>JAWRVF010000191.1:0-491104 GCA_036785485.1 Physcomitrellopsis africana | reverse complement strand
TAAAAATAAATATATAAATAAATATGATTGGAGATACTAAATTGTATACAAAGATGAAGCTTGTGTATAGAACAATAACTTTCTAAATCGATTATCAAACCATTAATTAAGATAAAATTTAGAAAATACATCATAGACTCTCTAGAATGAATAATTATCATATGACATTCCTACAACAGTCACTATGAAGTAAAAAAAAATAATTACAAGAACTTATCTTTGCCAAGATAATTGTAATGTTTAAGCAACCAAGCTAGCGTATCATTAATGACGAATAGAATAATGTAATAATGAATTCTTCATACCTATCTTCTTCATCACATCATATATCTCAGCAGGGAAAGCATTCCATCCTGGTATATGTCTGAAATTTAAAAGCGATTGGCATCCATCCGTTAAACGAGAAATATCTCTTTCTCTTAGAGCACCTACCGTAGGGTCTACCCTGACCAAAGGCCTTGGCCTTTATTGTCAGCAACAAACTCCAGGCTTTTTATTCTTACGTTGATCTATAATTCCAAAGTTGTCAAAGAACCATCGATTCTTTTAAGCTTAGCGGGAAATGTGAGTGCATTGTGATATACTAGCATTTCGTATATGCAACTTAAAATGCATGATGATTAAATGCGCTCTTGCCGCTAAGCCATCTATAGTTTCTTTATTATTTACAAATAATTGATTGCTCTCCATTTGAATAATATTAGAAGAAACTTTTTTTAAATCAGATTTCATATTGCTTCCTTGTTCTTTCATTCCACTATTCTTTATAAAAAAGAGCTTTTTTCTTTTATTTTGTTTGATCTTTTTGAACATACTGCAATAAGCTAGAGCACTACATTAGAGGTTCCAGTTTTGATATTCAAACTTTGAAAGT
Organism: Physcomitrellopsis africana; assembly: GCA_036785485.1. Lineage (NCBI taxonomy): Eukaryota > Viridiplantae > Streptophyta > Bryopsida > Funariales > Funariaceae > Physcomitrellopsis > Physcomitrellopsis africana. The sequence continues at coordinate 490,230 of JAWRVF010000191.1, read as the reverse complement.
ACAGAGCTATACCTTTGAGACCACATATTTAATAGCTTCTTTCTTACGGGCTTCAGAAAATACTTTTTAGTTTAAGTTTTTATTCTCCAGACTTGTGTTTGAATATCCTTGGCTAATAAGGGTGCGTCAAAGTCATCCTTGCTAAAACCTCCAATGGTGTCTCTTTTCTCCCTTTGACTTATTCTTTGAAAACTATCTAGTTCTTAAGAGTTCAAACTCCCATCATCAATATCTGATTCACCCTGAGCAATCTTCGTATCGTCTTCAATACTCCTTAGATTTTTTTTTTTAATTACACCTTTATTTTTTATATTGACAAAATCCACCGTACCTCCCATTCTATAACTAGATTTGCTAGCTTGGTGTGCAACTAAATCTCTTTATTTCACCATTTTTAATAATATATCTTCTTGTACAATGCGTCTCATCTTAGTGCAATCATCAATACCAGCTTCAAAGTTGTACCTATTGGTGGTGGATTTTTTCTCTGATAACATAGGAATATCTAACCATGACCAATCCCACTTCTAAGCAATAAACACATGAGATTTTTTAACACAGCATCCAAGACTACTTGGCTCCTTTTGAGACTCTTCAATGGTCGAAAATGAATTTGAATTGTTAGAATTCTCCCATAGAATAATTCCTCTGCATGAGATCCAATAGAACTTCAACCAAGAAATATGGACAAGAAGGACAACCATTCTACTTTTCCAAGCTTCATATCCCAATCCAAGCACGTAATTAAAATTGAAGTCAAAGAATGCATGATATTGTGGTCCATATACAATTGAGCTTGCAATTACGCATAGTGAGTGTTGGCCACAAATAACAACATTGTAGTGTCATATAATATATTGTCATAAACTTGGAAATGTGCCAGGCATCTAGCTGTGGAGGATGAAATTGCGGTTCACATATATCTAAGAACCTTTAATAAGTTTTATCCATATAAGAAAAGTATGATTTGAATATCATAATAAGAGTGCTTGAATCAATGCAAAGTGCTTAAAAACACTCTTCTTAATAAATTCATTCACATATAAAATCCAATTGCTTTATTACTTGTTACAATTAAGCAACTAAGAGCCTCTTTATAAGTCCTAATTTTAATTAGTAAAATTCAATAAGCTATAATTTTTATTCTAATTATTAATTTAATATAAATTTTACATATAAATGCAAATGTCAGTCTTCTATATACTTAAAAAGTTTCAACCCAACCCAACTTACAGATTGTGAAAAATTGACCAAAATCCATACTAATATCACTTGGCCACCGGCTTGAAAGTTAATATAGATATCCCAATAGTAATTTTTCTTCTTTTAACCATTAACTTTAGCTAAAATTTAGAATATAAATCAATCTTCAAGTCTTTTAATACTGTGCCAAATTTCACCTTAATTCAACTAAAAGATCTTAAGATATTGTAGGAACCTCAAATAACCCTAAACTACCAACTTCTGGTATCTCTTTGTACTAAAAATTGAATAAATTCCGAATGCATTATTACATTATCACAAATTTTTATTCAATCTTAACACACTCAATTAATCACATACTATCAATATTTTGACCATGGATGTTATACCAATCATACAAAATAGGCAAAAGTGCTAGCTCTAGTTTTATTGCATAAAAACTTAACCTCCAATACAAACCCTGACTTTAGATAGCAATTACTAAGTCATTGCAAATCCTACAGAAACAAATCTAATATCTTTAAAACAATCTTTAAACTAGCTCTCCAATTCTAGTTGCCAATCTCTAAATGCCTTGAGTCCTTGCCCTTGGTGGCCGTTTTTGTAGTTAGAGGTCTGATTTCTACCTTGTCTCATACACAATCAATCCCTGGGTATCCATCCAACTTATTCTAAGGATTTTTAAGCTTAGTCCTATTATCAATTTAATCCTAGTATCAACCATATTAACTATTTATCTTCTCAATTCTATTTTTATTAATTTATGGCTTTTTAAAAGTTTGTATAATCTAAAAAGAAAATTGAATTACTAACTTTTATCTATTAGCTATTAAAATAAGAAAATAATCTAAGAGGCTTTTATAAACCTTTTCTTTATTATCATAAGTTCCTTTTGAATCAAGATAATTAAATATTAAATAGAAATTATTCTTATTCATACTTTTCACTATATAAACATATTACAACACGACATCCACCCCCTCTGAACTTACACATCCTTTGGTATATGCCAAATGAACCATATGTCATAATTGGCATCATATCATCTCTTCATTTTCTGCACCAATTTCTCCTTCATTATATTCATCATCCATTTCAATACAATTATCTTCTTCAGAGTCATTGATATCTTCAATATGATCTTCCACATATATTTTTCCATCTTGTCTTTTAAAAACCTTCACTCGCTTTTCAACAATAAGTATCTTCAACCTTATACTATCCAATTCCTTCAATGAATATGTGGCATTGTTATGGAGTGTTACCACTACATATGGTCTAAATCAATATTTTAAAAACTTTTGTAAAATACTATGTTGGTTATTCAAACTACTCTCATAAACAAGTACCTGTCACGGATATAAGATTTACACCAATAATTATCTAGTTAATAGAAGTAGATAAAATAAGTTAATTTGACAATATCTTATAGAGAAGCTTCTTAGAAGCTATATAGATGTGGAATCACCTTTATACATGTCTATAGGTGATTGGTAGGTTAAAAACTTGGTCAACAAGCTAGCCAAGTGTCCCACATATTGATAACTTGTAGAACAAGCTAGCCATATATTACACATGATGGTAGCTTATAGAACAAGCTAAGTATGTGGCGCATATGTAAGAAACTTGTCTTGCAAGTTTGAGATGTGTCTTACAAATTAGACACATGTAAGAGGTCTTATAAAATACTGCTATATAGTTCTTAGATAGATAGTATTTATAGAGATAAGAGTGAAGCCTTCTTCACTCTTGTCAATTCCTTTCTTACTTCTAATCTACTTCAAGAGTCTTATGTATTTTCTAATCTTTGGCATTAGACATTCTAATTTCTTCTTGAATATACATATTTTTTTATTTCCAACTTGTTAATTTTCTTTGACATAGTTCTTATTAATTTATACATCTGTTTTAGTTCATGTCCATAACAGATTGACAAGAATGAAGTTACAACATCAGAGCTTTGTTTCTTTTTAATTAAGAGTAGATTACTCCTTTCTCTTTATAAGACATAAGCATATTAGAAATTATGGATTATCTACTTCTAAATTGATATTATTTCTAGAATCTTTTCTTTATTCTTGAGTATTTTATTCAAGTGTCCCACATATTGGAACACTACTATCAGGCTCTGTTTTCTCATGGTTTTCATCCTTTTTTGAATGACGTGATCCAATATTGGATAATTTGAAGATATTTTTAGCGAAATTTTGATCTATGTATGGAGAATATGATGCAATTTGTGTCGCAACCAACAAGATCCACATCCTATGCCAAGACAATCGATTAGTGACATCATATGCTTCACAATTTTGACAATTAGCAATTGACACCAAGTGGGATGATATTGCACTTATTAATCAATTTTTCTATAGATTACAATATGTGATAAAAAAATTGATGCTCAACTTATCCAATCCTTAAATATTGAATCAAACAATTGATTTTGTTGTGAAGTGTGATAATCAGCTTTTTAAATTTTGATCTGAGAGTCGCATAAAGGAGCCCCAATATTATTACAATACAATAGCAACATCAATGTCTTCTCAATACGTACATTTAAAAATAAAAGATATACAAATAGATGTGATACATTTTCAATTTCTTACTGAATAAGAAAAGACTCATTGTTATTAAGAAGGATTATAGTTATATTGTGAAGAATCTAAACACACTACTCAGCATTGTCCAAAAAAATGATGCAACCACAAAATGAGGAGTACGGCTATCAAAGAAGACAATATGTCAAAAAATGAGTTTATCCAGCTACAATAGGAATTGTGTAGTTAGAATCTTATACAATTCCTAGTAAAGATCCTATCCTCTCCTCAGAATCCTCTCCTTATTTTATAATAGATGTCTATTTGGGACCCAAAAGTTACAAAGCCTCTGCCTTATTAGATTCAAGCGCCTCAGCGAGTTTTTTAGATAAAGAATTTATTAAAATTTATAAAATACTTTCAATACAAAAAACTAAACTCGTACATGTAGAAGTCATAGATGGTTGCCCGTTATCTTTTGGAGATGTTATTTATCAAATCCTTCCTATAAGTATAATAATATGTGGTCATAATAGTTGTATAGTCTTTAATATAATTAAATCTCCCTCTAATTTGATTATTTTAGGTTTATCATGGCTAGAAAGATATAATCTTCAAATGAATTAGATTTTTTATAGACTTGACTTTTTTCAAAGCATTAATAAGAGTCCCATCAGCCAAGTAATAAGCCATAAATCTAATATAATAAAATCTATACAAATAGGCATAAAAGCTTTTATGAAGGTAGCAAAAGAAGGACCATCTTTTGTTATTTATGCTACATCCATTTCTAATAGTGGAAAGACTTTAAGTGGCATTCCAAGCCAATATCAAGATTATCAAGACATTTTTGAGAAGAAAAATATAAATATTTTTTTAGAGCATTGCCCATATAATTGTTCAATTGATCTTAAAGAGGAAACTCAACCTCCATTCAAACCAATGTATAGTTTAGCACAAAATGAATTGGTTGAATTCAAAAAATACATTGATGAGAATTTGGCCAAGAATTTCATATGCCATTCAAAATCCCTAGCACAAGCTCCTATCTTGTTTGTAAAGAAAAAAGATGGATCACTACAAATGAGTGTAGATTATTGAGGGCTCAACAAGATTACCATCAAGAATAGGTACCTTCTACCTTTGATATCTAAACTTCTTGATCAATTGAATCAAGTTAAAATCTATATAAAAATAGATCTAATAAGAGCATACAATTTGATATGCATTAAAGAAGGTGATGAATAAAAGATTATTTTTTGAACAAGGTATGGACATTTTGAATATAATGTCATGCCTTTTGGACTTACAAATGCATCAATTACTTTTCAATATCTTATGAATGACGTTTTTTGTGAGTTTCTTGATGACTTCATTGTTTGTTATTTAAACAATATTTTGATCTACTGTAAGAATACAGAAGAACATGAACTTTATGTTCGTCATATGTTATAAAAATTTAGAGATGCAGGATTATACACTAAGATGGAAAAGTGTGTATTTTACACTATTAAAGTTGACTTCTTAGGATACATCATTTCAAATGATGGTCTCAAATTGGATCCTAAGAAAGTCCAAACAATCATGGATTAGAAGATTCCAAAAACAATAAAAGATGTGCAATGCTTTTTGGAATTTGCTAATTACTACAAAATCTTCATCAAGAACTTTTTTCAAGTTACAGTCCTACTTACATGCTTAACTTGTAAGGACAAATTCAAGTGGAATAAAGAAACAAAAGCTTTATTTGAGGCTTTGAAAATAGCTTTTATTTTTGTGCCAATCTTTCATTATATTGACTTTTCTAAAGAATTTTTTATGGAAATAGATGCATCAGACTTTATTTTAGAGGCAGTATTGTGACAAATGGGAGAAGATGACAAACTCCACCTAATAGTTTTTCATTTCAGTAAAAAATTTTAGGAATAGAGATTAATTACAAAATCTATGATAAAGAACTTTTTACAATTGTGGATTCTTTTCTAGAATAGCATCACTATCTGGAAGGCGCTTCTAGTCCAATCATTGTGTATACGGATCACAAGAACCTCAAATATTTCATGTCCGCATGCATGTTGAATCATCACTAGACTCGTTGGAGCATGTCTTTGTTAAGATTTGAGTTTGTTATCACATATCGGTGAAGAAAATAACAAGGTCTGTCCGATGTCCATTCTAGATGTTCTTATCTGGTATCAAAAGAAGGAAATTTACCTTTTGATCAACAAAGATTGATCCTCTTGAAGCTGGAGCAATTTCATCTTCAAGTAATGAAATCAACATTGACTGTTGATTGAACTTTTGTCAAACAAATCCAATCAAGTATACCTTTAGATTCTTTTATTCATGAGATTAAGAATAATTTATTTAAGTCTCATGATACTTCCAAGTTTGAATTCAAGAATGATCTATTCTATTTTAAAAAATACATATATATTTTAGAAGATGTAGCATGATTACAAGCTCTAGAAGCTCCTCACAACCTCCCTGCAATATGACATTTTGGATTTAATAAGACTTTGGAGCTAATATCAAGAGATTTTTGATGGCTCCAAATTTGGAATGCTGTTAAAGAGTTTGTACAATCGTGCAACGTTTGTTCAAGATAAAAAATTCCTTGTCATTGACCTTACAAACTTCTTCAACCATTACTTATACAAGAACAACCTTGGTCCTCTATTTCTATGGATTTTATCTCAGATCTTCCAAAGTTAAATTTATAAGACTCTGTATTCGTGATTATAGATTATTTTATCAAAATGGTATATTTTGTATTGTATACAAAATCTATTACATGTGAAGAAACAGCTAAACTCTTCGTTGATAATATTTATTGCTATCATGGATTACCAAAGGATATTATATCAAACAAAGGAACATAATTTATATCAAGGTTTTGAAGGTGGATATCAAATTATCCTCAGCTTTCTATCCTCAAATTGATGGACAAACAGAATGAATAAATCAAATTTTAGAGCAATATTTGAGATGTACCATCAACTACTATGAAGATGATTGGACAACTCTTTTGCCATTGGCACAGTTTGCTTATAATAATTTGATATATTCTTCTATTCAACAAACTCCATTTTTTACAAATTATGGTTATCATCCATGACTTAATACTTTTAATTTTTTAATCTTATGATAGAAGATTTGACGAATTGGTTGTCAAAGCTACATATAACAATGAAGGCACAATTAAAAAAAGCTTAAGGACGACAAATAAGATTCTATCATAAGGAATAAAATTCTATCATAAGGAACAACCTCGATTCCACGTGGATAATAAGATATGATTACTTTATCATAATATTAAGACTATCCGTCCTTGTGACAAGTTGGATTATTATATACTTGGATTTTTTTTTATTTGTGAATAAATCAATCCAGTTGCTTATTGATTATGCCTATTAAAATCTATGAAAATCCATCTTATATTCTATGTGTCACTACTTGAGTCATACAAGATAATGAATATATAAGAAAGAAGACAAATACCACCACCTCCAATAGAAGTGGATAATAATGAAGAATTCAAGGTAGAAGAAATTTTAGACTCAAGGTGGTGTCAAAATCTACTGGAATATCTTATTGATTGGCACGGATATGATATTAGTGAATGCATATGGAAGCCATCCAAGAATCTAGCAAACACATCAGTAAAAATCAATGCGTTTCATTGATGACATCCATCAAAATCAAGATAAAGAATCAAGAAAATCTTTGCTATAAAGTAAAATAGGTTCTATAGAGGTTTTATTCTATTTGATATCATTGTCTGCTATTTCCTTAAATTTATTTGTACTAAAGAGATAGAAGATCAACAACTAGTGAATTTAGTTTAAGAACCATGATTTGCTGATTTATCGGATGAAACATTAGGATTATCACAACCTTCAAGACGACAAAATAGAAATGAAGATCTTCAAGAACGACATGTTTTTCCTTGGATTGATAGCAAAATACAATGTATTTGATATCATGACTTTAGAAGAGACTCTCGATATTTGGTGAAACTTTTAGAGGTAGGAACTACTCTTGATGGTATTCCAAATGTTTTCTTTGAAGAAAGTTATGAAGGCCTCAACAATAATCAAATAATAGTGTGGTCATCTTGCCTTAATATGGAACACTATCGATGGCTGAAAGGATCTATCAATTATCTTCAAAGGGAACAAAGATCAAAGTATGTGGCAAGCTCAATTCGGCGTATCTTATACTTTCTCAATATATAATCACCACTCCTTGTGGAACTTGGCTCTAGAAGGGAGGATAATATCACAGACATAAGATTTATTTGAATAATTATCTAGTTAATAGAAGTAGATAAAATGAATTAATTTGATAATATCTTATAGAGAAGCTTCTTAAAAGCTTCATAAATGTGGAATCACCGTTATACATATCTATAAGTAATTAGTAGATTAAAAACTTGGTCAACAAGCTAGCCACATATCACACATATTAGTAACTTGTGGAACAAGGTAGCCATATATCACACATGATGGTAGTTTGTAAAACAAGCTAAGTATGTGGCATACATGTAAGAAATTTAACTTATAAGTTTGACATGTGTCTTACAAATTAGACACATGTACGAGGTCCTATAGAATTCTGCCATGTAGTTCTTAGATAGATAGTATTTATAGAGACAAAAATAAAGCCTTCTTCACTCTTGTCAACTCCTTTCTTACTTCTAGTCTAGTTCAAGAGTCTCATGTATTTTCTAGTCTTTGGCATTTGTCATTCTAATTTCTTCTTGAATATATATATTTCTTTATTTCCATCTTGTTAATTTTTTTTGATATAGTTCTTACTAACTTATGCATCTATTTTAGTTTGTGTCTATGACAGTATCCAATCACCTTCTTCAATTGCTCTAGGCTTCAATCAATGTCATTTATCAAACCGAATCTTATTCTTTAGCCTTGCCTCTTGTAATTTATTTAATGCTAACTCCACATCTTTTGATCTTTGTTTAAGTTATAAAATTCTAATAGCCAACAATTCTTCTCTTGTTAATCCATCTTCCCAAGGTAGCATACTCTAAGTTGACACATGTTCTTGAATTGGCATAATAAATTTTTTTACTTGTCATGAGTTCTATTGGCACATATCTCGCCACTGAACTATGAGTTATTCGATCAGTCCATAATACATAAGGTAGAAGTCAAGGCCATTCTTTTACTCTTCTATTACAAGCTTTAATCAAGGCTTTTATAATTGATGGATGTCTATGTTCATTCTTTGCATTCTCTTTTGGATTATAAATAGTAGTCAATGATAATTTAATTCCACATCTTTTAAAGAATTCATGAGCTTCATGTGCATCCAATTCTTAATAATCTGCAATGATCTTTCTTATACATCCATAATGACAAATAACATCCTCAAATAAAAATCTATAGATTCTTTATATAGACTTTGTTTTTAATGCCTTGCCTTCTATTTGGTTTGATAAATCTTCATAAGCCAAAATTTAATAACTCATTTGCCATAATCCCATTGACATAATAATCAAATCCACAACCCATTTAAAATGAATAGCAAAAGGATATGTTAGATGCAAACTATTTCAATGACGTATATTAGAATACAGTTGACAAGTTATACAAGTTCTTATAAATAAAGCCACATCTTGATATATATTCTTCTACCAATATCGTTCCTTCAATTTAGCATAAGTAGCCCAAATTCCTCTATGTCCTACTCAAAGACTAACATGAAATTCCTCAAATAGTTTTTGTTGATCTTCTTTGGTACCTATTACTTGTTGCGGCATTCCAATATTTGATTTTAGCCTCTTCTATAGAGATCCTCCTTATAATATGAATTTATATATCTTTTTCCTGATCTGTTTAAATTTTTCATTAAACTAATCAATATGCTTGGTTAATGTGCTCAAATAATATCCAATATCCAGTAACTCTCTTTCATAATTTTTTTCATAAAATGGCATATCTTCTTTATTTAATTATAAAATTAAATAAAATTTTGTATCTATATCATCAATATCCTCAATCATCTCATCTTCTCTATCATATCTTGCTCGAGATAGCACATTTGCTATCGGATTATCTTTTCCTGCAACATGTCTAAACTATGAATTTAATGATTTAATTTAAGCAATCCACTTCAATATTGCAATATCCAGTGTTATATAATTAATAATCATTTTAAGCAATTGGTGTGACATCCACGGTCAAATTTTGTGCAATTGGTGTGACATCCATGGTCAAAATTTTGATAGTGTGTGATTAATTGAGTGTACTAAGATAGTTGATAAAAAAATAGTTATTTTTTTAATTATATGCCCATGGATGTTACACCAATTCATATGAACTATGATATAAGTTTTGCGTAGGTTCACTCTCTTTACAATTCCTTCCACTGTTTGTTAACAGAATGGTTTTTTGTTTTCTTGGTCTCAATTGTCAAAATGATGCTTTAGATATCCCACTGCATCATTTGCATAATTGAATCTACATAATATACTGAGTCTGCTCAATACCTGTTCAGAGTGCCAATAGGCAATTGATAGGATACTTCAAATTGGATAACAAGAGATATCATACCTTCATATATCCTTCTAGACATTTTAGGTCCTTTCAAGGGTGAAGCCTCTTCAACTCAACAACACATCTCAAGCCTTAACTTGGGTTAAGAGCAACAGAGCTTTAAACTAGAATTGCATCATCAATTGTCTTCACAAAGACTTTCAAATGCCTCAATGCAGGAAAAATTTCTCATCAAATACCACATCCACAAATTTTTCAAAGCAAAAAGTGTCAAAGATTGATTAATAAAATATCCACATAGGTACCAAAATGAATGGCCTCTAAGCTTGCGGCTAGCTTGCTCCTATCCAACATTACTTTTGGTAATAAACTTTTCAATCTAAAGAGTCTTATTTGAAATAGAATTGGCTATCGTAACACACTGCTATTCTATAGCAAACATCTTAAGCAATATAAAGTATCATTAGTCCCATCTAAGCAACAATTTGATATTCAGAGGAATTTTAATGCACACAAATACCATCAAAATTTTAGAGATGGAATAATCAATGGAGGTTTAGTACGCTTTAGCCTCCAAGTAATGACCTTTGTCTAATACACCAATAGTTAAAGCTACCCTAATAAATCAATAGGATCAAAACTTGCTAATTATATCTTCCAATTGTGCATGTTCTTTGCAGCATTCTTTAATACTAATAATAAAACAAGAAAATCCAAAATTGATGAAACAAATGCCTTGCCGATTTTCCTTAGGAACCACAATATTATCTTGCCAAATGTCACCATGAAGCATACTAGAAGTGTGAATAGCATTAAGGGCTTCAAAGGATGTTGTTATTACTTTTTAGATTAGACTTTTTGCAAATCGTGCATCTAATACATTTAGAATATTGCTACACTATTTGAGGCTTCAAACAAAGTAATAAGATTTACGTTAAAAGTATGCTTGATCCGTAACTTATCCATTCTAGATTCAAAACCATTGATGAGCTTTGTTGCAATGTACATAATATTGACATATGTCATTATCCCATGTAATATAAGTGCTGAAACATATCTTTCCTAGAGCTTCTAAAGCTTTAAATAGGCACTTGTCTCACTTATTAAAACTTGTGCAAACAAGAATATCACATAAGTTGATGCATGAATATTTTGAAATGTTTGCAATGACAAATCTCAATAAAAGTAATGAAAGGACTTACCTTTGTACGGTCTGAACAAACCGCTGTAAGTTTGATAGTAATAGCATGATCCTCATCTTTCCCACGTACAATATTTTCACTCCATCCTATCACAAAAGGATGCGCTTCCAAATGTAAATGTATTGCAAGAGTCTCTTTCAAACCACTTATCTCTATAATATTCCTACAAGGATATGAATGTATCATATATCATCATACTCTATAAAAATAGACAAATAATAAGGATAATAGAAACTAAGATAAAATCTCTTTTAATTTAAGCATATAATTAGAAAACAAATACTAGCACTTATTGAGTTATACTCTTGTTAGTTTGTGTCATCTTCAATCTTTTGGATGCATCATATTCCTCATGATTATTCAAGAAATCTTAAATTTTTTGATTTTCATCAATATCGCAGTCTTGAAGATATCTATCTTCTTTACTTAAGTAATAAATTCATCAACACCTTGTCAAATCAAAGAATTGATCATCACTAAGAATGGTAGTAGGTGGTGTTTCTATTTCAAATAGGATTTTGCATTAAATGCAATTGCAAATACATCCTAATAAGGCAATAAGTTGACCATTACCTCCCTCCCATTTGTACACTGTAGTATCATCGGCTGACTTTACCATAAAGTAGGTGAATGCACCAATGAATTTTGGATGATGCCAATGTATGCCTTCAGATATACATAGGAGATCATCCACACGACTTACAAGATAGGACAAATTACTTGAGAAGATTATTCCATAACCAATTTGATGTCTCACCAAGTACCTGAAGAATTGGATAATAGACTATGCAAGAACATGAGATCTTTGTCCATCTAAAAATTGGAGACTTTTGTTCTCAAATGCCTTGATTAAATTTGGAGGATTTTGGCCTAAGGCTTCTCTAAAAAATGATGGTCTCTTCATTTTGATTGTTAAGAAGACTTGATGAGTACATTTCAATAGAATTTTGTTTTGCTACTAGAATCAAAATTCTTATTAGCTAGCGTAATTACGTTATTGAACCCAACACTTGGACCATTGAGCGCTTGTCTATTGACATTCGTTGTTGTGGGTTGTTGCACCAAAGGCAAGGATCTTGTCTACTCCTCTATCGAGTGACAAGGAAAACAAGCTATAGCAGAGAATAGCGCTGAGCAGAGAACGGAGTGAGCAAGAGTAGGACAAAGGCAGAGGGTAGGATCTGGCAGAGACAAAAATAAGCGACAGTGAAAGTGAAAAGTGATGAAGGCCCTAGCAAAGCATGGCAAGGGAGAAGTCATTTTCTGAAATCCTAAATTTTCCACAATCATAGGATCTCTTTTAAATTGATCCAAGCCATCCAATACCGTATTCCAAAAATCTATTTTTTTGTTTTGTGATACCAAGAGGAAGAGAATCAACAAGAAATATCTATTCCATGGTTTGGACTTCCAAAGCTAATATAAGATTGAATTGGCTTCTTATTACTACATTATTATTTGATTTCTTTTTCTATCACTTTTCAAAGTAAAGGACAAATAGATCATATTCTTTGCATATTATTCAAAGTATAAGACTCACTTAAGCTACAATCTTGAGGAATTTAGAAATCGCAAGTTCATATAAAGCACAAGTAGATGGGGAATGGTGCCTCCTTCCGTTATCAAATTTACAATAATTATTAACCTCTAATTCAATTTTATTTTTTTAAATACATAAGTAACATTACAGATCCATATACAAGACAAACACACCCTCTATAAGTTTTGCTATATTTTTAAAATGATAGAAACAATCCATAATCCAAAAAAAAATTATATTATTATTTCCAATTTTTTAATTAATTCTAATTGATTATAATGGAAGAATAAAAATTTTGATTTCTAAAATCTAATTATAATAAATTCTAGTCAAATCTATAATCTTTATTTAATAAGTAATTATTTTTTATTTAATTGGTTTTTAATTATTTTTCCTAATTTCTTTTATTTCATTACTCTCATGCAAAAATCTTAAAATTTCATTAGAATTTTCAAAAATTTCTAAATTTCTAAAAATTTCTTTATATACTAATTGGAATGCTAAAATTCCAATTTTTAAATTCTTTTTTGTATCAAAATTATGGTTTGGAATATATCAAAATTCTAGATCCATTTATTTTTCTTAATTACTTCCAATATTCATGGAGTTTTGTTCTTATTTCAAATATCATACAAAAAATTATTGCAAAAAATTATTGCAAAAAATTAGTTATTTTGTTTTAAAGGTTAAATTTCTATCAATAATAAAATTATTTGCTATTCAAGTTTAATTTTCTATCTATATTTAGTGATTATAATCATTATACTAACATGCCAAATAAGGTTGAAAATTGATTATAAATTCACCTTGAGCCATTATTAATATTTTAAATTCAAATAAGAAGTTAATTTTCTATTAAAAAAACTCCTTCATATAACTTTTGAAAATCAAATCAAAACTTTTTACAACCAATTTAAAAATTCTTAATGATCAATGCACTTTGGTGGTTCACTAATTCAAAATAGATAATAATGCATAATAATACATCGAAGCTAATTAACAAAGAGTGGAAGATTAATTTTAAGGATTCTTGATTCTTAAAGGATGAAGTTGTAATAATGATATTGGCTTGAGCAATAAAAAAAGTCTTTTCTTTATTTTAGCTCTCTTCCAATTTTTTCCTCTCTTTCTTCCTAATCTTCCTAAGCTCTCCTATTTTTTTTAGCTCTTTTTTGAACTCTTGCAACATTCTTCTCTTCAACTATCTTCTTCCAACTTTCTTGCTCTTCTTTTATTTTTCATTATAATTCCTCTTTCACTCCTTAATCTTTCTTTTTTTTTTTTTTTAGTTTTAATTTTATTCTTTTTTTTAAGCATGCAAGAGGAAAAATGGTCTTTTTTAATATTTCTAATTCTCTTTAGTAATAATTAATCTCTTCGTAATATTATTATTTTTTTCAACTTGCTCCAATTGGCTCTAGTTCTATCTTTTTTTAATCCTATTGCCAATCTTTCTTTTGTAATCTATCATATCTATCATAGCCTTGCAAACAATTCTTTGCCATCTTCACCTACTTTTTCTTTTTTTTTTTGATCTTTATCTTATATTTTCTTTCACATTTGCCTTTTTGTACTCTAGATTTAATATTTCTTATTCAATATTTAATTTTTTTAATTTTGATATTTATTTTTATTAGTTCCATATATTCTTTAATAGTATTAGATTTCTTTTTGGCCTTCTCAATTTATTCCACAATATCAATATTATTTTATTAATAATTTTCTTTTTGACTCTTTGTAGAAATTTTTATTAATTCTTAGATATTTTTAATTTTATTTCCTAATTATTTAAAGTCCTACAAGTATTAAATTTACACACTTGTACATGTCAAAGGTTAACACTTTATTTTTATTTTTCAATTTTTTTCCAAGCTTCTATTTAGAATTTAATTTTTCTTATTTATTTTTATTTTTAAGAAATAGCTATGATTAGATGTAAACTTTTATATATGACTAAAAAATTTTTGATATCACTTTCTTATCATTTAGCCTAATTCCACTTGATTATATCTCTCTACTACCACTTGTGATTCCTATGATGACTTTTAAGTCACCTTGATTATCTCTTATTAGCATTCAAATACTTCTCTTTATTTTCTTAACATCTATTTATTTTGAAACCTTATCAATCCCCTTTATGAATTCGGCCACCCTACCAATTCACAAGGATCCAAAAGTTTCTATAGTGTGGCTTCAACACTAGCCTCAATTTATTAAGATTCTTTTTTAATGATATTAGAATACTATAAGAGTAAAGAGGAAAACTAGCCCCCCTCATAACATTTTTTGTGGAATTTGGTAAGTCCCTTGGTCCTAAGTTATATTTCAATTCTACACTAACCAAGTTTTAAAAGACCATTGCCCCTTTTTATGAGTTTAGTCATTGGAAGCCTTTTTAGGTATCTTAGGATCTTCTTTGGGTATTTTGGAAGCTTTAAACTCTTATAATTTTTTTGTTTATGCTCAAAATTTATCAAACAATCATACTATTGACATCTATTTTTTTTTTGTAGATACTAATATAATTCTTAATATCTTATTTGAATATGCCTCTTTCTTGAGAATTCTCTTCTAGATAATGCTGTCCTTGTTTAATATTGTCTTTGTCCTACACTCCTTCAAAATACTATTATTTTTTATCCATGCTTCAAATTGAGGTATTCTTTGGCATTCTAGAATTAAGGTATGAAAAGCTATTTAATTTATTTTACAATATCTTCATAACTACTAATCCTAATAAAAAGAAGCATCTTTAATTCTTGAGGTCTCTATTCCTAATTTCATTTGGATCTCTCTATCAATGTTGTACATCTTTCTTTCAAGAATATTGACAATACTATAAATATAAAGAGGATTTCAAAGTGATGCTTTGATCTTGTAGCATCAATAGCAATGGAACCAAGTAGAGTGTGGCAATATTTGCTACCCTTCAAAAAAGACCACACCACAAGTTAGCTAATGGTGGATTTTTAGTCTAATGCCCTTGAAGCAATGGAACTCTATTCTTTACTAATTAAAAAATAATAACTTCATCAATTCAGTCCTCATATAACAGCCAAAATAATACCTTTGCATGCTTTAATAATGATTTTATATTAGATATTTCAATTTTATATTATGAAGATAAATTTTATCCTTCAATCCAGATTACAAGATGGTCCTAGTTAAGAATTGCTTGTAATTGGTGGTGTAAAGTGAAAGAAGCAAATAATAAGAAGAAAAAAAAAGAATAAACTTAAAATAAGTGAAATAAATGAAATCAAGCAATTATATAGTCAAAAATTAGGTCACAATTTATTCATTATATTTTTATCTAATAAAAAATAAAAATAAATAGTATTTTTTTTAAATATATAATTTTATTATCTTTTTAATGACATAAAAAATATACAGTTCTAAATTATTATGAGTAAGTTATAAAAATTTAAAGATAGGAAGTGAATAATTAAATAAAAATATTTTATCTCAAGAGTAACTTGTTTATAGATCAAAGATTTGAGCCTCACTAAGATTCACATGTAATGTATAAGGTATCCTAGAGAGGCCTTAAGGCCTTACTTTTATCTTCCTACCTACATTCAAAGTGCCACAATCCATATGAGACTTGTGCATCTCTCTTCTTATAAAGATTAGACTAATTATGTTATGAATATACACTTTGGAAGTTCATAGAACCTTCTAGAATATTTTAGAGCTTCTTGAATTAGTGAAAGTCACTTGAAAAGCTTCATAGTTGATGAAAGGAGCTCAAAAAGCTTCATAGTTAGTAGAAGGAGCTCGAGAAGCTTCTTAGGTAGTAGAAGCTACTCAAAAAGTTTCATAGTTGGTAAAAGCTACTTAAGAAGATTCACAGTTTAATGGAAGCCACTCAAGAAGCATTTTAAATAGGGATATATATGAAAGTTGAGGCTGAAGAGTTCTTCAATCTTGACAACACATCTCTTGGAGTTCTAGCTTATCTTTTTTGGTATTGTTCATGTACTCATTTGATTAATTTGAATTCTTGTTGGTTTCTTCTTAAAACCTTGTCCTAGTTTAAGTTTTTTGTTGTGTATTATTACATTGTTGACAATTTATCAAGATTACATTCATCTTAAATATTAGAATTGGATCCTTCTTCTTAGAGAGTAGATTATCTTTTTTCTGAAGATATACCAACGCTTTAGAGATTGTGGATTACCTTCCTCTAAATTGATATTTTTTTTCATCACAATATTGAAGCTTTATCTTTCTTGTGAAAGAGTGGATCATCCATCTGCTTGAAGATCTTAAATCATTTTAGAAATTACAGATTATCCTCCTCTAAATTGATATTGTCTTCTTCTAATAGATTTTTTTTTTTTTTTCCTTAGAATAGCTAGAGGTCAAAATATAAGTATGATTGAATAATTAAAGTCTAAGTTAGATATTAATATAAGTGTTCTTAATATATTATCTGCTAGGACTATGGAAATTAGAGGATTTGTTGCAAAACTTCATAACAAAGCAATATCTAAAATATTACAATCTAGACTGTATTCACTTTCAACTTTTGAATAAGGATGCAGTATTACCTATACTATATCAAAGAAACCTATTTGTTTAGCAATATAAAGAGCCTTGAGTTAGTCTTCTGAAAAAGTATAATAATAAATTATTGTATGGCATGATTTTCTATGTGGGAATACATTGGGTACTTAGTTGTGGAGAATTTATTTGAAATTTTTTGGCAAAACTCCAATAAGTAATTTGTTCTTAATAAAAAGGACAAATAATATGACTATATTATAAAAGAAAGGTTATATAGATAAATCCTCTTGTATTAAAATAGGTTTATACAAAAGGATTTAAATTGCTAGAAAAATCCTTCAAAACTTTATTCACTCGCAAGGATTTATATCTTTCCAAACTTTAGAGTTTTATTACTCTTGATTCAACCAATTAAATTTCTTTAAAATATTCTTTAAAGTGTAGATTATACTCTCAAGTTTCATAATAAAAAAGAATCAACTATAAATTCACTTTAGATTGTTTGATATCTTAAAAGCCTTAACAGGTGCTTAAAACCCTAGCTTAAAGACACGTGAGCACTATTTTCTTCATATCTCACAAATCTAAAATGCTAATGCCACAAAATTTTTGCACATAATCTTTTGATATAAATATATCTACTTTAATAAATTTTGAGTAAAAAATTTATCAAATTGCTTAAGATGTAATTCAAAACATGAATACTATTTAAGTGGGGTCACTTACTGCCCTTAGTTTACAAGCACTGACTTCAACTTCCAATATCTCCTTCTATCTAGCTTGGAATTCATCAAGCTATATATCAAAAATATAGCTAAAGAAGTTTTTTTTTTAACTCCAATCTTTGATCCTCTATTGCTTTTTGTATGCATGAGTTATATCCAAAAGAGTGATAGTAGATACAATTTTGACACCTTAACTTTGAGTGCCTATATCTCTTTTATAAAAAGTCCAAATTACACAAAATTTTCACCAAAACCATATCCAAAAATCTAAAATTTTTAATCCTAGCCTTCGATGTTTGGCATCCTTTCAAAAATAAATCCTAATCTCTAATAAGCTTTTGGACAGCCTCCTTAAAGCCCATTGGGCATGATTTTTGGCCAATAGGAATAGAGACTTCTATCATCCATCTCCATTCATCTACATAGATGGCCTAACTATCCTTTTTGATACTAAAAATTCCTTTTTAATTTTTTTTAATAAGATTTGTATAATATGCATTCTAAACACCAAATAAAAGAAGCAAAGAAGATCTTAAAGATCACCAATGTCTAACAAAGTTGACTTAAGATGTATTAAAGTTATTATCAATTTAAAATCAACTTTAAAAGTCACTACTAAAAAAAAGATTATATAAACTTCAATAATAATCTTTTTAGATAGATTCTTTTTAAAATTAATAATCTAATCTCATTTTGTAATCAATAAAATCTACTGTTATGGCTTTCATTTAATTGTATAATAAATTATACATTAAATATATATGTATAATTTTTTTACATGATAGCCAAATAAAAATATGATAATGTGTTCAAAGTTTTGAAGGTTTTTCAATCAAATTTGATTAATAACAATTTTACAACCTAATACTTATCTGACAAAAAAATCACAAGTTGAATTAGTTGGTATTTTACTTATAGGGCAAGCATTATCATGGTTTGTTCCCTTGTTTGAAAAGACATCACTAATTTTGAGCAATTTTTAAATTGTCATAATAATTTATTTATAAAAATATTTGGAGAGTATAACAAGGCTCTTTGAACAATAGCTAAGATCCAAGCATTGCATCAAGGGGCACGGTTTGCATTAGTCTATGGATCTGATTATAAGCAACTAGCATGCAACATCAATTGAGATAAAGAAGCCTTAATAGGTCAATTCTGTTGGAGACTAAGAGATGATGTGAAGGATTTGTTATTATTATTTTTAGATCCACAATTATTCAATGAAGCCATTAATTAAGCTATAAAATCTGACAATCACTTATACTAGCATTATCAAGATCAACATTCATGGACTTTAGTAAGACAATGTGCAATTTGATACACTCTTGTTATATTGATAAGCATTCTGAATTCACATTTAACAATAAAAGATATGTAACTTGATGCAATATATTTTAAAACTCTTAGTCCATAAAAAAAGAAGTATTAGATGGAAGAAGATCTATGCCTGTATTGTGGCAAGAAAGGCTACAAGATTAGCAATTGTCCAAAGAAACAAAATTAATATATTACCAAAATCAAAAATATAATTATTCAAAAAAATGAAGATATTTAGCTATATTAAAGATCATGCAATTGAAAATTTTAATATTATAAAACTATTCACGTTCCTCTCTTTCTGCTCAACTTGTTGTTTTACAATTCTTTTGTATATTGGCTCTCAGAAGCTTCAAACAATTGCCTTGTTGGATTCAGAGGTATGCATTTGTTTTATAGATAATGCATTCACTAAGCTTCATAAAATTCCTCTAGTACAAATATCCAAAGCTATTTATGTAGAGGTAATAGATAGACAACCCTTATCCTTTAGTAGTATCACCCATAAAACCACATCTATAGAAGTATCATTTAAGATCATAGTAGCCAAATTGTATTCAATATTATTAGGATTTTTTCAAATTCTATTATTTTTGGACTATTTTGGTTGAAAAAATATAATCTATCTATAAATTAGAAATTATAAAGAATAATATTTTCAATAAAAATTTCTAAAAAAAACTTTTATAAATAGTTATAAGTTGATAAGCCTTTATTTGTTGGAACAAGGACTTTTATAAGATCAACTAAAAAAATATATCGTTTGTTATTTATATAACTCCAATTAAAAAAATTATGATTTCATTGACAAGTATTTCAGAATAATATAGCAAATTTTAAGATATTTTTTAGAAAAAAAAAAAAATACTAATATATTATTAGAGCACCAACCTTATAATTGTACTATAGATCTTCAAAAAAGAACACAACTATCTTTTAGTCCAATCTATAATTTTTCTCAAAATAAGCTTTCGACATTTAAGGATTATATTGATAAAAACCTTGTAAAGAACTTTATTGATATTCAAAATCTCTAACAGATGCACCTATATTTTTTATAAAGAAAAAAAATGGTTTCTTATATATATGCATTGATTATTGGAGATTGAATAAGATAACAATAAAAAATTATTACCTACTACCATTAATTTTAAGACTTTGAAATGACTTGGCCAAGTCAAGATCTATACTAAGTTAGATCTTTGTAGAACATACAACCTAGTACGGATCAAGGAGGGAGATGAATGAAAGATCATATTTCAGACAAAGTATAGACATTTCAAATATAATGTTATGCCTTTTGGACTAACAAATGCACCTCCTATTTGGAGGAACATAAAGGACATGTCAAGTTGATATTATAAAAGTTGCAAGATGCAAGTTTGTATGCCAAATTAGAAAAATGTATATTTCATGTAATTTCTTCATACATCCAATCTTTTTTTTTTTCTTAGACTCTATTTATATTAGATCTTTTTTTATCATTCTTTAATTTATTTAATAATGATCTTTTATATAACAATATTAAAAATTTAATGTATAATCTAAGATTAACAATGTTCTTTAAATTTATCAGATTGTAAAAGTTATAATGGTTTTTCAAGCGCTTATCTGACAAAAAAGTCTTCTGACTCTTATTCTTGTAATTTTCTTAAAATGCAAAGAATTTACATGATAACTAATAAGCTTCTAGTAAGATCTATTCTATCTTAAAAAAAAATACAAGTGAAGATCTTAGCATGGCTCTTCCCTTTTTATACTAGTCTTTTGTCATTGATAAAAAGCGTCATTTAGAAGCCAAGAAATGTTGTTGTCTACAAAATCTTCAATGGCAATTAAATCTAGATTTTTTAGAATATTATTGATGGAATTTGTAAACTTTCTTAGTTACATTTTTAAAATTATCTCAAGATTTCCATATTCTTTTGCTAACTTTATAGTCCTTTTAATAGATAAAATATTCCAATTGTTCATGTCTTATATGCGAATCCAATATTTCATCCACTTCGTATTCCAGCTCTTGATTGATTTCAATTAGGATTGGAGATGGAAGAGTTCTTCCAATAATATTTGATTAATAATAGATTTTTTAAAAGCAAGACATGAAGGATTGGATGAATATGTATACTACTTGATAATTTAAGATAAAAACTTACTAGATTTATTTGGTATAGAATTATAAAAGATCCAAGTCTTTGATAGTCTAATTTTAGTGATAGTCAATTTGTTTGTATATTTTGTTAGAGTAGCCAAATATGATCTCCTATCTTGAACTTTGGTTGGTTCTTGCGATGAATATTTATATAGTCTTTATATTGGTCTTGAGCTATTTGTAGTTAGAATTTTAATTCTTCATAGATGGCTTTTAAATAAATAGCTTGATTTTTTATAGCAGGGCTTCTTTTATCTTTAATTTGGAATGAATCTATTCTAAAGTGGTATTTATAATTTGAAAAGAATGGAATTTTCTTTGTCAAAGAATATTCAGAGTTATTGTATACAAACTCAACCAATGATAGAAGATCCATCCAATTATCATGTTGATAATTTATACTGCAACAAAGATATTATTCTAAGATCTAATTCACTCATTCTATTTGATCGTCGATCTGAGGATGATAAGCTGATGATAGGTTGATCTTGACCTTCAAAAGTTGAAATAATCCTCTCTAAAAATTTCATACAAATCGTGGTCTTCAATCCAAAATAATATTATTTGAAAGGCCATATATTTGATAAATATAATCAATAAAAAGCTTAGCCATTTCTTCCTCAAAAACAGCCTTGTTGCACAAGATAAAATGTGCCATCTTAATAAGACAGTCTACCACCATAAAAATTGAGTCTTTTCTATTCAAAATTGGGAAGTTTGTAATGAAGTCTATGAATAATGATTGCTATGGGCCCTTAGAAATTGGAAAAGATTGAAGAAGTCTATATGGTTGGTGCCTTGGGATCTTTGCTTAGATACAAATTTTACACAATTGGATGAATTCTTTCACTAATTTCCACATTTGAGGCCATCAATAGTCACTTGATATTAATTCCAATATCTTATTGAAGCCAAAATATCTAGTTGCTAGAAGGTCATGTCATGCTTGAAGAATTTAAAGTCTTGTAGGGCTTGGAGGAACATATAAGAAATCTTTGAAATATAATAATCTGTCCTTGAATTTGAACTTATTATTTTTTTCTACATGTACTTTTTTTAAATGTTATTTAATACTTTTTATAAATAGATCTATCTTCATTACTCTTTGGATTTTCTTCTTAAGAGCTATTTTTGTATAAGTAGATATCATCAATATTTTCAACTACAAATTAGACAACTTCAATATGACTAATTTTTATTGATCTAATATAATGTCTCCTATTCTTGGTGCAAGATATGATTGTCAAAAAAAGGCATCTAATTTTCCTTGAAGTTTTTTTGGATGATATATAACCACAAAATCAAATTGAGATAATGACATGTTCTATCATACTTATCAACGATTCAAAACTCAAGCAGTATTAAAATATTTCAAATTTTTGTGGTTGGTATATATCATGATCTTGTATTGAGCTCCCTCTAGCAAGTGGCACCATTCTTTAAAAGCTTTAATAATTGCCAATAGTTCTTTGTCGTGGATCTTGCAATTAATTTCTACAACTAAAAATTTTTGAAAGCAAAATGCTACTAGATGTAATTGATTATTATCATTAGTTTCAGAGAGTACAGATTCTAATGCAAAATTTGAGGCATCCTATTCTAGAATGAATGATTTTATTGGATCTACGTGGATAAGTATAGAGGCTAAAGTAAAAAATTCTTTTAACTTTTTAAATGCTTCTTCAGCCTTGTCATCTCAAATAAATTTATCTTTGCCTATGAATTGCATTAATGGAGCTGCAATCTTAGAATAATCTTTGATGAAGATTTTGTAAAAATTTGCAAATCCCAAAAAACATTGTATATTTCTAATTGATGACTATTGTTTCTATTCTATAATAATTTGTATCTTCTTTGAATCCATAGAAATTTCATTTTTATAAACAATATATTTCAAAAATTTGATTGATAGTTGACAAAAAGAGCACTTCTTTAATTTGGCATATAATCCACTTTCTTGTAGTTTCTCCAATACCTTATGTACGTGATGTTCATGTTTTTGTTTGTTCTTAGAAAAGATTAAGATATTGTCCAAATAAATAACTACAAAGTTATCTAAGTATTCTCATAAGATGTCATTTATCATATGTTGAAAGATTACAAGTGTATTTGTAAGTCCAAAAGGCATAACATTGTACTCAAAATGTCCATATTTTGTACAAAATGTTGTCTTCTATTGATCTCCTTCTTTAATCTTGACTAGATTGTAGGCGCCTCTCAAATCAATCTTTGTAAAGATCTTTGCTTGTTCTAATTGTTCCAATAATCTTGAGATTAATAATAATGGATAGTAATTTTTTATAGTTATCTTGTTTAGACCTAGATAGTTAATACATATACATAAAGAACCATCCTTCTTCTTTACAAATAAGATAGTAGCTCCTGCAAGTGATTTTGAATATTTAATAAAATTCTTGGCTAGATTTTCATCAATATATTTCCGCAAGGCTGTAAACTTTATTTGTGACAGATTGTAAATTAGACCAAATAAAAGTTGAGTTCCATCTTATAATTTAATTGCACAATTATAAGGATGGTGTTTTGATAATAAGTCTACTTTTTTCTTTTCAAATATGTCTTCAAGGTCACAATATTGATTAGGAATATCTTGTTTCAATTGCTCTATTAGATCTTTCATTGAGATAATATACAATACAAATATAGTTCATTTTTTTGATACCTGCATAAATGCTTTAGCTCTAAGAAATAGAATTGTGTCTTATTTTTTTTTTTGATATTTGGATCTTATAAAAATCTTTCACAAATTTCAATTAATATTAGGATTATGTAATTCAAATTAAAGGAGTCTAATGACAATAGGATTTGTCGGACATCAAATGATGTTGAAAACAATTCGTGATACTTGATCTCTTAGTATGACTTTTAATAGTTAGGTTTCTTTGATAACATCTCTTGATGTAAGGTTTTGTCCATTAATGACTTCAATGGATGCAAGATGGATCTTTTTTATAAGTACTAAATTTTACTTGGTTGGAAAATCCTTATCCATAAAGTATGCTGAGGCTCTAATATCTAAAAGGATTTTAGCAAAAATTTCTTGTTTTAGGATTCTTACATATATAAGTATAAAATAGGATGTTGGATCTGAAAATAAGAAGAGACCTTTTTTTTGTACTTTAGATTTGAGGGTGTTCAAATACAAGGTCTCTATTGAGGCTGAATGTCTTTGTTTTCTGACCTTTCTAATTCAGATGTTATATCTCGTGCCTTGAATTTTGTAGACTTGTTTGGATAGTTTGCTACCTTGTGATTGGATCTTCCACAATATAGACATAAATTCTCTTGCTAACGTCTAGTCTTTTCTACTAATGTTAATGGCTTGTATTGAATTGCATCAATCTGCATAGGTTTAGAATATATTAATGGCTTCTGTGATATTCTTAAAGATGTAATAGATGTACCTTGATAGCCAAGTATCTAGCATATTTTCAAGCAAGATTTTATAACATACAATAATGTGGTATATTTTAAACCTTATTAAACAAAAAAAGACTTGTCATCGTTAAAAAAAGATCGTATTTATAATATGGAGAATCTAAGCTCACTATTCAATATTATCTAAAGAAATGACGCAACTGCAAAATGAGGAGTACATTTGTCAAAAAAAACAATATGTTGGAAAATGAGTTCGTCCAGCTACAATAGTGACCGTTGTTGTATTATGATTTGGCTACCATATGAAAAAATTGTACATATATATTTTATATATAATTTATTATATAATTAAGTGAAAGCCATATCAATAGGTTTTATAGATTACAAGATGTGTGTGACTCCCACCAATGGATCTTAATTGGTGGATTGGTTAAAAATATAGTCTTAAATCATTTAATTTTATAAATACTATGATTAGAAGAATATTTTTTATTATTTAAGTGATTATTATAATTTAGAAGTATTTATAAATATGAAAGTTTTATTAAAAATAAAGTTACAAAAATAGAATCTTAGTAAGTCTTGGAGGCAATTATTTTATTAAGTTTAGTATTTTTACTTATTATTAAGTATTAAGAGTTAGTTATTGAGACCAATGTCTACATTGGCCTTCTAACTACATGTATTACTCATTAAAAACCTATAAATGTTACTTAATAGGTAGAAGAAGCATAAGAAAGAAATCTCATGTCTTTTTAATTATTTTTGTAGAAAATAGGATTTTGAGTTGATTTTTATTGATTTTTTATTATAAAAAATTTCCAAGGTAGAATAAAATAGTCTTAAATTGATATTATCATCTTAGAAATATTATAGAGATTTTTAGAATTTATTTAGAAATTACTTAGAATTTATTAAGAATTTTTAGAGCAATTTTAAAGACTTTGATAAAAATGAGTTTTACCACCTTGGGAGCCATTATGAAGAAATGGAGCACGATTTGAAGGTCATGCAAGGTTCCTAGGCTAATAGGATGTTTTTGAACACCATAGTGAAGTCAAAAATGCAAAATTATTAGTTCTACTAGTATAAAATAGGAAGACCAGCAGCTAGTATAGTCCTTATAGGAAGGGAGGTGCACAAGTCCCATATGGGTTGTGGCACCTTGGATGTAGGTAGGAGGATAAGACTAAGGCCTCGTGGCCTCTCTAAGACACCCATATATATTACTTGTGAGCCTTGGTGAGATTCGAATCCATGATCTTTTAACAAATTACCCTTGAGGTAAAAATTTCTACTTAATTTTTTCCATTATTTACCTTCTAATTTTAAATTATCATAACTTACTCATAATAACTTAGATTTATATTTTATATATATCATTGAAAAGCTAAAAAAAATATCTACTTGAAAATATTATTTTTATTTTTATTTTTATTTTTTACTAGATAAAAATCTAATAAAAAAAACTATGACTAGTTTTATAGTATGCAATTACTTAATTGCACATATTTTACTTATTTTGAATTGTTCTTCTCCTTCATTATTATTTATTGCTCTTTATACTTCACACCACAATTTATAAGAAACTCTTAACTGAGGCCACCTTATAATTTGGGTTGAAGAGTGAATTTTATCCTCACAATGTGATTAGATTATTAATTTAGAAAGAATCCATTTAATAGGACTATTTTTGGAGTTTATACAATCTTTTTTTTTTTTTATAGTAATTTTGAGGTTGATTTATATTGATAATAATTCTTGTATATCTTAAGTCACCTTTGTTAGACATTGGTAATCCTTAAGATCTTATTTGCTTCTTTTATTTGGTATTTAGAACACATATTGTGTAAATCTTATAGAAAAAAGGATTAGAAAGGGATTTTTAGTGTAAAAGGGGATAGTTTGGCCATCTATGTGGATAAATGGAGATGGTTGATAGAGGTCTTTATTCCTATTGCCCAAAAATCATGCCCAATGGGCTTCAAGGAGGTTGCTTGTATCACGGACATAAGATTTATCACAATAAATTGTCTAAGTAATATAGACCAATAGAAGTATGTAAAATAAATTGATTTGATAATATCTGATAGAAAAGCTTCCTAGAAGCTTCATAGACGTGGAATCACCTTTATACATATCTATAGATAATTGATAGGTTAAAAACTTGGTCAACAAGCTAGCCACATGGCGCACATATTGGTAGCTTGTAGAACAAGCTAGCCATGTGTCATATATGTTGGTAGCTTGCGGAACAAGTCAAATATGTGGCGCACATGTGGGAAACTTGTCGTGCAAGTTTGACACGTGTCTTGCAAATTAGACACGTGTATAAGATCCTATAGAATACCGCCACGTAGCTTTTAGTTAGATAGTATTTATAGAGACAAGAGTGAAATCCTCTTTACTCTTGTCAACTCCTTTCTTGATCCTAGTTTAGTTTCAAGAGTCTTCATGTTTTGAGTCTTTGGCAATAGCCATTCCAATTATCCTTTGAATATACATAGTTTCATATTCTTATTTTGTGATTTTATTTTGATACAGTTTTCATTAGATTATACATCTTTTTCTTGTTCATGTCCTTAACAGATTGACAAGAGTATACATATAATATCAGAGCTTTGTCTATTCTTAATTAAGAATGGATTATCCCTTTCTCTTGATAAGACAAGCATTTTAGAAGTTGTGGAGTATCCACTTCTAAACTAATATTATATTATCATGGCAAAGCTTGTGGGAATGAAGACTGCAATGGCACAAATGCAAGAATAAATGAGAGAGTTAATGCTTGCAATGCATCAACTTAGTTTACCACCACAAGGAGCAATAAGATTAGTAAGAAGTGAAGATATAGAAATGGTTGGAGCAACGTCAATATCTACACCAAACCATATTATCTCGTCTATGATGGAGTATTGTTATAGCATTAGAGAATCAAAAATTAATTTGTTTGAAAAGTTGGATGGCATAAGATCTAATATTCAAGGATATATCAATCAGGTACAACTGATAATCAAACTTCAACCTCAAAGTTATCCTACGTAAAGATCTCAAGTTAGGTTTATTGAAACGCTACTTTTGGGTTTTGCTTTATCATGGTTTTCATCTTTTCTTGAACAATGTGATCCAATATTGGATAATTTGGAGGCATTCTTAGTGGAATTTTGATCTATGTATGGAAAACATGATGCAATCTATGTTGCAACCAACAAGATTTGCATCCTACAATAAGGCAATTGATTAGTGTCATTATACGCTTTACAATTTTGACAACTAGTGACTGATATCAAGTGGGATGATGCTGCACTCATCAACCAATTTCTCTAAGGATTACTATATGAGGTAAAAAAATTACTGCTCAATTTATTCAATCCTCAAACATTGAGTCAAGCAATTGATTTTGCTGTGAAATATGACAATCAACTTTTTGAGTTTCAATCTAAGAGTCATATAAGAGAGCCTCAACATTATCATTCGATGGCAACATCAATGTCCTTACAAAATATACATTTGGAAGTAGAAGATATGCAAATTAATGGAGTATGTTTTAAACCTCTTACTAAACAAGAAAAGATTCAACGTCATCAAGGAGGATTATATTTATATTGTGGAAAATCTAAGCACATTGCTCAATATTGTCCGAAGAAATGACACAACTATAAAATGAAGAGTACGGTTGTCAAAGAAGACAACATGTCGGAAAATAAATTTATCCAACTATAATAGGGACCGTGTAGGTGGAATCTTGTACAATTCCTAGTGAAGGTCCTATTCTTTCCTCAGAACCCTCTCCTTGTTTTATAATAGATGTATATTTAGGACCAAAAAACTACAAAATCTTTACCTTATTAGATTCAAGAGCCTCAGCATGCTTTCTAGATGAACAATTTGTTAAGAATTGTAAAATATCTTTAGTACAAAAAACTAAATCTATACATGTAGAAGTCATAGATGGTCATCCATTGTCTTTTGGAGACGTCACTCATGAAATCCTTCCTATAAAAATAACAATAGATGGTCATAATAACTATGTAGCCTTTAATATAATTAAATCTCCATCTAACCCAATTACTTTAGATTTATTATGGCTAAAAAAATATAACCCTCAAATAGATTGGAATTCTTGTAGATTTGACTTTTTTTAGAATATTATTAAACATCTTGCTGAAAAAATAAAAAGTTATAAGCCTAGTATAGCAAAATCCGTGCTTATAGATGTAAAAGCTTTTATACACGCAGCAAAAGAAGGATCAACTTTTGCTATTTATGCCACACCCGTTTTTGATGGTGGGAAGACTTTAGTGGCATTCCTAGCCAATATTTGGATTATCAAGATATTTTTGAAAAAAAAATACAGGTATTCTTCTAGAGCAACATTCATATTACTATTCAATCAATTTCAAAGAAGGAACTCAACCACTATTTGGACCAATCTACAATTTATTGCAACATGAGTTGGCTGAACTCAAGACATATATTGACAAGAATTTGGCCAAGAATTTCATACGCCATTCTAAATCTTTAGCAGGAGCTCCAATTCTGTTTGTGAAGAAAAAAGATGGATCATTGAGGATGTTTGTTGATTATCAAGGATTCAACAAGATCACAATCAAGAACAGATATCCATTACCTTTGATATCAAGACTCCTTGACTAGATCTAAATAAGATGACTACAGATCTAGTACACTTAAATGCATAGCTGATCTCTGAATGATATTTTTTGGTTCCTAGACAATATCTAATGATATTTTGGTCTATTCTAAGAATGTAGAAGAACATGAAATATATATTCGTCAAATATTACAAAAATTTAGAGATGTGGGATTGTATGCCAAGATGGAAAAGTGTATATTTGACACTATTCAAGTCAATTTCTTAAGATACATCATTTCAAATGATGGTCTCATAATGGATCTTAAGAAAGTCCAAACAATCATGAATTGAAAGATTCCAAAGACGATAAGAGATGTCTAATGTTTTTTGGGATTTGTCAATTATTTTTGGATCTTCATCAAAGACTTCTCTCAAGTTGTAGCTCCACTTACACATTTGATCTATAAAGACAAATTCCAATGGAATCAAGAAGCGGAAGCAGCATTTGAAGCTTTGAAGACATCGTTTGTTTCTGCACCAATCTTGTATCAAGTTGACTTTTTCAAGGCGTTTTTTATGGAAACAGACGCATTAGACTTTACCTTGGGTGTAGTTTTGTCACAAATGGGAACACATCACAAACTTCATCTAGTAGCTTTTCATTCAAGAAAATTCTCAACAACCGAGATCAATTATGAGATCCACGATAAAAACTTCTTGCAATCATGGATTCCTTTCAAGAATGGCGTCATTATCTAGAAGGCACTTTTAGTCCAATCACCGTGTATACGGATTACAAGAATCTCAAATATTTTATATCGGCATGCATGTTGAATTGTTGTCAAGCTCGTCGGAATATGTCTTTGTCAAGATTCGAATTCACTATTACTTATTAGCCAGGAAAACAACAAAATTTATCTGATGTCCTTTCTAGACATTTTTATTTTGCACCAAAAGAAGGAGATGTAGCTTTTGAGCAACAAAGAACAATCCTTTTGAAACCAGAGCAATTTCATCTTCGAGCAATGAAATCAACATTGACTGTTGATTCAACTTTTTTTAAGAAAATTTAGTCAAGTATGTCCTCAAATCTTCTTGTTCATGATATCAAGAATTATTCTTTCAAGTCCCATAATTCTTCAAAATTCAAGTTCAAGAATAATCTACTATATTTCAAATGACACCTATGTATTCCAGAAAGAGAAGCACGTTTATGTGTTCTTTAAGCACGTCATGATTTTTCAGCGGCAAGATATTTTGGATACAATAAGACTTTCAAACTTATATCAAGAGATTTTTGGTGGCCTCAAATGTAGAAGGCAATCAAAGACTTTGTACAATCATGTGATATTTGCTCAAGATCAAAGACTCCTTGTCATTGATCTTTTGGGCTTCTTCAGCCATTACCTATTCCAGAACAACTATGGTCTTTTGTTTCTATGGATTTCATTATAGATCTTCCAAATTCAAGATCTTATGACTTTATACTTGTAATAGTAGATCGGTTCACCAAGATGGCACATTTTGTCCTATACACAAACTCTATCTTAGGTGAAGAAATAGCTAAGCTTTTCATTGATAATATCTATCCCTATCATGGGTTACCTAAGGATATTATATTGGATAGGAGAACTCAATTTGTGTCAAGATTTTAGAGAACTCTTTTCAAGATCTTAAAAGTGGACATAAAATTATCTTTAGCTTTTCATCCTCAAACTAATGAATAAACAGAGTGCGTGAATTAAGTCTTGGAGCAGTACTTAAGGTATAACATCAACTATCAACAAGATGATTGGACAGCTCTTCTGCCATTGGCAAAATTTACTTATAATAATATGATACATTCTTCTACGTAACAAACACCTTTCTTTCCTAATTATAGTTACCACCTACGACTTGATGCTATTGACTTTTTAAAAGTTGATAATCCAGCAGTAGAAGATTTGGCAAATTATTTATCAAAGCTACATGCAATAATGAAGGTGCAATTAAAAGAAGCTCAAGAATGACAAAAAACAAATACAGATGTGTATCGCAAGGAACAACCACAATTCAACATGGAGGACAAGGTATAGTTACTTCGTCGCAATATCAAGACTACTCATCTTTGTGATAAGTTGGACTATTGTAGGCTTGGACCTTTTCTTATTTCTAAATAAATCAATCTAATTGCATATCGATTACACCTACCGAAGTCCATGAAGATCCATCATGTATTCCACGTGTCACTATTCGAGCCATACAAGATAGTGGATATACAAGGAAGAAAATAAATACCATTGCCTCTTGTAGAAGTGGACAATGATGAAGAAATCGAGGTTGAAGAGATTTTACACTCAAGGCAGCGTCAAAATCAACTGGAATATCTTATACATTGGCGCGGATACGATATTAGTGAACGCACATGGAAGCCATCAAAAAATCTAACAAATGCATTAATAAAAGTCAATGCATTTTGTCGATGACATCCATCAAAATCAAAATAATTAATCAAGAAAATCTTTGCTATAAAGCAAAGCAGGTTCTATAGAGGTTTCATCCTACCTTATATCATTGTTTGTCATTTCCGTAGATTTGTTTATGCTAAAGAGATGGAAGATCAACAACCAATGAATTCAGCTCAAGAGATATTATTTGTTGATTTATTGGACAAAACATTATGACTATCACAACCTTCAAGACGATGGAATAGAGATGAAGACCTTCAAGAACGACATGTTGTTCCTCGGATTGATGGCGAAATACAATGTGTTTGATATCATGACCTTGGAAGAGACTCCCGATGTTTGGTGATATTTTTAGAGGTAGGAACTACTTCTGATGGTGTTCCTAATATTTTCTTTGAAGAAAGTTATGAAGGCCTCAACAATGATCAAATAACAAGGTGGTCTTCTCACCCTGGTATTAGACATTATCAATGGCTAAAAGGATCTATCAACTACCTTCGAGGGGAACAAAGATCAGAGTATGTGGCAAATACAATTTGACGTATCCTTGACTTCCTCAACATATAATCACCGCTCCTCGTGGAACTCGTCCCTAAAAGGAGGGATAATGTCACGGATATAAGATTTACCACAATAAATTATCTAAGTAATATAGACCAATAGAAGTATGTAAAATAAGTTGATTTGATAATATCTGTGATAGAAAAGCTTCCTAGAAGCTTCATAGACGTGGAATCACCTTTATACATGTCTATAGGTGATTGGTAGGTTAGAAACTTGGTCAACAAGCTACCCACATGGCGCACATGTTGGTAGCTTGTGGAACAAGCTAGCCATGTGTCACACATGTTAGTAGCTTGCGGAACAAGCCAAGTACGTGGCGCACATGTGAGAAACTTATCGTGCAAGTTTGACACGTTGTCGTGTTGTAAATGGTTATAATATGTAAAAACCAACTAAATTACTTAATATGTTAATAAATTCTAGTGTGATCTAGAATGGTTAGTAAACTATTTTAGATAGAGTTGATAGAAACTATATTTGATAATTTTTTTTTTTTTTAGCTACAGTGTTTAAATTATATGGAGCCTAGATGTTTAGTATAATATTCTAAGAGTTGAAATTGGACCTAAAGATGAAAATCCAAACCACCAATGTAAAAAAATGGATGGATGAAGAGTAGGAATGGGGGCCTTCATCCCATTGGCTGGTGGTCATACCCAATGGGCTTTGATGAGGCTGCCTGCAACCTTAACAAGGGTTTTGGCAACTTCAAGGAGGCCATTAGAAAAACAAAGACTAGAAATAGAAAGCTTGTTTTTTGGGCTACAATTTTGATATAAAATTTGAGAGATTTGGAGTTTTTATGAGGGAGGAGTAGGCGCTTGAAGTTAGGATGTACAATTTGTACCTACTGTCACTCTTTTGAAGATTGGAGGAGTTGTATGAAAGCTTTTGTAAAAAAAAAAGGTTTGGCTAGAGAGGTGATTTTAAGGTCTATACCTGATGTGGAAGAATTACTACAATTGGAGTTCTGAAGAAGGAGATATTGGGAGTCAAAAATAGCAGATTGAATTCCAAGGTAGTAAGTAGGCTGTTTTATTGATAGTGATGGAGGTTGCCATATCTTGAGTTTTTCAACAATTTTTTGTCTCAAACTTTCTAAGAAGGTGTATTATTATGCTAAAAAGCTATATATCAAAGTTTCATAGCATTTAGACTTTTAGATTGTGAGATATGAAGAATTTAGTACACAGGTGTTTGTAAACAAGGATTTGAAGCTACTGCTAGGATTTTGGCGATATCTAAAGATTAGTAATGAATCGATAGTTAAAATTTGTGGTGATAGTTGTGAAGAATATATCAGTACTTCATGTAAATTTGTAGTAGATTTGGACAATTGGATTAAAAGTTATGGGTTGTTGAAGTTTGAAAAAAATTCCCTTCTTACGGGGAAATGAGGGTTTAGAGTATTTTGTTATGTTTTGAGTGGTTTGAGGAAATTAGGCTTATATATTGGATGTAATAGCCCTATGAAGAAATATTTTATATAAATTTGAGGATTTTATTATACTTGGATCTTGTTTGAGTAATTAGTGGCAATCAAAAGCCTAGTGCTTTCTTGAGGCAGATTCTTTCTACCATGACAATGTGTCTTGCAAATTAGACACGTGTATGAGGTCCTATAGAATACCGCCATGTAGTCCTTAGTTAGATAGTATTTATAGAGGCAAGAGTGAAGTCCTCTTCACTCTTGTCAACTCCTTTCCTGATCCTAGTCTAGTTTCAAGAGTCTTCAGGTTTTTAGTCTTTGGCAATAGCCATTCCAATTTTTCTTTGATAGCCCGAGGATTTATTAAGAATTAGGGTTTGTTTTTGGAGAGGAGTTAAACATCAAAGGCTAGGATCAATAAGTTTGGATTTTTGGATATGGTTTTGGTACAAATCTTGTATGATTTGGACTTTTTATGAAAGAGATATAGGGACTCAAACTTAGAGTGTTGAAATTCTATCTATTATCACTCTTTTAAGCATAATGCACGCGTACAAAGAGAAATAGACAATCAGAGACTAAGGTTGAAAAGAACACTTTCTTTATTATACTTTTTATATATGGCTTAATAAAATCTAAGCTATATTGAAGGAGATATTGGAAGTTGAAGTCAATGCTTGTAAATTAAGGGTAGTAAATAATCCCATTTAATTAGTGGTTATATTTTGAGCTTTATCTTAAGCAATTTGATAGATTTTTGGCTCAAAATTTTCAAGAGTGTATATATTTATGTCACAAGACTATATACAAAAATTTGTGGCATTAGAATTTTGGATTTGTGAGATATAAGGAAAATAGTGCTTAGGTGTCTCTGAGCTAGGGTTTTAAGTACCTGCTAGAGGTTTTGAAATACTAGACAATTAAAAACGAATTTATGGTTGATTTTTTTTTTAATAAAACTTAAAAAGATTTTTTGCACTTTGAAAGAAATTGTATAGAAATTTAATGGTTAGATGAAGAGTTATTAGACTCTAAAGATCAAAAAGGAATAAATCCTTGCAGGTAAATAAAATTTTGAAGGATTTTTGTAGAAATTTGAACCCTTTTTGTACAAATCTACTTGAATATAAGAGGGTTTATATATATAACTTCTCCTTTCTAAGATTGCTGTATTATTTATCTTTTTTATTAAGAACAAATCACTTGTTGGATTTTTGCCATCAAGTTTCAAGCAAACTCTCTACAACCAAGTACTTAGTGTACTCCAAAATAGAAGTTCATGCCATCCAACACCGTTATCATATTGCGTGATTTTTTATTTGGAAATATATTAGGTACCTAGCTGTGGAGAGCTTACTTGAAATTTTTTGGCAAAACTCCAATAAGCAATTTGTTCTTAATAAAAAAGACAAATAATATAATAATATTACAAAAAAAAAGTTATATAGATAAATCCTCTTATATTTAAACAAGTTTATATAGAAGGATTCAAATTACAATAAAAACCCTTCAAAACTTTATTCATACACAAGGATTTATTTCTTCTCAAAATTTAGAATTCTATAGCTCTTAATTCAACTATTCAATTTCTATAAAGTTTTTTCCAAAGTATAGGTAATACTCTTAGATTTTACTACAAAAAAGAATCAACTATAAATTTGCTTCCAATCATCTAATATCTTAAAAGCCCTAATAAAAGCTTAAAACCCTAGCTCGTAGACACTTGAGTACTATTTTCTTCATATCTCACAAGTCTAAAATGTTAATGCCACAAAAAAAATTTATATAATCTTGTGACATAAATATATTTATTTTTAAAAAATTTGAATCAAAAATTTATCAAATTGCCTAAAATATAGTTCAAAACATGAGCACTAATGAAACAAGATCACTTACTACCCTTAGCTTATAAGTACTAACTTCAACTCCCAATATCTCCTTCTATCTAGCTTGAATTTTATAAAGCCATATACCAAAAATATAGCCAAAAAAGTGTTCTTTTCAATCTCAATTGCCGATCTTCTATTGCTTTTTGTATGCACAAGTTATGCTCAAAAGATTGACAATAGATACATCTTCAATATCTTAACTTTGAATACCTATATCTCTTTCATAAAAAGTCCAAATTATACAAAATTTTCACCAAAATCATATCCAAAAATCCAAACTTCTTGATCGTAGCCTTTGATATTTGATATCCTTCCAAAAACAAACTCTAATTCCTAATAAGCCCTTGGGCATCCTCCTTGAAGTCTATTGGGCATGATTTTTGGCCAATAGGAATAGAGACTTCTATCATCCATCTCCATTCATTCACATGGATGGCCTAACTATCCCCTTTTACATTAAAAATCTCTTTCTAATTCTTTTTTTTATAAGATTTACATAATATATGTTCTAAATATCAAATAAAAGAAATAAATAAGATCTTAAGGATCACCAATATCTAACAAAGGTAACTTAAGATATATTAAAGTTATTATTAATATAAAATTAACTTCAAAAATCACTACCAAAAAAATATAAGGTTATATAAATTTCAATAATAACCTTTTTAATTAGATTCTTTCTAAACTAACAATCTAATCATATCTTATAATTAATAAAATTTAATGTTATGGCTTTCATTTAATTGTATAATAAATTATACATTAAATATAAATGCATAATTTTTTCACATGGTAACTGAACTACAACACGACACCGTGCACTTCGAATCTTATACAACTTTTAATAAAGGTCTTATTTTTTCCTCAGAATCCTCTCCTTATTTTATAATAGATGT
This sequence comes from Physcomitrellopsis africana, assembly GCA_036785485.1. NCBI lineage: Eukaryota > Viridiplantae > Streptophyta > Bryopsida > Funariales > Funariaceae > Physcomitrellopsis > Physcomitrellopsis africana. Next base: position 453,306 of record JAWRVF010000191.1, on the reverse strand, counting down.
CTATTTGGGACCTAAAAATCACAAAGCCTCTGCCTTGGTAGATTCAAGAGCCTCAGCAAGTTTTTTAAATAAAGAATTTGTTAAAAGTCATAAAATACCTTCAATACAGAAAACTAAACCTATACATGTAGAAATCATAGATAGTCATCTGTTGTCTTTTGGAGATGTTACTCATAAAATCCTTCCTATAAATGTAACAATAGATGGTCATAATAATTATGTAATCTTTAATATAATTAAATCTTTTTTTAATCTAATCATTTTAAATTAATCATGATTAAAAAAGTATAATCTTCAAATAGATTAGATTTTTTATAGACTTGACTTTTTTAAAAATATTAATAAGAATCATGTTAATTAAATAAAAAGTTGTAAGTTTAATATAATAAAACTTATATTTGTAGATGCAAAATCTTTTTTGAATACAACAAAAGAAAGATCATCTCTTGTAATTTATGCTATATCCATTTTTTATTATAAAAAAATCTCAAGTGGCATTCCATGCTAATATCAAGATTATTAAGATATTTTTGAAAAGAAGAATGTAGATATTTTTTTCTGAGTATCGTTCATATGATTCTTCAATCAACCTCAAAGAGGAAACTCAGCCTCTATTTGGACCAATCTATAGTTTATCACAAAATAAATTGGTTGAATTTAAGAAATATATTGATAAGAACTTAGTCAAGAATTTCATACGCCATTCAAAATTCCTAGCAAGAGCTCCTATCTTGTTTGTAAAGAAAAAAATGAATCACTATGGATGTGTGTAGATTATTGAAGATTTAACATGATTACCATTAAAAATAAATATCCTCTATTTTTAATATGTAGACTTTGTGATCAACTGAATCAAGCTAAGATCTATATAAAAATAGATTTATAAGGAACATATAACCTAGTATATATTAAAAAAAGAAATGAATGGAAGATTACATTTCAAACAAGGTATGGACATTTTGAATATTATGTCATGTCTTTTAGACTTACAAATGTATCAATTGTTTTCCAATACCTCATGAATGGCATTTTTTGTGGATTTCTTAATGATTTTGTTCTTTGCTATTTAGACAATATTTTGATCTACTCTAAGTATACAAAAGAATATAAATTTCATGTTTTTTGTATATTACAAAAACTTTAAAATGCAAGATTATATGCCAAGATGGAAAATTGTATATTTCACAGTACTCAAATTGATTTTTTAGGATATATCATTTCATATGATGGTCTCAAGATGGATTTTAAGAAAGTCCAGACAATCATAGACTGGAAGATTTTAAAAAAAAATAAGGGATGTACAATGCTTTTTAGAATTTATCAATTGCTATTGAATCTTCATGAAGAACTTTTCTTAAGCTGTAGCTCCACTTATACATTTAATTTGTAAGAATAAATTCAAATGGAGTAAAGAAGCAAAAATATTGTTTAAAGCTTTAAAGACAAATTTTATATCTGCACTAATCTTGTATTGTATTGATTTTTCTAAGGTATTTTTTATAACAATAGACACATCAAATTTTGCTTTGGATATAGTATTTTTATAAATAAGAGCATATAATAAACTCCACTTAATAGCTTTTCATTCCACAAAATTTTTAGCAACAAAGATCAATTATAAAATCCATAATAAAGAACTTCTCGTAATTATGGATTCTTTTCAAGAATGATGTCATTATCTGATAAGCACTTCTAATTTAGTCATAATGTATACAGATTATAAGAACCTTAAATATTTCATGTTAACACATGTGTTGAATTTTTGTCATGCTTGTTAGAGCATGTCTTTATCAAGAGTTGAGTTCATAATTATTTATTAGCTAAAAAAATAATATTTGATTGATGTTCTTTTTAGATGTTCTTATCTTATATCAAAAAAAAAAAAAATTTAGGTTTTGATCAATAAAAAAATGACTCTTTTGAAGCCAAAGCAATTTCATCTTTGAATAATGAAATCAATATTGACTGTTGGTTCAACTTTTGTTAAGTAAGTCTAATTGAGTATGTCTTCAGACCCTCTTGTTTATGATACTAAAAATAATTCATCTAAGTTTCATGATACTTTTAAGTTTGAGTTCAAACATGATCTACTCTATTTCAATAGATGTTTATATATTATAGAAGATGAAGCACAACTACGTGCTCTTAAAGCTTGTCATAACTTCCTTACAGCAAGATATTTTAGATATAACAAGACTTTAGACTAATATCATGAGATTTTTTGTGGCCTCAAATGTAGAAGGCTATTAAAGAATTTGTATAATAGTTCGGCATTTGTTCAAGATCAAAAACTCCTTGTCATCGATTTTATAGACTTCTTCAACCATTACTTATACCAGAACAACTTTGATCTTCTATTTCTATAGATTTTATCATGGATCTTTCAAATTTAAATTCATATGATTCTATATTTGTAATTGTAGATTATTTCACAAAGATGGCTCATTTTGTATTATGTACAAAATCTATCACAAATAAAGAAATAATTAAAATCTTCCTTGATAATATCTATTACTATCATAGATTATCAAAAGATATTATATCAGATAGAAGAATGCAATTTGCATCAAGATTTTGGAGAATACTTTTTAAAATATTAAAAGTGGTCATAAAACTATCTCCAACTTTTCATCCTCAAATTGATGGACAAACAAAATAGATAAATTAAATTATAGATATATTAAAATAATAATATTTAAGATGTACCATCAACTATCATGAAGATGATTGGACAACTTTTTTGCCATTGGCATAGCTTACTTATATTAATTCAATACATTCTTCTACTCAACAAACTCCATTTTTTGTAAATTATGATTTTCATCTAATATTTAATACTTTTGACTTTTTAAAAGTTGATAATCTTGCAATGTAATTTGACAAATTAATTATCAGAGCTACATACAACAATGAAGGCACAATTGAAAGAAGCTCAAGAACAGCAAAAGATCAATATATATGTCTATTGTAAAGAATAGCTTCAATTCTACGGAGGCAATAAGATATTATTATTTTGTCATAATATTAAGATTATTTGTGCTTGTGACAAGTTGGATTATGATAGGCTTGGACTATTTTCAATTTATGAATAGATCAATTTAATTATTTATTGATTATGCCTATCAAAATCTATGAAGATCCATCATATATTCTATGTATTACCACTTGAGTCATACAAGACAATGGATATACAAGGAAGAAGACAAGTGCCACTACCTCCTACAGAAGTGGATAACAATAAAAAATTTGATGTGGAAGAGGTCTTAGATTCAAGTCAGTGCCAAAATCGACTAAAATATCTTGTATATTGGCACAGATATGATATTAGTGAATGCACATAGGAGTCATCTAGAAATCTAGCAAATACAACAGTAAAAGTGAATACGTTTCATCAATGACATCTATCAAAATCAAAATAAAGAGTCAAGAAAATCTTTGCTATAAAGCAAAGTAGATTTAATAGAAGTTTTACTTTATTTTGTATCATTATATGTATTTTTTTTAATTTATTTATACCAAAAAAATAGAGAATCAACAACTAGAGAATTCAGCTCAAGAATCATTGTTTGCTGACTTACGAAACAAGACATTATAACTATTACAACCTTTAAGACAATAGAATAGAAATAAAGATCCTCAAGAATAACATATTCTTCTTTGGATTGATAGCGAGATACAATGTATTTGATATCATGACTTTGGAAGAGACTCTCGATATTTGATGATATTTTTAGAAGTAGAAACTACTCCTAATGGTGTTCTAAATATTTTTTTTGAAGGAAGCTATGAAGGCCTCAATATTGATCAAATAACAGGGTGGTCTTCTTATCTTGGTATGAGATACTATGAATGGCCGAGAAGACCTTTCAACCACCTTTGAAAGAAACAAAGATCAAAATATGTAGCAAATATAATTCGGCATATTTTAGACTTTTTCAATATATAATCATTGTTCTTTGTGGAACTTGTCCTTAGAAGGGAGGATAATGTCATGGACATAAGATTTACTTCAATGATTATCTAATTAGTATGGATAGATAAAAGTAGATAAAAGTAGATTAATTTGATAGAGAAGCTTCATAAAAGCTATATAGATGCGGATTCATCTTTATACATATCTATAAGTGTTTGGTAGGTTAGAAACTTGGTCAACAAGCTAGCCACGTATCGCACATGTTGGTAGCTTACGGAATAAGCTAAATACATGGCATACATGTCGGAAACTTGCCTTCCAAGTTTAACATGTGTCTTGCAAATTAGACACGTATTGGAGGTCTTATAGAATGTCATCACGTAGTTATTAGATAAATAGTATATATAGTGAAGCCTTCTTCATTCTTCTCAACTCTTTTCTTATTTCTATTCTAGTTCAAGAGTTTCTTGTATTTTCTAGTCTTTGACAAAAGTCACTCCATTTTCTTCTTAAATATACATACTTTATTATTTCTATCTTGTTATTTTTCTTTGACACAAATTTCACTGGTTTATATATTTTTTTTCCATTTGTATCTTTGACAGTTAGTGCAAAAAAAGAACTTTGATATCCAATGAATATATAGGCTTTAGAAGGTTGATATCAAAATCTTTTTATATTGAAGAAGAATCTAAAAATATTATTTTTTATTTTTTATTTTTAGCTTTGATTTCTTTTTTTATAATTATTGATTTTTAGATCTGATTTAATTTTTTTTTTCTTCTTTCTTTGATTTTATAGAACAAAATCTATTTTAATTCCTTCAGATTAGTAGTAATTCATCCATTCTTATTTTGGATAGTTGTTAAAACTTCTTTAGATAATTCTTCTATTTATTCAATAGCATTTTAAGAGGTCAAGTTCTAGATTCTTCTCCTTTGCAAGTCATTTCAGATGGTCGTAATATGTGAGTTATCAAATTGATTTATTAATTATTTTAGGATAAAAAAATATATTTAGAGTATCAAAATTACAATTAAGAAGTAAAGATGTATTTGAAAGATGCTAAATGAAGGAAAATAGTATTAGTGGAGAAGAAATGGAATCACAGTAAGTCTTGGAGGTAATTATTTTAATTGATTTAGTATTTTTTTTAATTATAGAAAATAATATTTAGTTATTGAAATTAATGTCTATATTGGCCTTCTATCTCTATGTATTACTTATTAAAAATATATAAGTATTATTTAGTAAGTAGAAAAAGTATGAAAAATAAATCTCATTTCTTTTTAATTATTTATATAAAAAATAGAATTTTTAGTGAATTTAAATGGATTTTATTATTATGAAAAATCACTAAGATAGAATAAAATAATTTTAAATTGAAATTATTATTTTTAAAATATTTTTAAAAAATTTATAATTTATTTAAAATTTATTTAGAATTTTTTAAGAATTTTTAGAACAATTTTGAAGACTTTGATAAAAATAAGTTTTACCACATTGGGAGCCATTATGAAGAAATGGAGCAAGATTTGAAGGCCATACAAGGTTTCTAAATTAATTGGATATTTTTTAACACCATGGTGAAGTCAAAATATAAAAAAATTGAATTTTATTAGTAAAAAATAGGAGGACCAACAGCTAGTGTAGTCCTTATAGGAAAGAAAATGCATAAGTCCCATATGGATTGTGGCACCTTGGATGTAGATAGGAAGATAAGACTAAGGCCTCGTGGCCTCTCTAAAAACATCCTTATACATTACTTGTGAGCCTTGGTAAATTTCAAATTCATGATCTCTTAAGCAAGTTATCCTTGAGATAATAATATTTTATTTAACTTTTTTATTATATATTTTCTATCATAATTTATTTATAGTAATTTGGATTTATATATTTTTTATACTATTAAAAAAATAATAAAAATTATCTATTCTAAAATATATTTTTTATTTTTTATTTATATTTTTTATTAAATAGAAATATAATGAACAGACTATGATCTAATTTGAATTATATACTTACTTAGTACCATTTACTTCACTTATTTTGTGGTTTTTATTCTTGTTGTTCTTGCTATTTGTTTCCTTCACTTCACACCACCAATTACAAGCAATTTTTAAGTGAGTCTATCTTGTATCTTGGATTGAGGGGTGGAAATTTATCCTCACAATTGTCTTAATGGTTGTAAAATAATTCCTCCAACTATAAACCAACACAATCAAACACACAAAATGATTAAAATTTCTACATTAGTAGTGCACTTAATATACATACAAATCTAATTATAATATAAGATAAATTTATTTAGATAATAACTTTATATCAATATATATCTAAAATAATATAATAAAAATGAAATGATATAAAAATAAAATATTTCAACCATTAAATATTGATTCTTTTTTATTTATATTCCTTCTATATATGCCATTTTAATAATAGTTAGATAAATTATCTTCATTGATAATTTATAAAATGAATCTACATTCAAATTCTACATTCATGTATGTTTATATTCTATTTCAATTTCAACAATCTTTCTATCCATGTCTCATAATTAATCATGTATTTTTATAATTCTATCTTTGTTTTTTTTTACCAATTATTGATAAATCAATATATTTAATATTAATTCCACATCTGATTCTAATATATTTTTTTGATTATTGATCCATAGTTGCAATATTCTTTCTTTTGACATACCTTGTAGATATACATCATTACAAAAAAAACAACATATATTCAAAAACACATTATTTTTTTCAACTTTCAAATTATCAAAGCTTATTCTTAATATCTTCTAAATCTTATAGTCATTATTCTTTTCATGTCCATCTCAGACACTTCTTCTTTTTAACTTTTATAAAGCTTACTTCTAATATTTCAACCTCTTTTTTTTCCTTAAAAATACTCCGATAACTTTTAGACTCAATACTAGGCTATTGTATGTTCTTACAATCTTTTTGCCAACCTCAACAAGTTCCTTAGATAAATTATATTGGTTGTAAGAATGAATGACAAATAACTTCAAACTTATTTTTTCATCAAATCCTTCAACATTTATTTTATAAATTTCTTCACCATAATGCTTTATTGCCTTCAGATCTCAAATTATTGCAATCAATGTGCTACCATTGCTAGCAAATATGTCATCTATAGGCACAATATCTTCAATTTTACTTTGATTCTTCACATTATCAAAGATCAAGATGGTTTTGATCTTCATCAAGAATGATTCGATATTTCTTGAGCTACCTTTAAATCTCTTTGTGTTGATTCAACTTTAAATTATTCTAAAATATTGCAAAAAGTTTCATAGCAATCACCATCACTTTCAAAGCATTCAACAAAGCATGAAGCCTTATACATGTGCTTCACATCATTCATTGTAGCCTTTGCTATCATAGCCTTGTCAATTCTACCTATTCCAATAAAATACAATGCCTTCACTTTATTTGCACATTGATGTCTTATTTGTGATAAATATTGTACTCTATCAAATATTTCTTCTTCAAGAAAATTAGCCTATAATTAGAAATTCAACCATGTATCAATAAAAAAATAAGAATGATGTATGTGTTATATTTTAACCTAGACTTATTAACTTGAATTCAAAAAAAAATCATCTAGATATCTCTATAGTATTAAAAAATATATATAAATATAAAATTCAATACATATTTATTTTAATTTTTAGTACAAGTCTTATTAATGGTAATCTATTATGTATTTTTTGAAATTCTATATTTAAATAATAGATATTTTTTGATGCTGCATAATATGGTGCATTTGTTACAAAAATTCCAATTAAAAAAAATTTCTTTAGTAAGTTCAATCTTTCACAAATATTTACAAACTTTGGTTGATGCAAAAGATTCAACCTCCAATACTCTTTGATAAGCTATCACTCAATTCATCATAATTTGAAGGTAAGCTTGATCTTTCATCTTTTTTAATTCTTTTTAACATCTGTTTTATTGTAAAACCATCATCAAATGGATCTTTTTTTGAAAGAATCTTAACATATACCATTACAAATGAATAAACATCTACTTCAAAAGGATACATTATTATTATTTGAAAGTTGTTTTTTAATGCCTATAGAACCATATATATAATAATACTCTGAGGATTTTTTTTCTCCATAGTTTTTAGATTTCTTCTAACTTCAATCTTAGATATTCCAAAATCAATCACTTTTATAATAGCATATCAAACAATCTTATTTATAATTTTTGTTTCCATAATATTAACCAAAATATTCTTAGATTTTAGATCACAATGTGCAATGTGCATGTCATACAAGTAACACATTCTTTTTGTAATTTGATACATAATATCAATAAGAAATATACAAGATAATTGTTTTTTTTTTACAACATATCATTTAATTTTATTTGCATCAATTCCATTCTCATATATAAATAATATTTTTTTACTATTATCTCAAAAGATTCACCATTTTTATTGGTATTACCTTTTATTGTAAAATAATATATTATCACATTGGAATAGCATAAATTAGCTAAAATACTCACCTTTCTATTAAAAAACCTATTATGTGCAACATCCATCTTTTTAATTGCACACAAAAGTCCCAACTACTTTAATTTATAAACTTTTTCATAATTTCTTTCACTTATGTATTTTATAATTTCAAAAAAAATTATGTTTGATGATAGTTTTAAATCATCAAATTCTCCACCTTCTATATGAGCTAAATCTTCCAACTTTTATAATAAATGCTTTGCTATTCCATAATATTCAAAATATTCTTCTCTATTTGCATAGATTAACCTATCACATAGAAATTTAACATCATCTTCCACTTCATCACATGTTGCAACATTAAAAGTAGTAGATGTGATGTCTTCAAATTTGTTAGGATAATACTTTAAAAACATATCACTTACTATATCACAACAATATTTCAAATCCAACACTAGTTTTCTAAAAGTCTCTTTGTTATTTAATTGGAAGATAGCTTCTTCACACCAATTTGATTTTTCACATTTTTTTAATTAAAAATTAAGATTTATTTATTATAAGAATTAACTCACTTAATAAAATTCCAAATTCTAATTCATCATTAAAACAAATCATTAAGTGGTCAAAAACCTTTGTAATATTTTTAATTTACTTGCACAAATTTGTACATTGGTTTCTATTTAACAAGTCTTTTTTCTTCAATAAAACCTTGAATGTTCCAATGCAAACTTTAGATCCTTCTCAAGTATCTCTACAAATACTTTGCATATCAAATATTTTGTCATATTGTTCCGTGATGCTTAAAGATCTTAATATGAAAAAACCATATAAATAGCTTTAAATAATGAATATATATTGCTTGATTAATTCCAAAAGATATTCCATAATGAATTAATAACAAATATTCTAATTTCACCTTCTCACCACCTATAAAAAATAACAAATTAGATTTGTTTTCTATCTCAAGAATATTCATCAAACACTCTTTTATTTGCATTATTCTACAAAGCACATAATTTTCTATCCTACAAATTGAATTTATAATTTCAAGATTAAATCTTTAATCCTAAATAATCATAAACTTAGTACTTAATTTCTTTATATATTTTTATGATCTAATTTTAATGTACAATTTCAATATAAAACTCATTATACTTAAATTATTATCCTAAATTTTGAATGACTACTATTTAAACAAATCTACCTCATAAACTTAGATACATAACTAAAACAATCTTTTAACAAGTTGGAAACATGATCTAAAATATTTATAATAAAAATGCAACATTATAATATGAAGTTCTTTAAATGCATCTACCTTCTTTTGATTGAATTAAAAACTAATTTAAATTCTAAAAGACATCAAACCAAATTATATCTTATATACATATCAACCAACAATGATGTAAGTTCTTATTGTAAATTCTAATAAAAATAACTTTCAAGTACCTTTATTTCTTTCCATCTTTGTGATTCTACCAATTAATGTAAATGGGATTCATTTTTCTATTAAACTCAATTTTATCTAAATTCCTATAAACTTCCTTAATCTCAAATTTAAACTTCAAAATTACATGTACTATATTTATTAATTTAGAAAATAATATCCATAATTGATGGACCTAATAATATTAATCACTAAACTCTTATGATTTCTAACTTACCATAAGCAAATACAAAAAAAAACAAAGATAAGGGAAGTATTAATCTCTACACTAATTTAAAGCTATTTTTCATCTATGCTTGGATTAATTCTTTCATATAGTACCACTATTAACTAAAAAACACATCAACACAACTCCAAAAAAATAAATAGTTCCAAACAAACAAATTGTCTCCAAAAACCAATTAAAAAATCTAAAATCATTGATGTATATTTTGCAAATAATTCTACAATCTTGGGTATGATGTATTTTTGATAAAAACATTAATTCCTATATTCCCATCACAAAATAAATATAATTCATTAATTTCACTCAATATTTTATTAATGTATATAAATGTAGACCTTGTTAAATATATTAGAAGGAGAAAAAAAAAATGTATGATTTTTAAAAGAAAATAAAATACAAACATTTCATAATTTAGATTTATAAATAATAAAAATTATTTAGAATATACCACAATTATGCTCTTGCATTGTACTTACCAAATGGTATATAAAACTGAACTACACTCTGTTCTCTTCTAAAAAAAAACTTTTTTGAACTATATTCTTTCATTTTAAATTGTCTAATGAATGCAGTACTTGAGACACTTTCCACATTTCCAGAACAAGCAGTAAGCCACAACGAAACAGATGAATAAAAAGAAAAAAATGATAATAATTTAAGAAGAAAAACACCAGAGACACACCTAGTACAGGACCAAGTTCACAAACTGCCCAACAACTCTAGAAAGCATGCGACTCTGCAACTCAAGCTTATGTGCAAACCCTTACCGACAAATGCACGCGAACCAAGCTACTGTTGATCCGAACAGTCCAAGTTAACTCGTTGTAATCTCAAGCAACAGATCAACTCGGCCCTGGGGGTGCTATTCTCAAATACTTGCGCTCACGCTGCAATCCAGCCAATCCACCACACCCTCAGCAGACCACTCTCTGATCCGAGCGGGTTTAGACAACTAGCTATTTTCTGGAGAAGGAGGCGAGGCAAAATAATATTTATCAACTACTCCAGCGACGGCGCTACTTGCATCAAAGAGAGCAACGTCACAGCGTGTGAGCATGCATGTAAGAGAGAAGGCACGGAGCTTTCAGCGATCGTGAGGCAAGGCAAGCAACTGGGTGAGGGCAGGCGAGGCTCATGCTCAGGATCTGGTCATGCTCAGGATGAGAATGCGACTGATTGGTAGTCATGATACGTGAGACGAATGAAACTCCGACGGAGACATCCACTCCATTGCCGCGTGGCTGTCGTAGGTGGCCGTCGCCGCGCCAGAATCGTAGCTCCAGCTTCTTCCGCGAAATTGCTGCATGATGAACTAGGCCCTGAAAGGCATCTGGCCATGACCTAAGATGACCTCGTCAACAAGAATTGACCCCCGACAGGAGCTTGAGGATGCTGTCCCTGCCAAACGATTTCACAATTTCCTCTTTGTCGTAACATGATTTGACCATGAGATACTTTGGAGCTACTTGATGACACGAGTCGTCCTCCTATTTATCTTGCAAAACCTGAACTTCACGTACTCCTGCAATTGCATCATCGGATACACCACAGATTCATATTGACTCAGATATCAAGTCCTGTCACATTGTATGCTCTCTCAGAATCCAAATGACTACGTGCAATTCCTAAAATACTCTAAGTACCATCAAATTTTGCACATGTTCTTAGTAGCAAGGGTCAGTTAACATCTTGGCCAAGGGTGGAAGTTGTTGCTATGCAGTTTTGAGCTCCTCTTTTATTGTGTTTTTTTGTTGGTTTTTGAACTTTTAAGTGTGAAAGGGGTTTGCTAGTAGAGTAGAGTTTTGTTCCAAGTACTTTGAGTTGATTTGAATATCATTTATGTTGAGAATAAATACCTAAAATTAAAACCAAATTATCAATATGATTAGAATAAGGTTTCAAAAATTCTAATAAAAAATACAATAAAAGAAGTTGACAGCAACAATACTTAGGATAGAGCCTAAAATTACTTGGAGGCAATCTTTACTTGGCCAATTCTATTAACCACACTAGAGACAAACATGACTAAGAAAATAGACTATTTAACATTGCTTGTAACATATAACTTACTTCTGAATTCTCACAATGCATTCAAGAAGAAATATTATTATGAAATTGGCTTAAAACTAATATAAGTGAACGAAAACGTCTGAGCCTGTATGTTCCGACTCAACAACGCAGCATTTGAAACGCCAACTTTCTTTTAATATGGATGAAATAATAGTTGCAAATGAGATTTTTGAACGACCTAGAGCCATACAACACGGCCTCGTAAATTAGATAGCAATTAAAAGCTGACGTGTCAAAAAGCTACAGAGCAATGACACAATACACAAAACCCTACTGCCTAAACATATGTCAAAATGTGGACCAATCATGTAGCTAACAGCAATTAACTTAACCCCTAAGGTAATCATAGAATGAGCCTGACAATTTAAATGTAGCGCAAGATGTGATCCTTGTCAGATGAAGCTTGAAGTCGACAACTTTGACCTAGGTGGACATCTCCAAAAACATATCTGCACATAAACTTACCCCTATGAGAACAGAAAAACGCTTTAACAATTTTCCAAATATCAATCCTTATGCACAACACATTATTACAAGCTATTTACAAGACCGTAAACTCTAAACCAAATACAAATTAGGAAGAGTCAAAGGTAAAAAGCACCTATATTCACATCTATCTGGACGACCGCATCTTGCTTTTGCATAGTCCCAGAAACAATCCTCATCCCGCATTGGTTCCCGCCGTTCTGCATCATATAGCAATTGCTAGCCAAGTATCAGCTATAAATAATAGCGAAGCTACAAGAAGTTGTATCTGCACGGACTGAATTCCCTACAACTCCATAATGCAATTCGTCAAATAGAAAACCACATATTTCCAGATGATTACCTTTTGATACAAACTGTCGCTTAGCATCTCTGTGATAACTATGAGCAGTCTCCAACCAAAGTTCTCTCAGCAGAATTGATGAACGCACTATATTGCGGTGATCAACTGCAGATCCACGAGAACATATTAGAGAACCGTCTACATTATCATGTCACTTAAAATGGATGTTCGCAACATTACCAAAAAACACGTGCATAAATTTTTCGAATTGGAGAGGTCAATTATCTTGCAAAGGGAGTATTAACTCAATTCTAGACACTCGTACTTTTATCAAGCTCCCAAACAGCTGTTCGTTTTCCTGAAAGGCTAACTCCATCTTCATAGTACGTGATATATTTCACTCTGCTATCTCTGGTCATGTTGGGAACAATATCTGACTCTCGATCATGTTCCACATTCAGCTGCTCCTGCATGTCCGTGACTTCGTGGGCAGTCTGCACTTCATCCGAAAAACTGGTTTTTAAGAAAAGAAAATTGTGTAGAGAGCTCTAATATTAAGGGTATGTCTGCATGCTCCTTTAGTTGTCGGAGTAAGTGATGGAAATTAAACAATTCATCTCAGCAATCTTCCCACAATCAGCTAAAGGAGCATCAAACTAAGGTACCTACACCGGCCAGTAATTTCAATTACTTGGAGAATGGTCATTTGAGCAAGCTGTAAAAACATCTACACATTTGAAGATCAATTCCGGTCAAAAGCAATCAACTCCTGCTCCTCAGCATTTGTAGGATAGGTTCCACAGAAAAAAGTGCAAGAAGAGACCTGTGGAGTTCTGGTTATGTTCACTCGTGAACCTAGCCATGTCTTGCAGTACGACAGTGAGTTGTATGGTACCTGCAAACAACACATTATCTGATCACACTTGGAAATTTGAATAGCCTGATAAAGAATTGCTTCACTTGGTAAATGTGAAAACTAACTGTAAACACACACCTTTAAATTGAATGAATCCAGTAATCATACCGTAACATCACCACTTAATGGTCCCGTACTACCATTCACTTCCATTCCTGACCTGCTCCCAGGAAATTCATCAAGATTCGAGATGCGAGATGATATTCAAGCCCGAAGCTTCATACAGCAAAACATTCCAAGAAAGTAGAGAAGAGAATCAGGTCCATCATAAAAGTTGATCTAAAACAAAGATGACTTCAAAAAGTATAGATTCATTTATCATCCGCGGCTGGTCAGGGATATACAACGATACTCCACCAGATATCAAATGAGGATAAGGAGGAGCTAAAAGCAGTGCATGACAACTAACCTTGACTGAAGTTGACCACCTTCAGTCTCGTAAATGATGTCGGTGATAATCCAATTGTCAGGATATGCCTTACCACTTGGTGCGAAGTGATATCCCACCTGATCAAAACACAAAGAAGCCCCGGAATTGTTCCAAATTACGGATTGTCTACCAAATTCCAGGTCGATGAAAGAATGACCTCTGAAGTGAGCTTAAAAGTCAACCTACATACAAGCCTACATGGGCTCCAGGAAAAGTAAAATTAGCAACAAGTTTGCGCAAAGAGAGTCCTCGATATTTTTCAAAACCAGTCACAAAAAAGCAAACCTCTGTTTTCATATCAACGCCATAAATGCAGTAGACATTCTTAATTGGCGGTCTTGACCATGGTGTCAGTGGATTCAGAATCGGATCTTCCAGGTAGTACCTGTCGCCACAGATAACTATCCATTCTCTCAACAAAACATGGCTTTGTGTCTTGAATGCGCCAACCAAGCTCAACTATATCTATTCAAATAATATACCGAACACAGTGTATCTTTCATATTAGAAACATCAGACTTCCTCGAGACCATTAGCCCAAGAATCAAATGGTATCATCAATTTAAGTAATAGAGGGTACAGTACTTGATAAGATGGTGAAGTGCGTTGGGACTATTGACGTCATGATCCAGAATATCCCGCAAGAATGTGCCAGTGGAGACTTGGTGCGCAGTATAAGACTTCTGAGAGGGCATACTGCATTGAGACGTTTGACTCATAACATCTTGTGCAAGTGAGGCAATTGGATGAGCAACCACTTCAGTAGCTGGGCAGCTACCTAGATAAACACGATCAAAGACAGATTGTCGGTGAAAAGTATAACAAGCACGCTGTGAACGATATTGAACCCGTTTAAATAGAAGCTGAAAGTCGAGTTGGTTACGCTACCAAAAACCGGTTCAGTTGGAACAGAAGAAGAAAAATTTAATGGTAGGATATATCAACATAGAACCAACTTATAGCAAGATCAAGCTAATGAGATAAACTGAGTCAGTTAATGTTCTACTTTACTCTCCTCAAAACAGACGTACCCTTTGTTACCTGGAGTGGCTGGTAAATCAATTTTCACAAGGTTTACGGGCCAACTCGACGAATTCCCTTCGTACTCCTTCTTATCACATACTAGATGTGGCACGACCACAGAATCACTTTCTCGGAAGTTACTGATCATTCTGTGATCCACATGGCAGTGCTTTGAAAATGGCAGCATCCAAAGAGATGAAGCAAATGAATTGCACATGACTCTTGCTGTCCCCTGATTTGCAGATAAGTAGAGCATCAGAAAAGTTAGTGCGTTAAGACAATTGAATAATCTTTGTGGTGTAATTCTGATTCCATTGTATTCTTCATGGATTCAATTCAGTTATCCAATCTCTACATTCAATCCAACATACATACATATGAAGGTTGCACATAGATAGCGCCTTGACAACTTGACGGAAAACCAAATTCTGGATATAAATACGATAACGTTTCAATTCATAATGTTTTATGATTTGTCTGTTTAAGATGTAAAGTAATAGTTCATTGTACACACTGGCTTTCTATAATCCACTGTCTCAATTCGATGAAGATAAAAAAATAAAAATAAAAGTACGACATGAGAGAGCAAAAGAATTTAAGATAAATTTTACATCAGAAATTGGTAGCCCGAAAGTGACTCCTGACATGAGCGCCTTCACAGTTTCAGCTGAACCTAGCAAAGGAGCACCTGAAATTCAACACCCGCAATCAATTGATGGTTCACATACAATTTATCAACGATTAAATTGCAGTAAACAAATCTTAAAATTGCTTAAATCTTTTCATGTGAATTAAGTGCATCGGACAAACAAAGAGGTAGACTATAGCATGAGAAGGGGGAAAGGAAAGCACACCAACAGCATAATATGCATGAATATGGTGATCGAGCCACTCCATGTAGTGCTTGGGGGCGATCTCCAGCTTCAGCCATTCAAGAAAATAGCGAAACACGTTATTCCCCATTGAGTGGGCATAAACTAAAGAAGGGCCTCCACGCAACTTCCGCGCTGTCTCAAATATTATTCTGAACATTACGGGGAAAAAACCAGGGGAAACAATAAAAACAATAAAAATAATTCAAAAATATTAATTCGAAAAATTCAAAAAAACACAGATTTCTGCGTACTAATCACAAATTAAGTTTTAGAAATCAATGAATTCAGCCAATGGTAAGATTGATAGGGAAATGAAACCAAAAAAACTATTCTATAACTTTGATTTACCAAGAATATTTCTTCAGGAACACACCCTTTTCTTATCACTACCTAATTGCTTCCTCTGAGACCACGGGCACAATTGCCAGTGCAGCACTTACTTGAGCTTATGAAAGTAGAGGTCTCGCTCCTCTAACATAGCCCCTGGTAAACGCCAGTCATAGGGCACAGCAACGATAGCGTCAGGTTCAATTCCAAATTCTACCAACCAGTTGACCCACTCCCGCCACACGGATGACAAGGCGCCTGCAACACCAGTCAGAATCGATGAGAACCGAAAGATATACATAATTATAACTTGTGCATTCTCTTAGAACCATGCGGCCACCTTACACTGGTACATAAAGTAAATTTTGAGCATTGCATAAAAAGGTATATTGGCCATGTCACCTGCATATTCTAGGGCAACAAAAATCATTAACATTGAGGATACTGATGCCCACTTTACACACCAGTTATGTAGCCTGGATCAAGCTCCGTGATGGCAGAAAGACCAGTATCAGGACGTGACTTGCACTCCGGATTGTCGGCTTGAGTGACTGGGTCGAGCAGCATGCACTTTAGCCAACAATTGAGCACGGACAACACCTGCCAGTCCAATCCGCCTAGATAGATCAATAATTCAACTCACAAAGGTTCAATTCTACTGCAGCTGAAACGAAACGAAGTAAGCGGAACTGTTTCTTCAAGGGATCTGTAGCCATATAGTCATATAAATTATTCATAACGCAACAACCGCTAGTTAGCCCCATCGAACTAGAATTTCGAGTAAATGTTAGAAGAATAAGACAACAAAAACATGTGAGGCAGTAGAAACTTAATTTGACATGTCTAGGAGGGTGAATTTAAGAGAACCAGTAAAAGGCACAGAATAGGGATGAAACAAGTACGTATGATTGTAACGGGCTCTGGTGATCTCGAAAGCAAGAATTACTAGATAAGAAAAGTGGTATCGTGAAAGACGAATGGGGAAGATCTTGGAAACCTTCTTAGTATCCAGCCAGACAGGGTCTAGCGGTCGAAAATCTAGAGGGGAGTAAGGGCAATCTAAAAGAGCCCAAGCGCGCAGACGAGAAGAAGCGAAGCCAGGGATGATGACACCAGAGACAGGAATGGAAGGATAGCCCCAACCGCCTTTAGGAACACCAGCTCCATCCAGGCCTAGGGCCAGAGCCGCCAAAAGAAGTAGGGGCATGCAGACGAACAAAGGCCTCATGGCTGTGGAGGGGGAGGAGACGGGAGGAGGTCGTGAGGTGCAGAACCAGAGAAAGTTAGCATGCGGGGGGTGGGGAGAGGGGAGAATGGCGAAAGGCCAGCAGAGAGAAGGGAAGGCAGGAAAGAGAGGAAAGAGAGAGAGTAGAGAAGCGACGGGGAAAGGGCACTCTGACGTCCCCGACTGTGGAAACCCGGTGACGGGACACTCCACAAGTTCACGCCTCAGGCTGTTTCGCAGCGTCCTCATGCACGTTTCCTATTGACCAGCTGCATCCAGCTTTGGGCATTCCCTCCCTTCTCAACACTCATCACATGTATAACAATTATACTTCAGGTGGCCAAAAAACCCCTTGAAATCCATCATTATAATACTGAAGAAGAAGAAGAAGAAGAAGAAAAACAAACAAACACATGTACATGTGTGCATGATTGAATGCATTCATCAACACTACATCACAGCTCAAAACCATACTGCTTAAGTTGCTCACCCTTAGTCATTCATTGTAAAACTTCTAATTTCAGTGTTGACACTGATTTCTTTTTAGACATCCTTGATCTCAAATCTTCATTCCTTTTAATCTAATACATGCACAAACAAGGTTGCTCACTTAAATAAAGTTTTTGAATAACTAAATTGTGCATCCAACATTATGATAACTTTGAAAGTGGTGGGGATCAATTAGTTTAACAGCATTTTTAGTAAATGTAGTAGTGTTATGTAAATCTAAAAGATCAAAACATATGTTTATCACAGATTGCCTTACACATTTCAACTAAAACCTCAAATTAAAAATTGTGTTTCATAATGTAAATCTAAATAATAAACATGAAATGAGTATAAAGTTTTGAACTCACATTTTTATACTTATTTTTTCTCAGCAAATTTGAACTAGTAATTGATTGTTAATGTGTGCATAAGCACTTTTTTAGAAGATGTTTTGGTGCATGGAGTGAACACCCATGCAGGCAACAATACTTGTCTGGTTATTCAATTATTCTTAAAATTGAGGCAGGGAGGTCTAGAATTTCTTTTGAGATTTTATTATAATGTATGTCTGATCCTTTATTGTCATCATATGAGAAAAATGTTTCATTTATTTTTCTGTTGAACAACATGCCTAATGAATTACCAATTATGACACTTAAGATATTCAAAAGAAACATTCACAATCCTTCACCCTTAGACAGGGAACCAAGATACAAAGGTTTATGTGTGTAGGCTGCCAAAGAAACAGAACAGTGAGGAACCTCCAATAAGGTACACATGAACAATGAAGATGGATTGGGAAGCACCTGCTTGTAATCTTGGGTCCTAATTCAATTATAAAACAATTAGGATCAAACTCAGCTCCAGCTAATCATTTGGGCTTGAATGGAACACTCTAAACATTCAACCTAAGGTTAGTAATTCAAGTAAGATATGTTGCAACTTTGCCATGACACTTTGTTTTTGTGCAAATATTAGTTTGGTGAATTCTAATTCAACTTTATGTGTTACATGACTTGTTGTAAGTCTGATTTGAAGATGCATAAATGGAACACTCAAGAAGAAGGAAAAAAAAAAAAAAAAAAAAAAAAAACTATTTCCACAAGGATGGAGGAAATGGAGTTTCCTTGAGTTTCCTAGAGGGTGAAGGCAATTGGAGCTCCAGTCCAACAAATAGTCTAATACCCATGTTTTTAGAAGAAAAAAGAGAAAAGCTGGAAGACCTTTAGAATCATGAAAAAGGGTAAGGATGGAAGTAGCTGTACAAACTGGTTCCTATGGGAAATCAGCCCTCTAGTTGTGACAGCAGAGACCAAAATTCATCATCTGCATCCACATTCTCTGTGGGCAAGGTTTGATGGGAAAAATCAAATGAAAGCAAAAATATACAATAAACCCATCAGTGAGAGCTTTCCAGGGGAATGAGATCCAGAATACAATAATGGTATTCTGAAGTGGCCTATGTATGATCCCTTCAGAATACATGGGATCCCTCTTTCCCCTTTGACATCCACACCACTCATTCCACACATCCAGATCTTCTTGTGCACTCTTGAAGTTTAAGAGGCTGGAAGCTAAGGGGCAAGGGTTAGAATACATCATGCCTCAAGTGGATCCCAGCCCCAGGCAGTTTTGCACTCTGCCTCTTTCACTAATTCTATATATATATATATATATATATATTATTTTCTTGTTTTGTGTCCCTTTACTATTCAATTTAATTCTAGTTCAATTTGACCAAAATCCCTTGACAAGAAGGATTCTGCCCTTGCCTGAGCTATCCATATAATAAACAAATAAAATAAATAAAAAAATTGGTTGAGTACATTGAAGGCAAGCACCAATGCATGGGTTTTGGTCTTGTTATTGCAAATTAGAACAATTACTCATCCACAGTTAGAGTTAACCAAATCAATAAATATATAAATAAATAAAAAGTTAAAAATAATTTTGTGAGAATAAGACAAACAATCTAATGCTAGGCAAACATCACATTCTCTAGTTTAACTATATGGTTTCTTACACATAATTTGTAAAGGTTGCAAGCAGCATCTCCAAGTTGAAGTCCATTATACATCTGGTACATGTATTATGTTATTAAAATTTTAAAATTGTTCTTTCCAAATGGTTAATTAAGTTGAAGAAAATCATGCATTTTTTTTGTATTTTCATATTTGACAATATTTGCATATGCCAACTAGCAATAAGTATAATATATGTTATCCTTTTCAAAAAAAAGTTCAATCCTCTGGACCCTTTTTCAAAACTATATCTTACATTGTAACATAGAAATATGTTTATAAGAGACATTATGAAAATGCACCTTGAAAACTAAAAAAAATATTCTTGTTTCCAATTAAAACATTACAATATATAAAATCACCATAGCATAAATTAAACCCCCTCCCCCATTAAATCCATATATATATATATATATATATATATTAATTGCTTTATTTTCATCCAAAAAAACAAAAACAAAAAAAAAACAAAAAACAAAAAAAAAGTTAAGATGAATTTGTCTACAATTATAGAGTGGTCTTCATTACATCCTCAATGCATAAGGATTGAATTGTTAACAAACCTGAACAAATTAAATAGTCTATTTTTCTTTTGCACTTGGGACATTTAAAAAATGTTCTGCAATGTCTTGTTAATAAAATAGTTGAAAGACTTTGGTGTAACTATATATATATATATATATATATATATATAGTAATTTATTCTATAATTTAGAAGGGAAAGTGGAGGATGTTGGCATAAACTTCAAAAATGTTACAAAGAAGTAAGTTTATTTTCTCATTTTTATGGACTATGATGTGATTTTAAAAAAATCAAAATCAAAATCAAGTGTTATATCTTGTGTTTGGTCCTTATTGTAAATATTTTGTACAATGTATTGGTATAAATATTCTGATATGGACAAGTTTTGGATCTTATTAGCATTAATTTGCATGAACAAAATTGTCTTGGTCTTGTCACTATTATACCAAAGGTGACCACAATCTTATAAGGAAAAGCCACAACATCATTGTGGAAGATAAATAATTACATGGTGACATCATGAAGTGCAATATAACAATAGAATTGAAATATTAGTTAGAAATTCACATTTATATATATATATATATATATATATATATACTAAAAAAGAAACCTGTATAGCAAGCTTAATAATTCTTGAGTCCTAAAACAATTTTATTAAGCAATACAAATTTTTATCATAGATGGACTATAATATCACAATATCATTGCAGATATTGTGAAAATTTGAATGTGATTGGTTGAGGTTCTTGAAATAGTTTTGTTTGTGATTTTTACTAAATAGTTTAATTTTTTTTGCCAATCTGTTTGCCAAAAATTTCATATACTAGTTGGCAAATATTTCAAAAAGTTATGAATAAAAATATTACAAAAAATTCAGCTAATGATACATCAATTGGAATTCAGTGCATAAGTGAATTGCCTGAAAATTAATAGACATTCTTTATGAGTTGGAATTCAACCAATTAGGGAATTTTGAGAACAAACACCATTTTTTAAACAAATAAAGTTGATAGTCTTGATAATAGAAGATAATAGTTAAGATTTGGTGGTAGCATTGTTAAGACTTTCAAAAATATCATATTTTATTTTTAAGAATAAAGATAAAAATAATTACACGTTTTTATTAATAAGATTGACACAGAGTATTTTGAAATTAGTTGGAATAGCATTACATTTTAAAAATAAAAATTATAAATTAGAGTTAGTAACATCTGCAAGAGGGAATAAGAGTGGAATCACTACTATTTTTTATTAAGTAGTTAATGAGATTGACCTACCTAAAGAAGTAAAAGTTTGTATTAGCTTTAGAGATTGCCATTTCTCCTGAATTTTGATTTTGTGATTTGGAGAACATCAACAAGAAGTATAATAACTGAGAATGTAACAATGGATCTGACATTCCATGAAGTATGCACAAAAAAGCTGGGTTGAATTTGGGTACCTGTTGTTATGTGGAATGCACTCTTTGAACAATTGGGATGGATTACACCATTGAGGTAAACATAAAATCTGACCTCCTCAGCTACTGGGTGGTCAGAGCTCAGCGACGGAGAAACAGAGCATTCTTTACGTTTGTCGTCGTGGCAGACTGTTCAATTGGTTCATGCCCATGGTAGTCATCCACGTCACCATTTCGTCTGGCTTTCCTGTCAACTGAATCGTGGAACCCTAGCCCGCGCCATTGAGGCAATCAGATTTGCTGATTCAACGTTGTTGGAGCATTTGAGATCATCATTTTTGAGCATGGTGTCTCTGCTCTTTGGTTTTCTTGTGGCAACCCCTTAACTGCTCTTCGTTCATACAGGCTAGATCGTCTAAGGTGCACTTAGGTCTTTTGAATTTTCCTCTTCGATTTTTCTTCGAATCACTTCAGGCGAACTACATCTGTGTGTGCCTCTCTCTCTCTTTCTCTCTTTCACACACACACAATATACATACATACATACAATATGTTATTTTCTATTCTTTTCTTGGTAATGTTTCCTCGCTCGTTTTGCTGGCTTCGGACTGCGAGTGAGGAAGGGTTGCTGCTCTAGACTTGTTAGGTTTGGAAGCGTGAATTCGGAGTTCCACCACCCGAGTTGGTTGGCAGGATGGCGCGGGGGTCGGCTCGAGGCAGAGGCAGGGGGCGAAGTAGAGGCCGTGGACGGGGAGCTGCTGCAATTGCATCAGCTGCAGGAGATGATGCAGAAGTGGAGTCACCTAATCAAGCGACTGCTGAGCACGTCTCTCCACTTTCATCGTCTCTCAAAGCTAATGACCCTCCCAACCTGGCATCCATTCCTCAGTCTGAAACATTATCTTTGACGGAGGCATTGAGGCGTAAGGCGATAGGCGTGACGGTTATTTACCCTGAGCCGGATATGGATAATAATTTTGAGCGACATTTTGTTTCTGAGGAGCTGGGGACCGGTACACCTCCAGAATTTGGCGATACTCCTAGTACTGTTTGTAAGAATGTCGCTGGCAATGGTGTTGATGCTCTTTTTGACCTCTTAGAGCCAGGGCTGGTACATTCTGCAAACGCTGAGGAGATGATGGTTGAGAATGTCCAAACAGCAGTAGAAGCTGTAAAATCTTTAGTGTCCGTTTCTGAAAATGCAGTAGGAGCTCTCTCTCATGTAGACCCGTCGATCATTGATACCTCTTTGATTACTACGCAAGAGACACACGAGACTATGAAAGAAGTGCTTCTTAGACGTGGGGGAAATTATAGTGCTGCATTTGAATGTATGAAGGAGGAGCCAATAGAGGTGGTCTGCGAGGAGGGTGTGGTCCATAAGACATTGAACAAACCTTCAGTTGTGAAGCCTATTTTTGCAAGTACTATAGATTTAAAGGCAGAGGTGATGAAGGTCCCTGCGAAGATGGAAATAGAGAATGTGAAATTGGAAGAGACTCATGTAACTGTGGATTTAGAACCTCTGAAATTGAAAGTAGGAGATGGAAGAACGAACTCTGATCTTTCAGTTGAGAGGTTGGAGAAAGGGAACGACCCCCCTCTTGAGAGTGCTGGAAACGTCACGAAGCCGTCTGAACAGGACTTTTACGGGGAAATTGACGATACACTAGGTGAGCAAAGCTTTGTAGGTTTCCCTGACCTAGAGTTTAGGGTGTTTTCTGTAATCATCGTTATCTCAGGATCCTCCAAAACATTTCGTTGGACTTTATCAATTTTGGTCTTGCGCAATTTAAGTAATATTCAAGAAGATATGCTCAATTGCTAGGTAACACATGTTAACTGTATCCGAATATCCTCTTTAGGGGTCTTCGGTGTGCACACCTCTGTCAGGAGTCCCGTGCACGAAGTTTTAACGGTCTCACCTGCTTTCAAGCAAATAGACCTTTCATGAAAAATAATCCCGTAGGCGAGAGTTGTAGTAAGGTTATATCCAATATCCAATCATGTCGGGATTGAACATAAACGTTGCTCAGGCTTTTCGTTGCGATGATATTTTATCCTAAAATAAACTAGGCGGTTGCTATAACAACTGTGGACCTAGAGAAATGATTTTTCTAGGCTTGCTTGGAGCTCACAGCCCACGCTAGGTTTAGGGTTTTCATAGACCTGCATAGCTAGTTTTAACCTGGACATGTTCTGCTCTTTGTCATCAACTCAAAATACAGCATGGAATACGTACTCCCTCTCATAGCAAAACATCTGTCTCATTTATATAATCTATTTATGGTGTATTCGTTTTTAATTACAATGTGGCTTTATGATTTCCCTGACAGGTGGGATTGAAGAGAGGTATGAGGACCACGATGAAGATAAAGACGGATATCTAGAGGGCGCGAAGGAGTTGTTGAGTGGAGAGGCGGTAGATTATGATGCTGAGGCACAACATCCTTTGCCACTTTCTGATCGAAGAAAGCATAAAAGACTGGAGGTCTACGTTGGTGGACTTGATAAGGACACGACTGAAGAAGACTTGAAATCATTATTTGAGAAAGCTGGGGAGGTGATTGAGATTCGATTGATGAGAAATCCCCAGACTGGCAAAAACAAAGGCTTTGCCTTCATCCGCTATGCCTCTGCTGCCATGGCTAAACGCGCTACAGAAGAGTTCGGGACTGTTGAGGTTAGTCCATCTCATGATAAGTGCAGCTGCTAGAGCTGCAGGACAGCATCTGTGTACATAAAATCTATGTCAATTCATCAGGGTAGTGTGCAGTTACTGTTCAGTCTCTATTTTTCATCTTTGTTTGAAAATAGACGACTTTGTCTGGAGATCCCTTATGTTGAATTTTTGAAATAATACAGAAAGGAGTTTTATGTGCTTGTCAATTGCTAGGGATATGACCACTTTTTGATATTGGGTTTGTTATCAATCCCAAAGACTTATTTTTGACGATGGTTTAATGTGACACAAATACGTCCTTTTGCGCAGATTCGGGGACGACAATGCACAGCTAAACCTAGCGAGGAAAATGATACGTTGCATCTGGGAAACATTAACAAGTCTTGGAAAAAAGAGATGGTGAGTGTTAGTAGTGGTGCGTAATATGCACGCGAAGAGAAATTGTTTTTTCCCCAAGTCTCCGTGTTGTTTAATTTTGGCGTTTCTGTACTTAAAGGTCGTATGGGAAGAGATTTTCGGAGGAGAACCTGAAGTTTGGATGTTCGGCAATTTTTCATGAATGACGGGAGGTTTGATTTTGTGATGATGCTGAGTACAGGTGCTGGAGACATTGAAGAGCCTTAGCATTGAGAGTATTGAGGAATTGACACTGATGGAAGATCCCCAAGTCGAGGGTGTCAACCGCGGTTTTGCGTTCATTGAGTTCAGCACACACAAGGATGCTTTGGATGCTTTTCGAAAATTGCAGCAGCCAGATGCCATTTTTGGAACTGAACGCTCAGCTAAAGTTGCATGGGCTCAACCTCTTTATGAACCTGATGAAGATACGATGTCTCAGGTAAGTAGTTTATACGATTCATTTATGATCTCTGTACCAACTGCTGTTGGTGGCTTTCAGTAACCCTTTCTGCACATCTTACGTTATTGCAAATACTTCATTAAGAAGACATGTGAAATGTGGCAGGTAAAATCCGTATTTGTGGATGGTATGCCTCTTACATGGGAGGAAGGAAACGTAAGGGAGCACTTTAGCAAGTATGGTGAGATAGAGCGCATTGTTTTAGCTCGCAATATGCCATCTGCCAAGCGGAAGGATTTTGGCTTTGTGAATTATATGGATCGGAATGCCGCATTGACGTGTATTGATGCCTTAAACAACACCGAAATCATTGATGGAGATATGAAGGTACTTTTCTCTTGGCCATTTCCGTCCTTTTGTCATTTTAGTTGTTCACTTTGGCACAGTTGGTCGATTGATATTTTGAACCTGGTTTTTGTGTTGATTTTTCTGACCATGTATTTTGTTGGTCTCATGTTCGACAGATGAAGGTTAAGGTTGTTCTTGCGAAACCACAAGTCAAAAGCAAATTTGGAAAAGGAGTAAGGGGAGGATACTCACTAGGATTTCGAGGGGATTATCGAGTGGGAACAAGTCCTGTCCGTGTTGGAAGAGGAGGCACCAATGGAGTGGGAACTGGATCTCGTGACGGTACTGATGCCGATTGTCAGATTTTTGGCTAAATTATATTGGAAGTGTTGACCTGTCATGTTAAGCATGTTTTTCTTCTTAGATCTGTGTTATCAGAGTGCAAGAGAACATAGTTTCTGGTCTTTGATTTGAGCTATGATATTTATTACGATCCTTTGTTGTTTTCTCCAGCGCCATCCTGGGGCAACACTGTTCGTTGTGAAAACCACGCAAAATTAGGTGGGGTACGAGAACTTGAAGCAGATTCTAATCTACAAAAGGAAAAACTCAATCACGACATATTGGATCATAAATGTCAGTTTTCGCCCCCTATGCAGGATCAAGCAACTGAAGACAGTGTTCTATTAGGAACTGAGGGCAAAAGAGTGTTCCCTGATTTTGAACAAACTGAAGGTGCATACGTGGTTTCATCTGGTGGTAGTTCAGTTCAAGCTGAAAACCTGTCATCTACAGTTGCGGAGATTATCGCAAAACCCATTCTTGACAAGTTTGAATGTGCAATGTGCGGATTTGGTTCAGATTCTCCTGATGATTTAGAGGCTCACAAGAAAACAAAAGTACATAGAGTTATTGAAGATCTACGTAAGGAACAGAAGCTACATAATAAGACGCCTCTTTCACTCCTGCATGAGTATGCCTCTCGTAACCACTGTGAAGTGACCTATGAAACAAAGGCAGAAACTAATGGTCCTTTTGAAGTTATCGCAATTATTGGAGGAGCTGCTGGTGGAACTACAGGTCCTCCCACGAAGGGGTTTGGGTCTGGCCGGAACAAAGCCAGAGCTAAACAAATGGCAGCCGCTGATGCTCTGGAAAAAATTATGGAAAAAATTCCAGAGTCTGAATTTACAAAACCTGGCCAGTCTAGACAACGTTTCGGTGATCGCGATCGTCCAGGTCGCAAAGGTAAGAGTGGTGGAGGGACTGGTGGTGGTAGGGTTGGTGGAGGTGGAAGCAATGCATATCGCAACCCGCGCGAACGACCAAATGATGATTGGAGGTATGCACCAACGAGTATCAATGTTCCTGGAGCCCCAAGATTTGGTGGAGTAAGTGGTGTACGAACTAGACGTCCAGATGGGAACACTTTGTATATGGGATGTGGAGGTGGTGGTGTAGTTGGAGGCAGTTACCCAAGCAGCCCTAACACAGTACCTATCACTGAATTCAGTACTGATGTTCTTCGTGCAGCCACTCATAATGGCTATGTAGATAAATATGTAGGACGAGGTGGAACTGGCTACAGTATGTCATCGCGGGGAGGGCGTGGTGGGTTGCCGAGTCACCCAGAAACCTATGCTGAGCGTTATGATAGAATTCAAGGTGGAAGGGGATACGGAGGTGGTGCCTATGCTGGGCCGGAGTATTTTGGAGGAGTTGGAGTTGGAGTTGGAGGTGGAGGTAATAGCTACGTTGGTCGGGATGTGGTTGGAACTAGTTATGGTGGTAGAGAACTTCCTGCTGCTCTTGGTTATGGTGGCCGTGAGTTACATCCTGGTGGAGGACATGGTGGACCAAGTCGCGACTTTGAAAGAGCTGAAAATAAACGGCCTTATGCTGTCATGGTACTGCCTTTGAAATTTATCTGGTCAGTAGATGTCCCAATTACACACGTTGGTGGTAATGCTAGAGAGGAGTCTTAGTCTTGACTTGGAACATTCATATGTAGGGATTCTAAAGAACTATGTCTTGCATGTATTGCGTGGAATCCCATCATTCTTGTTTGAATGAGCAGGATGAAGATACTCGTTACCTAGATACACAAAGAGGCCTTCCTCGACAGCGCTTGGAAGCTATGGAACATGTTCCTATTCAGCAGAATGGAGGTGTACAGGGCTATGGAGCGCAGCCTATGTTTTCAGACGCAGCCAGGTTACTGGTTCATACTTCTCTTTTCCACTCTGTAGGCAATGTGTTTCAAACTATCAATACCAAACATAAGCTGGTATAGTTGGATTACTAATTTTCCAAGTTTCTGGTTGCTCATTCTTTATTTTGAATTGATTTGTTATGTGTTCAAATTGGATTAGATGTCACTTTTAAGAGTTACCAGCAAATTTTTATCTGGATTGTAAACGTTTACATGAACCTAAACCTTCAGTACTATTGTTCATTATTCTAAAACAGGGTACCTATTGTTCAGCAGCCTATGTACATGGATGCGTCCAGGTTAGTTTTGTGGATTTTTTGTTTAATAATTGTATTGCAGTAATGACGGTTTTGATAATTATGATTGTAGTTATGATCTGAAAATGCCTATTTATAATAGGTGGAGTTTTGCACAGACTTACAAAACCTTAATAACTATTGCTATCAAACGAGCTCGTGTTTGTATCATCTTGTTTAAAAGTGGCTGAGAATGACCGATAGTGTACTCATTGTGACATAGAACGCCTTTTGTTCGGCCGCAAGAGCAATCACAGTATAATGCCTATGTACAACAATCACAGGGTTTACCTGTAGTGCACACTGTTGGCCCGGCGCAACAAATATCTGCGCATCTTTCTATTCAACACGTGCCCTCTCAGCATGTTCCCTTGCAACACATAACTGCGCAACACTTATCTACTCAGCATGCTCAAACGCAACATGTTCCGGCGCATGTGCATAATCAACAGACTTCCATGCCGATTGCTGTGGTTGGTGGACCTGGTCAAGGAGGCACACCATATTCTATATACGACGCAGCTTCTCAGTCGACGGTGGGAGTGCCAGCTGGTTTGATATTGTTACATTACATCCTTTCATTTATGTCAATTTTTATAGACTTGGTAGTTCATTATTGTCTAAATTCCTGTATCTTACTCGTGTTTATTAGAACAAATGGCTGTGCAACTGCGTAGATAACGATCTCAGATTTTGACTTCGAAGCCTTTTGGTTTTACTATCTGTCTTGTCTTCACATCGTGCGTGTTCACATTTGCTTTATTTCTGTTCTTGTTGTACTGTAGTGGATGCCCTTCTCAAAGTCACTAGCTTATTTCTTTTGTGCTAAGTTCGCGTGATCTAACAGGAACTGGGCAGACGGTTACTCATACATATAGTCAGCAATATGCTCCTGCCTCACATAACTATGCTGGTTATACTGTCAACCAGGAGTACATGGTTAATACTCTGGTTCCGGTCCAAGAGGTGAGTTGCAGCCAGCTTTACATGTTGTGCCCTCGTATCTTTTTAATGAAACTAGGAAGCCCAGTGGTTTCGTTTATTTCATTCAATCATAAACTGGTATTTCTGTTTTATTAAATCGCATATATCTTTTGAGCATGGAGCAGATGGCCCAAGCAAATTCATATCCAGGGCAATCAGCATATGCAGCTCAGTATGGTGTAATGCAGCAGCAGCAACAGCAGCAGCAAGTACCTCAACAAGGTGTGGTGTATGCGCTCCAGGGAGTCACACAGCACCAGCAGTCTTATTACTAGAGATCGACGTATGTGCATTCTCTATTGACTCACTATTGCTTGATCTATAAACGCAACCATATAACCGCCTGTTCGTGGTATTGAGTATAGCATTAAGTGTATGTCTAAGTGAGACAATAATAGTAATTGTTTATGTCTTTGTCATTCAAACTCAACATGTGGTAAAACAACTTTATGGTTGTTCATCCCAATTCCAATTTACCAATAGGTAAGTCGAAACAGAAAACGTTACCCTGAACAAGCCTCACCTAAGCGTATTCTTGATACAGATTGTTGCTTTGTTGGGATGGGTTTGAGTTCAGTGTTAATCTGGCCCAAACCCATGCTCTCAAGACACAAGGCAGCGCCTCAAGGGTGCCAGATGTCTGCTTGCCGTAGACAAGCAGCTGGAGAATTTAAACTTTCTGGTTGCTGTGGAATATCATACGAGTGAAGTACATGGTGAAGGCTGAACGGAAGAGTTTTCTGTAAGAGGAGTTGTTCATATTGGCAAAATCTAAATGCCATAGCCTGTTGCATTATGTGATTTATGTAAGAGTTGTGGCCGTACAATGCAGTGCCTGGATAAACTTCTAGCTTATTCAAACGAATTCTGGATTCAAGGGCATGGCATAGGGCAGCCACCAAAAACACATGCTTAATCCCTTCAACAGTTGCTGAGGGTGACGGAGGACAGAGATGGTCTAATCTTTTTTCTAAATTGGTGTTCTCGCTGTCAGTCCTTGCAAAGGCTGTAGATTTGATGTAGCTGTCCAATGGTTTCCAGATGCTAAAGCCTGGGAAGAGTTTCTGGAAAGCTCATCTATAGATTTTTGTATGTTGTCAAAGGGGACCGAGAATATCTTTTTCTCTTAAAGAAGATCTGCAAGCTAGTTTCTGCAATCCGTGGAGAACACGAAGAGATTTTAGTATATACCTACTTTGTCTCCTTGAATCAGTTTGTAGTACGTTGTGATCCATCTTCTATTTGCAGGATCCCGATTTTACTACATGGTTACGTAGGTTTTATCCGGATGAGGTTAAGATTGCCTGGTGCATTTTTCACTTCACCTTTGCAATATGTGGGATCTTCAGTTGAGCTTGAACATGCGTCTAGTGGAGTCTTACTCGCACTTGAAAGCTGGCTACACCGCGTGTGGTCCTAGACTTGCTTTGTTTTCTTTCTGTGTTATGACGAGTTTTAATTAAGCATGGTCTATTCCTGTACTTGTATTACCTCTTGTCCGTAAATGGGTTTTTAATACTTGCTGGGTTAAAAAAGTCATCCTTCTTTAACCTCATGTAGACTAGTCGTGTAATGTAATGGTGACAATAATAGTTTTCGCATACATTACTAAATATTCATTGAAGTCAGAGGATAGTTGTTTCCTTGTTATAATCTCGTATGTAAATACCACTTTGTGCTTTAGTAGCCAAAGTGGTGAATTTCGCTTCAGAATTTTTTGATCACTAGGCATGATAGGAAAGGCTATTTCGCGGCCTTGTTCACGGGGAATTAGTACATGCGGAAATGACTGGAGAAGAAAAAATCTGATGGTTTTCATGCTTGATCCGTACGAATTTTCGCTTTATTTTTGGGTACATAATGACGGAGTGGTCAAAGTGTGTTTTTGAAAAATGAGACCGCGATTTTGTGTTATGGCACGGGGGATATCTTTGGCTTTCTACAGCTTCCAGATATTGAAGTAGTCTGAGAGGTTGTGTGGTGGTCGCTGGGATAGTATACTTGATTTTGGTGCAGCTTCGCCCTCTCGGTTCATGGAACGACAATCCATGTCCGCTATGGGAGACGATGATTTGTACCCTAAAGTGTGTTTTTTCTGTCCTTCAAGGCAGCCTGCGGAGCTCTACCTGATGAAGATGGACATATGCGTCAATAGACGGAATGGTCTTAAGACAATTGTCATAAGCAGTTGACTATCTGAACTAAAGACTATTGCCCTTTCTTTTGGACGATTGTGTTTTGCATTGCCTTTTGTTGAGACAGAGTTAAGTATGTACTGGTTTGTGCAGGTAAGGTTCGAGCAGGCCAGGTTCTTTTGGAGCCTCCAGGAATTTGTGCATGAAGAAGAGTCTCCAATGTGAGTAAGCTTGTTTAAGAACATTCGGACTTCAATTTTCCCTGAGTAGAACATTCATGCAATCCATCTGTCGGATACACATATCTCCCTCTGGAGCTTTTATATCTGGGAATGACTTGGATCAATCAAAATAAGGATCTCTAATTGTTTGTTTATTTATTATGCAGATTGTGCGGGCTGATGAGTACTTAGCTTGCAATCTCTAGTTGTGTAGATAAACAGGGATTACAGATTACTTGAGGACAACGACGTTTCGAGGCTCTGCTTTTCAGCATCAAATAAGTTTGCCAGAAGGTAACACATGGCAACCAGGTATGTGCCCTCGCTTGCAAGTACAAAGATAAATGAGACTAAACCAGGTTGAATGAGATTTAGGGTGGTCACGTTCATCATATTTACCTTTGCACCAGCTATTCTACAACTGAAGCTATCTGCACAACAACCAGAGGTCGACAACTGATCAAACATGGTTTGCATGCAAATTTTGTTTGATCGCTTTAGTCGATTTCACATCTGATTCGTCAATTGGACAGGGTTACGTCATCTCTTCAGGTCAGTAGTGTTGAATGATAAGCAAACTTGCGATTCGTAAAAATTAGACATTATATGTTCTATCCATTAGAAGGCAAGTGGTACACTACCACTGACTATTTGAAAAATGGAAGTAGTCCATGTACGCATCTTCCTCATCCTGTTATATAGGAATCAAAATGAAGAGTACCAAACAACGTTTACACCAACTATCCTAATCAGTATGCACATTGACTTGGCTGCCTGTTTTTAACGAAACAAATTGGGGTGCATGTCGATCATCTTTTGAATTTTCTTGAAAGAATCTTCACCAAATAAGGACATTAGGTTGCTCTAGACTAGTTTCTCATCAAGCTGAAGATTCTAGTGTACCGTACAGGACAATCTCATGTCCTTAAGCTTAGGTAACACACGGCTATCCTTTGGGAGTCCTTTATATATTGCATTTTCATTTAATAAGAGTTTTTCAATATTACCACTGTCATAAAACAAAATGGCTCTTCGATGGTTTCCTCCTTAAACTTGTGAGCGTAAGCACTCAACATTGCGTTGGAGAAAGAATTACTAAACAAACTGGAATTATGAAAGTTGATACGTACTTTGACAGTACTTGGATTCAATTTTAGTATTGGCACTAGTACACATGGAAATGAATTCTAAGATAACGGCAGGTGGACTGTAGAGAAGTGTAGAAGCTAACTTAGGGTAAAACAACAGTCTATCTGGTCAGGAGCACATTTAGGATGGTGCGTCCATTTCGGACAGCTAAATTGGCTTGCAAATGTGTACTATATGTTACGGCTTGCTTGTTCATAAATGAAAATAGCAGTTTCATCTTGTGAAAACTTAAGTTCTATCTATCTATCTAAAATTTATGTAGCTAAAATATTTTTACATGTATAATAAACAATTCTTGTAAAATATTACAATAGTATATAAATACAAAAAAGTAAAAGAAAGAGAAATCATGATGCAAAAGTTATCAGTAATTATTTAAAATTATAAAAAATCAACTCCACTAGAATCATTGCAATTTTATTATTAAATAGGTGAAATAGGAATGCAGTTCATTAAAAGTGATAAAAGACTTTTATTTATGAAAATATTTTGAGCTTGTAGTTGATTAAAAGGATATTAAAATTATGATGTTAATTATAAAAAATGACTTTAAAAAAAAATTGAGTGATTTTAAATATAAAAACTTATTTTTAAAAAATAGTAAAATAAAGAGTAATGTATTTATGTAAAATTTATGTTTTAAAAGTCTTATACAATTTTGCAAATTTTTTTAGAATAACTTTAAAATTTTACAAAATTCTATAACATAGGAATTAAATTATATTCAGAAGTTTCTCCTAAAACCTTCTTCTAGTAGCTGAAGTAGGAAGGCACTAGAAGCTTGGACCAAAATCTTTTAGCCTTGTAAGTACTACATAATAAGATAGTACTGAGATTGTTTTTATTTTTTGATATTTGTTTTCTACAATGATGGTGACTCTCCTTATATCCTTCTATTATGCTTGAATTATTATAATATAATCTAATATGACTATTTCTTGTTATTACTCTTTATTCTTTTTCACACAAAGTTATTTGTTTATGATAATAGCACCAAGTTGTGTAACTATATATATACATATATATAACCAATTGTATGAAAGTAGGTATGCTGTATTCTAAAAATATTTTAGAATCTTTAAATAAATTATTTAAATAAAGAGAGTTTTAAAAACAATTTAAAATTATTTCTAAATTAATATAGAGATAATATATAATGTGAAGTTTGATTTATTTTTTAATAAAAACAATAACTTTGTAACTATGCTTGTCTATAAAGCTCTTTTTTATTTTATTTTATTATTATTATTGTTCCTACTTAAATAACATCCTACAGAAATATACAACAATGGCACATGATTTTTAAAGCCTTAAAAATTCTATTTTGTAATATAAAATATCTGATATTTTAACTTGAACTACTTACCACTTTATTTATTCTTACAAGTTCTAATGCAATCTTTGACCACTTTGTTCATGTATAAAAACAAACCAAAAAAACATTGTACTATCATTTTTTCATCCTTTGAAAATTTAATCGTGACATACATGTGTATGTAATATTGAATTCTTTTATATGAAAAATATTAATTAAAGTGTGCAAAAATCAAATATTTTATTTAATATCTCATTGAATTGAATTGAATTTTTTTTAAAATTTAGAATTAAGAAATTTAGAAGTTCAAAGATAAAGGTGTAAAGATTTAGAATATAAATTTAGAAGATTATTCATTAGAATTTAGAATTTTATTATAATATATAAAAAATTAAAAATTTACTTATTTTTCTACCTCTTCTTCCTTCCAATTTATTAATAAATGTAATTCTAATGGTATAACTAAAATTCTGTACTTCTTAATTTTAAAGATAAGAATTATTAAAACTAGAAAGTAAATCCAATTTACTTTGTGGTTTTTAAATAATTGATTCAATATTTCAAAAAATTTAACATATTAAGAATTGTGTAACTAATTTAAAGAGACATTTGTTTATAATACAATGTTATGTTGTGGATTGCTTAGATAATCAAAATAAGCATTTATATATAATAAATATTTTTTTAAATATCTAAGATTTAAATTATTGTAGGATTTTTTAGCTAGTTAATAATTAATATAATATTGTTGGCTATTAAAACTTAGATGAATGGGATAGAATAGAATTAGACAGGGTTGTAATGTTGATACCTTTTAATTAGACCAAATGACAAGATTTATTGTTTAAATATATGTGGAGGCTTTATATTAGACCATATTATAGTGATTTTTTGTTGAAAAAAAAAAAAAAAAACAAACAAACAAAACAAAACATTGAAATTTAAAAAATAAAGATAGACTATAAAGCACTAATAGGTAGTGATTTAAATAAGTATAGTATTTAAATATGAGAGTGCAATTTTTGGATAGTTAAAGTATTTTAAAAAGTAAAAAGAGGTATAAAGTAGAATTCCAGTATCTTCTACATTGATCTATAAAAATAAAAATTTGAATATTAAATTTTAAACTATTATAGATTAATAAAGTGGTGTCTTTATATTAACTCTTGAAAGTATATTTTGTATACATTAAAGTATATTTTTTTAGTGATTTAAGATTTTTTTATTTTTATTTTTATCTTTAGAATAAAAAAAAAAACTATTAAACTTAAAGGGATCTATCACAATTAATGTTAAAATAATATATACTTAAAAAGATTAAATCTCAATATGTGTGAAAGTAATAACTTTAGAAAAAAGAAGTATTAGGAGACATGCATAAAAACCAATTATCTTTTATATTGACACAAGAATTATCAAAAAAAGAATAATTTTTTTTTAAAGATACTCTACAATTGTTAAAAGAAAAAAAGTAAAATAAAAAAATTCCAATAAGTCTATTTTTATATTATTAATTTTAAAAATTAATTTGATTTTTGTATGTTTATATTGAAATGGTGAATTACTTAGTTCAATAGTAAATTTTTTATACCTTAAAATTAAAACAATTAATTAAAAATATTATATATTTTTATTCAAACTATTAACATTAAGTATTTTCTAGTTCATATTGTGGTAGTTAAAGTACTAAGTTAGAATATAATTATATTTAAACTATATCATATTGATAAGTAATCCAAAGATTAATCTTATTTCAATTTTTTTTTATCTTGGTTTTTTTATTTTAGAGGGTCTTTATACCTAGAGGTCTACTTTAAAAGTCCATAAAACAAAAGTCTTACTAAGGTCTTTTGCTTGGTGAAAGAAAATTATCTTTTACAAGCCTCAACTTTAGAGATAATATAAAGTGAAAAAAAATCATTAAATAAATCAAATCATTCTTTTTTTATAAGTCTAAATATGCTAGTTCAAGTCTAGTGTATAATAATTTTAAAATAAATATTAAAAATATTAATATCTTATTTTATAAAGGTATTACTTTATAAATTCTCATACATCTTTTTAAATTTTTGTATAAACCACCTTTTGACATGAGTCTTTTATAAATTTATTACTTTTAATATCAAAATTTAATTTAATTATATATTTTTTTACTTTCATAATATATTTTTAATTTATTATTTTTTAGGTTTTAGATACTTTTAAAGTAAAGATATAATCTTATCAATATATACACATATTTATTAGCTATTTTTAAAATGATTTTATTTATATCAGATTTATTTTGAAACAAATTATTTTATTTTTTTATTTAATCAAATATAATTAATGATTACAATATGGATGCATTAATATAGAATATATAATATTTATTTGATTTTATTCTATCTTGTGATTCTAGAGTATGTAACCTAAAAACTACCCATCTATTGTATAGAAAGTATGTTAATTATTTTTATCTTTATACTAAAAAGAAGTTTAAAGAACTCTTTAGCCTCAACCTCTATATATACTCCTATCTAGGACACTTCTTGAGCACCTTCTATCAAACTAAGAAGCTTCTTAAGCAACTTCTATCAATTGAAAAGCTTTTTGAGCTCCTTCCACTAATTAGGAAACTTCTTGAGCTACTTTCACCAACTAGGAAGCTTCTCAACCAACTTTTATTAATTCAAAAAGCTTTTAGAATGTTCTAAAATGTTTTGTGAATTTTTAAAGTGTATATTCCTAATATCACCTTCTTCTCTAATGACAAGTCTTAAGAAGAGCTTGAACTTATTATATACATAAGAAATCAAGAATACAGTGCACTAAAGAAGCTATATATTTTGTTCTTTGTTCTTGGACAATGGATTCTATTGGTCCTTAAAAAAATTGCCTATGGCCTTGAATTAGTATCTCTGTTGTTGAAATATCTCATCCAAGGATCTAATCTTTATTGCAACCTTCAAAATATCCTCCAAATAAGATCTCAGGACTAAAAGGATTCACCTTTTCAAACTCAAGTAATATCATTAAAGCTTAAGCATTAGAATTGAAACTTGTATGGTTGGGTCTTGCTCCAAATGGCTCCAACCAATATTGTACTTGGCACTAAAATACATTTTCCTTATTTTGCTCAATTGAAGGCTATGAAAACTGCACTAGTTCATTTGAAGTTTACATGACAAACAAATCTTTTGAATCTTATTGTTTAATGTTCAAAGGTTTGACATAGAGACTAAGTTACTTCTATTACTCTATTCTATCTTGAAATAGACGACAATATAATAATGAAGGCTTTAATTTAACTTTCTCTCTCTTTATGAATATTCTTTGAATTCAATCTTTACTAAAAAATTATCATTAAATATATTTGGATTTGTAGAAATAGAGTTGATAGAATTCTTGTATCTTTTGACGTACATTGGCGAGATTTTCAATTAGTTCCTATGTGCGCTTATTAATATCATAGCTCCACCATTAAATAAAATATTCTAATTTGTCCTACTTTTATTATGAATCAAATACCTTTTCAACCTCGTATTCTTTATAGTCTTCAATTTTGATATTAGGCGGCAGTTGTTATACTCTTTATGAAATATGCAACTTTCTATAAGGTTCTAAAAGAGAGGAATAAAAAATTAGATATACCTTCATAGCAAATAATAATTTTAAGTGATATACCATTAAATTGATTTGCTTCTCAATAGAAAATGGTCTTAACCTTTGATAGTCCAACTTATTATATAGCCACTTGCTCTTGATGTTCCATTAAAGAAGCCATACCTTATTTCTAATATGCAAAGCAAGCAATTGATTCCTAAATTTATTTACAGATAGCTTGTTAGCATCTTAAGTTGCTTGTAATTGAAGCTTTAAGGTATTTGATGTTACAATAGTTGCTTTACAAATCCTTCAGCTGCTAGATTGTTGTTCTTTAGCATATTCCACAAATCAAGCTTTACATAATATCCATAGTTGGAATAAAACAATATTTGTTAAATTGAGATATGAATAATATTATTATATAAATTTTTTATCAATAATAGATACAAGATCCAATCGTCTTGTTGATAGTTAATGTTGTATTATAAATACTACTCTAAAATTTAATTAACTTGTTCTATTTGGCCATTAATTTGAGAAAGAAAAGTTGAAGAAAATTTAATATCCACCTTTAATATTTCAAAAAGATATTTTTAAAACTTAGAAATAAACTGAAATCCTCAATCGGATATGATATCATCTAATAGGCCATAATATTAACATATATTGTTAAAAAAGAATCTTGCCATTTCTTCATTAGATGCAGTTCCTTTACAAAGAATAAAATGAGCCATTTTTGTAAGTTGATCAACCACTACAAAGATGCTGTTCAATGAATTGGATGGTGGCAGATCTGTGATGAAATCTATTGAGATAAAAGACCATGATTGTTATGGAACAAGCAAGGGTTGTAAGAATCCATAAAGGTGGTATACAGAATTTTTAGACCTTAAATAGATATTACAAGAGAGTACAAAATCTTTCATTGCCTTCCGCATTTGAGGCCACCAAAAATCTTAAAAAATAAGTTCAAAAATTTTGTTAAATCCAAAGTGATCCACAGTTGGAAAATCATGGTAAGATTGAAGAACGTGTAATTGTGTTGGTCCATCTAGAATATACAAACGTTTTTCAAAGTATAGAAGGTCTTCTTCAAGTTTGAACTTATCAGCATTTTCTTTCAAACAATACTTGACATCAAGGGCCAAAGTATTATTAGTGGTTGCAACACACATCTCATTGAGGAAACTAGAATCGATAAGCAAAGATGTAATAGTGGTGTAAAGATGAAATTGCTTCAATTGCAACAAGATTATATATTGTTGATTAAACAATGCCTCATCTGCCCTTGATATAAGATATGATCTCTTCAATAGAGCATTAGATAATTCTTGTTGCTTTCCAAGGCAATAAATAATAACAAAGTTAAATTAAGATAGCAACATATTCTATTGAGTTTGGCACCGATTAAAAACTTGAGCTGACATAAAATATTTTAAATTCTTATGATCTGTATATATAATCACAAGATGCATTGCTCTTTTAAGAAAATAATGCCATTCTTAAAAAGAATCCACAATAGCAAGAAGTATTGAAGAAACATAATATGCATAATACAAGTATATAAAAATCAGCAAGGTTGCACATAAAAGAAGTGTGGAATGAGATAACTCTCTCTTCCAACATCCATTAATTATAGAAGGTGGTTGCTACCCCAAAAGACTTCTTCCACCTTTGACTTTTACACACATGCTCCTAGGATCCTTTGGCATCTCTCGTACCTCGAGGGTATTTCACGTTCCACGAGGGTATCCTATGCCATGCACTAATTACTCTTACCTAATCTTTAGAATATTCCCTAGTATATATTTTATCCTCTTGACTTTAACTCTTTTCCTTTGATTGCATCCTACATCCATAGGATGCCCTTTCTATATGCTAAGAATCAACCTTTGACCATTAATAACTTACTTAAGATAATATCTTTTACTTGGTAACTTATTTTATTTTTATTATTACTTATTTATTACAACACTCCCACTTTGTTAATTGTCAAAGGCTTTCAAATCTAATTCCTTTGTCAACATATGATGCCTATCCTTTACTAATGCCTTTGTGAACAAATCAGCAAGCATGTCTTTCGTAGCACAATACTTCATGTCTATCACTCCCATTTCAATCTTCTCTCTTATGAAGTGATGTTGAATATCAATGTGCTTGGTTCTTGAATGATGCTTTAGATTCTTTGTAAAAGCAAGGCATCCTTGATTGTCACACTTCATTGGAGTTGCTTCCAATTGTACAAGTCCAATGTCCTCCAAAACTTATCTTAACCAAATTGCTTCTATTGCTCCATGGCTTGCTGCCATGTACTCTGCCTCCATTGTGGACCTTAAAATTGTTGGTTGTCTCCTACAATTCCATGAAATTGCTCCCACTCTAACAAAGAACACATACCCTGTTGTTGACCTTCTATCATTTGCATCTCTTGCCTAATCCACATCACAATAACCATGCAAAGTAATATTATCACCTCCAAGGTACAATTTGAAGTCTAATGTGCCTTTCAAGTACCACATGATCCTCTTGATGGTTGCCCAATGGATTGGTCCACCTTTTGACATGTGTTGACTCTTAATACTCACTGCATATGCAAGATCCATCCTTGTGCCAACTATTACATACATAAAGGAGTCTACTGCTGCCTTGTATGGAACACCTTACATTTCACCTTCAATTTTAGCAAATTCTTCGTCCGTTGTCGTGTTGTGATACGATTATATGGTGAAAATATGATCAAAAATGAATTTTTAATTAATACTCTATTATCTTAGTTCAACAAGAATTTCACATATTTTAACAAGATTTTTATGAAAGCCTCTTAGTTTATTTTCTTCACTTAATAGCTAATAGATAAGAATTAGTTAGTAATTTTACCTTCTAGGTTGTAGTAATTCTTTTATTACCTTAGAAAGGCCATAAAATAATAAAAATATAGTAAAAAAGATAAATTACTAGCATGATTGATACTAGGATTAAGTTGAGGGTAGGATTAGGCTATAAAATCCCTAGGATATGTTGGATTGATACCCGAGGGTTGGCCATTTGTAGGACAGGATCGAAATCAGACCTTTGGCCACAAAAACGGCCGCCTAGGACAAAGTACGGGGGCTTTTTTAGATCACATTTTTAGATTGGATAGCTAGCTTGAAGCTTCTTCCAGAGGCATTAAGCTTGTTGCCATAGGATTTTGGATGACTTTGCAATCATTGTTCAAAATCAGGATTTGTATTGGTATTTTGGATTTTATATAAAATTATGATGGCTTACATTCTTGATCGATTTGTGCAATATGTATAGCATCTATAATTCAAAATTTGATATTATCTAGATTATTAGAGGTGCTAAGTATATACAAGTTTTTGTATTAATCTAACAATGTAATTAGTAGATATTTGGGTTTTGATACAAAGGGTTGTCAAAAGTTGGCAGCTTAGGATTGGGTAGGATTTCTATGATAACTAAAGATCTACAAATTGGATCAATGTAAATTTTGGCATGATGATAGAAGACTTGGATATCAAGCTACATACCAAGTTTGAGGTGAAGTTAACAATGGAAGAAGGAGAAATCACCACTGGAGTTTCTGCATCAATCTTTAAGTTGGCGGCCAAATGTCATTAATCCGGTTTTTGGACATTTTCTTGCAATCTGTAAGTTGGGTTGAGCTGAATTTTTTTAAGCATGTAAAAGGCTTCTACTAGCATTTGTGTGTAAAATTCACACTAAATGGATGGCCAGATTAAAAGTTATAGCTTATCAAAGCTCGCTGATTAGGATTAGGGCTTACAAAGAAAAATAAAAATTGCTTAATTATAAAAGAAACAAGGCTATTTGGATATATGTATGGTTGATGTTACTAAGAGGAGTATTTTTAAACACTTTTGAATTGAAGTTTGAATTATATTCATCGTACATGTGTGAAACCTATTAGGATTTTTTGATTATTTGTAAATACAACTTTACCTTTACAGCCAGGTGCCCGGTGCATTCCCGAACAAGACAATACGTAATACGACATAAGTGGTGAATCCGACGTGAAAGTTTGGAGTGGAAGGGATTGGCTTTTGTTTGTGGTTATTTGAATTGATGGTGTAAGATGACAAGAAGATTGATTTTAAAGTTTTTATAATACTTAGAGCTTTGGAGGATATCTTGAAATACAATGGTGGTATTTGGATTATCATGAAGCATTATATGGCTTTATAGACATTTTGGAGCATTTTGAAGTATCATAAGTTATTTATTGGAGTATTTTGAAGTATCATAAGTTGTTTATTAGAGTATTTCAAGGGGCATTTTTGAACATTATAGAACAAAATGGAAGATGTTTTATCAAAGTCTTTGGATAGATTGAATATTTTGGATAGGCCAAGTGCTAATGAGTTTTTTAAGGCTTTTTGTATATTCATGGAGGAGCAACAAAAGATGCAAGCAATTGAAAGGGATATCACAAAGGCATTACAAGGAATCATCAACAAATTTGGGAGGTTTGGAGGATGCAACATTACTAAGTTTTTACAAGTTTATACATATGAGATGGAGGCATGCCAAATTCCTGAGGCAAAGATGATTTCAAGCTTCTATTTGGCTATTGAACCTGGGATTCATAACAAAGTGAAGAAATTATTTGAAGGGGGTGTAGAGACATGGTCAAAATTTCAAGAACTTTTGAAAAAAAAAATTATTGATGCAAATGAAGATAGGATTATCAAGCAAAAGTTTTTGGATTGGATAAATTTACAACCATGCATACATATGGATCTTTATGAATTCTTAAAAGAATTTGAAAAGAGATTTTATCAACTCTCATTCTCAGAGAGACAGTCATTGGATGCTATAAAGGTAGAGTTTTTTTTAAATGGTCTTGATAATGACGTGGGAGATATGCTTTAC
Organism: Physcomitrellopsis africana; assembly: GCA_036785485.1. Lineage (NCBI taxonomy): Eukaryota > Viridiplantae > Streptophyta > Bryopsida > Funariales > Funariaceae > Physcomitrellopsis > Physcomitrellopsis africana. Next base: position 410,533 of record JAWRVF010000191.1, on the reverse strand, counting down.
ATATTTCTTGCAGATGAGTCTACAGAGAATGATTGTACAAATGATTGGGAGGAGTTGAAAGAAGCAGTGATTACTTTAGTAAAGCAAAAAAGAGCACAAGCTAAAGGAGTTGCAGTATGGCTTAAGAAATCTTCTACTTTGGCTTCTATATCAACTTTGTTAATACAAGAGATTAATCTTGAAAAAATAGAAATGGAAGAGCAACTGGAAGACTTCAAAGAAGGAGCCAGTTCTTTACAAATGAAAGAAATTGAATCTTATATTGAAAGTGGTGAAGGAGAGAACAAAGACTCTATTCAAACTATTACTATAGAAGGTCAAAGTATCCAAAAATTTGAAGGCAATATGGGGCTCAAGGATTTAAAAATTAATGATAATAACAATGAAAGCTATGGCTATTCTACATTGAATAAGTTTATGCAAGTTGATGATGGCAATTTGGATGGTACATCTCTTAATGATAAAAAGATATTTTCTACATTTGAAGGAGGTGAGGAGGTTTTGTCTAATATTTTGGATTATGTTGAAGAATTTAAAATTGAACCTTCATATGAAATAGATTATGGATCTATTCAAGGTTATAATCATAAAGATTGTATGAATTCACAACATTTTGATGTAAGAAGTGGTGGAATTATACACAAATATGATGATGAAAGTCAAATTATATATGGCTATGAGACCACATATGGATCGGATGAAAGAAGTTTTGAATTTTCACACAATCATTATGGAAGGGGTTATGAAATTATACAAGGTTATGATACTAAATGTGGTGGTGAAATCACAAAGGATTATGGCAAAAGTTGTGAGATTTTTCAAGAACATGAGGTTTCACAAGGCCATGAAATTTTTCAATGTTATGAAGCAATACAATGCTTTGAGATAACACAAGGTTATGATGTTTCACAAGGATGCATTCAAGAAAAAATGAAGGATGTTTTACAAGGATATATTTAAGAAGAAAAGATAAATATTTCACAAAATTATATGACAAAAGAAGATTATGGAATCACAGGTAAGGGTACTAAGTCCATGGCTTTAATCAAGTCAATTGTGAGTACTAATCTTTTAAACCAAGGTGAAGGTTACATGGATAATGTACATATATTGGGGGCGCAATTGGATTTTGATAAGAAAAAGGTTCATCATGAAGTATGGGATTCAAGGATTAAAAATCTAAAAATCTTCAAATATGAAGGCATGGGCAATAGATTTAAAGACTACATGAACATCTTAAATGGAGATTGGAATCAAAAGAAGAAGACAAAAGATACAAGCAAGACATATATGGCTATGTGGATGAGGTTTCAATTAAGTCTTCTTACTTCAAAAATTGTACCTCGCCAATGGTTTGGTCATGTGCAAAGAAAGATATTTCCAACCTACTTGCACATGTGGAGTAAATGGAAACTTTGGCATTGATAAAAGGGATAATTGGCTATAGAATATTGGTGCATACTAGACGATGCGCAGGTTTAGAGGAGGTGGATGTCGTGTTGTGATACGATTATATGATGAAAATATGATCAAAAATGAATTTTTAATTAATACTCTATTATCTTAGTTCAACAAGAATTTCACATATTTTAACAAGATTTTTATGAAAGCCTCTTAGTTTATTTTCTTCACTTAATAGCTAATAGATAAGAATTAGTTAGTAATTTTACCTTCTAGGTTGTAGTAATTCTTTTATTACCTTAGAAAGGCCATAAAAAAGTAAAAATATAGTAAAAAGGATAAATTACTAGCATAATTGATACTAGGGTTAAGTTGAGGGTAGGATTAGGCTATAAAATCCCTAGGATATGTTGGATTGATACCCGAGGGTTGGCCATTTGTAGGACAGGATCGAAATCAGACCTTTGGCCACAAAAACGGCCGCCTAGGACAAAGTACGGGGGCTTTTTTAGATCACATTTTTAGATTGGATAGCTAGCTTGAAGCTTCTTCCAGAGGCATTAAGCTTGTTGCCATAGGATTTTGGATGACTTTGCAATCATTGTTCAAAATCAGGATTTGTATTGGTATTTTGGATTTTATATAAAATTATGATGGCTTACATTCTTGATCGATTTGTGCAATATGTATAGCATCTATAATTCAAAATTTGATATTATCTAGATTATTAGAGGTGCTAAGTATATACAAGTTTTTGTATTAATCTAACAATGTAATTAGTAGATATTTGGGTTTTGATACAAAGGGTTGTCAAAAGTTGGCAGCTTAGGATTGGGTAGGATTTCTATGATAACTAAAGATCTACAAATTGGATCAATGTAAATTTTGGCATGATGATAGAAGACTTGGATATCAAGCTACATACCAAGTTTGAGGTGAAGTTAACAATGGAAGAAGGAGAAATCACCACTGGAGTTTCTGCATCAATCTTCAAGTTGGCGGCCAAATGTCATTAATCCGGTTTTTGGACATTTTCTTGCAATCTGTAAGTTGGGTTGAGCTGAATTTTTTTGAGCATGTAAAAGGCTTCTACTAGCATTTGTGTGTAAAATTCACACTAAATAAATGGCCAGATTAAAAGTTATAGCTTATCAAAGCTCACTGATTAGGATTAGGGCTTACAAAGAAAAATAAAAATTGCTTAATTATAAAAGAAACAAGGCTATTTGGATATATGTATGGTTGATGTTACTAAGAGGAGTATTTTTAAACACTTTTGAATTGAAGTTTGAATTATATTCATTGTACATGGATGAAATCTATTAGGATTTTTTGATTATTTGCAAATACAACTTTATCTTCTACAGCCAGGTGCCCGGTGCATTCCTGAACAAGACAACATGTAATACAACACCATAAGCTTCATCAACTTCAAATTTGCCTCCAAAGGTGTTCAAATGGATTTGCAATCCTCCATAATGAATTATTTCAACACTTCTTCAATATACTTCCTTTGGCTCATTGTGATGGTCTTCTTAGTACAATCTCTTATAAATTCCACTCCTAAATAATAGTGAAGCTCTTTCAAATCATTCATCTCATACTCTTTTTTTAATTTTGCTTTTAATCAATCCATCCTTTTTAAGATATTAATTAAGATGATCAAATCAGCAACATAAAGGATAACAATCAATAAAAAATCTTTTGATTGCATCACATATATAGAATGATCAGCTTCACTCCTTACAAATCCTTCATTCACAAACAATGTGTCAATCCGTTGATACCATGTCCTTGGTGATTGCTTGAGGCCATACAAGGATTTTTTCAACTTACAAATAAGATGTTGCTTGCCTTCTTCAACAAATATTTGAAGTTGATCCATGTAGATGTCTTCTTTCAACTCTCCATTCAAAAAAGCCATCTTTACATCCATTTGATGCATTTTCAAGTCCATTGCTGCCCTAATTGCCACAATGGTTCTAATAAGAGTGAATTTGGCCATGGGAGCATATGTCTCATTGAAATCAACACCAGCAACTTATGAGTATCCTTTCGTAACTAATCTTGTTTTATATCTCACAACATTGCCCATTGCATCTCTTGTCTCTTAAAGCTTGTCTCTTCTCACTCAAAGGTTGATACTCCTCATCATCATCATCTTCAATATCTTCATTTTTTTTATTTATGATCTTAACTATACTAGAGTTTTTTTTCTCCATCTTCTTTGGCTTTTCACCTTCACCAACAATCTTCATTGCCTTCATTTTCTTATTTTGTTACTGAAATTGAAGATGTATCCACAAACATACCATTACTCCCACTTGGACACATCTCCAAGTGCTCACAAGCACTCTTATGCTCTAAAAATTCAACATCACGACTTTTGATGATCTTCTTGGTATCTAAACACATAAGTCTATATGCCTTGATACCTTCACAATATCCAACAAACATACATTTTGTACCTTTTGCATCAAGTTTGGACCTCATACAATCTGGTACCTTTGCATAAGCAATACATCCAAAAGTCTTCATGTATAAAACACAAGGTTTCTTCCCACTCCAAGCTTCTTGTGGAGTCATTGATGTGAGTACACTTGTAGGACATCTATTCCTTGTATACATTGCATTTACCACTGCTTCTGTCCAATATTCATGCCCAAGATTTTGAGCATGAAGCATACTCCTTGCCATCTCCACAATGGTTCAATTTGCTCTTTCAGCAATTCCATTTTATTGTGGAGTGTAAGGAATAGAGGTTTGTCTTACAATACCTTGAATCTTCAAGTACTCATCAAAATGCTTTGACATGTATTCACCTCCATTATTCGTGCGCAACACCTTAACCTTGCACTCACATTGCTTCTCCACAAGTGCCTTAAATTTGTTAAACCTTGACAAACACTCACTCTTAGCTTTAAGGATGAAAATCCATACTTTCCTTGAATAATCATCAATAAAGGTGACAAAGGACTTTGCTCCTCCTATTGATGGCGTCCTCATAGGTCCACAAACATCTGAATGCACAATCTCCAATAACTTGCTTGTATATATTGCAACTCCACTTGGAAATGAAGCCCTTTGTTGCTTGCCTTGAATACAACCTTCACAAGTAAGAATTATAGTATTGTTGTATGATTGACCAAGATTCAAGCTACTTACCATGGATTGGAGCTCCTTCACGCTTTTTACATTCAAATGACCGAGGCGTCAATGCCAAATGCCAAACTTGTCTTGATCTTGTGGAAAATAAGCAAATGCTACCACTTCAACTCCATTGACCTTCTTACAATTGATAATGTAGAGGTTGCCATCTCTAAAGCCCTTTAAAACATCATCTCCTTCCATTGTCTTCACAAAGCATCCATTTATATCAAATTACACCTTACAACCAATTGAAACAAGTTTATTTATCGAAAGAAGATTCTTCTTCATCTTTGGCACATGTAAGACATTTTTCAATCTGATCCTCTTAGTTTGATTCTTTAGAACAATCTCCACCACAATGGAGCCAATTCCAATAGCTTGCACCATACCATTGTCTCCTAACCAAATCTTTGTTGCTAGAATTGCCTCATAAGTATCAAATGAATACTTGTATGGAGTCATGTGCTTGGTAGCACCCGAATCAACAATCCATTTGGACATGGCAGCCATAGAAGTGCCTTCACTTGCCATAAATGCATAGTCATCTCCTCCAACTTCATCACGTGCATTGTTATCATTCTCTCTATCTCCTTTCTTGGCCTTGTAGCAATTTCATACAAAGTGACCTGGTTTTTCACAAATGAAGGAAGTTCTCACATTGCTTCTTATATTGTCATGTTGGTTGGAATAACTACCTTTGCCTTGTCTTGAAAAGAGAGCTGAATCTTCACTTTGATGCTCCTTTTCTTTCCTTTTGGTCACTTCATATGCAAGTCTTGCCGTCACATAGTCCATGGTGAGCTCCTTTATCTTGAAAGACTCCAATGCCACAATGAGGTAGTTGTAGGACTCGAGAAGACTCATGAGCAAGGTCATAACAATATCACCATCTTCTAAAGGCTTGTCAATAATTGCAAGTTGGTTTGCAAGAGCCTTTACCTTATTGACGTGAGCCATAAGGTCTTCACCTTCTTCCAATGCAACAATAATTTTGTTTGTTATATTCAATCAATTGACTTATTTTCAAATCTTATCTTTAAGACAATCTTTAAAAATTATAATTATCCTGTTAATCTTATTAGATCTTATTTAATTAATAATCTTTATAATAGCATCTAAAAATTGGAAATGATTTATCTTAAATAAAATTAGATAAATTAAATATTATATCTTTAATCTCTTGAAGTATTTGCATGAATCTTTCTTTTTTGTTTGAACTATGTATTGGTCTTATCATAACATTGATAAATTAATTTTGTACAATTAATTATTTCTAATCTTAAATATTAAAAATATATATATTTAAAAATCTTGATTGTTTGAAACAGCAACACCAAAATATAGATTTTTAATTAATTAAATAAATCCAATAATAACTAAAAATACGTGATTAAACATAATGAAATGCTGAATCAACAGAAAAACAATCCAATATTTTAATTTAATCAACAATAATGCTACACTTGTATCAAAGGCCTAAAACCAGATACCAGCTGAGTACCTATTCCTCAAAAGTCCAAAAATTCGTCTCATCTTTCAAAATTAAGGTTATAACCAAGCAAATATCATCTATATTTCAACGTCCAGACACCTAGGGTTCAGGTAACAAGAATGGATACGGTTACTTCTCCGGTGTAGGATATTATCTCATCAGACCAAGGTGTAAAAGATAAACACAAAAATACCTTGCGCGAAATCAATATAGGAGGTTTGGGTTCATTTTTCACAGTAAACAAGCGCTAGGTTCTAGTTAGAACAAACCTCTGGTTCAGCGACAGTTACACTTCTACCTCCAAAATGTGCAATTGGAGGCTGACACATTTCGAAGGTACCCAATGTAGGGATCACAAACGTGAATTTTACACGAGAACTTGTAATACCTACAAGAGGCCTCACGAAAAAATTTAGGCTTCATTCAGGCATATTCAAAGACCTTGTCGTAGTATGATACGAGTCGTTGTGGCAATACTAACATTATGTATCTAATTTAACAACCAAGTACAGCCCCTTACGGGAAGTTGAGAAACAAGGGCAAGTACATGTAATGGGAAAAAACTTGAGAAGTACAAACTTCCATGCGAAAATATAAGCACTGCATGCTGTCGCAAGAAGCATGCCATCAATTGTACTGGTAAAGTTGAAGTTATTTAACTTCTACACAGAGAACAAATATCTTCACTATCTACCAAGACCACCATGGTCATACAGATTATAGCTACATGAGATCGTCCTCATCAATATACTTACACCTCGCACTACAAGGAAAAGATCAGTCTAATATCTTGTTGAAAAGCTTCATTCAGTATAACCTAAGGTCGGAAGTAACACGTCACAAATCGCAAGATTATACTTGAAACCATCAATAGAAGAGAGTGATAGGACCAGTCACCAAACTAAACACTTAATTTGACAAGCCTGTGTATTAACCCCTAGCCCATACCAAAATGTGGAAAGTGGTATTTGACAATAAGAAAGTACTCATAGTTTGTTGCTCTAATAAAGTAGACAACAGTCCATTCTCTCTGCTCCTACAAACCAACGTTATTAAAATAGCTCTCTGCACTGAAACTAAGAACTCGGGTGGGCATTTAATAAAATCTTGGAAAAACGCCTTCGATTTGCAAAAGGGCTCATCGCCCACAACCGTAGAACCCTATCTCACACTACCTGCATCATCTCTCTGTGCCAAAGGAAGCTCCACTTCAACTAAAAAGCAGCTCTTACCTGTTTCTCTGATATATTGAACAGTACCATTCATTAGCTTTACAAGTTTACGACACATACTCAGACCCAGGCCTTCTTGAGTCATGCCTCGTCCTCGATCAAACATTTCATGAACTAGTTCTTCAGGAAGACCCAGTCCAGGATGTGTAACTCTGAAAAACAAACACAACACTTGTATTAAAAACTGTAAAGTCAACAACAATAGGCTGAATATACTACATTCAGTTGAACACAGTACATCACACTTTCACCTTAGCAAATCGGATATTTTTTCCCATAACTTAGCAATTAGCACCAAATCATGAAAAACATGCAAACCTGAATTCTAGGTGCATAACATGAACGCCTCCACCCAGGCGCTTCTTTGTTGGGACCACCTTGATCCCGACCCAGCCTTCAGAGGATGGGGTGAATCGCACAGCATTTAACAAAAAGTCTGCAAGCACTTGTTGTAACCGGACTTGGTCCCCAAATAAACACATGTTCTTAATCTCCCTGGGAGTCTCCCGGATTAATTGAAGACCCTTTTCTCTTGATGTGATCATTCCTTGGCTGACAACAGCGTCCATCACTGTTCCCATCTCAAACTCAGTTGTATCCAGCTCTAAGTAACTGTTTAAGGCAGAACAAAAAAGGGAATAAACATTTCAGACACTATCAAGCTGTAAGCTTGACAAACCAATCTGCTTTTCATAACAGTTTCTCATAACAAATACAGTTGAATAACAAGTTGACTTGACAAGCCCCACGATACAGAGATATATACAAAATGCAACACGCGTACATGGCAGAGAATCACATCAAGTAGACCGACTGCCAGTCAAAAAGATCAATACTGGCAGAAGAAGAGCAAGAGCAAGATTAAGAGCCTACCCGTCCTCGATACTCTCAAGATCCAGATCATCCAATATTTTGCGTAACTGACGTTCACAGACCGCGCTAGTCTCCACGAACTGCCTTTGGGCTACAGACAAATCTGTGTCTTCCATCAAATTACGTGTGAAAATGATACCATACAAAGGATTCTTGATCTCCTGTCGAATGTAAGCCAATTCCTTGAGTTTTGCGAAAGCGACTTTCTCAGTCGCGCGTTGAACAGTCAAAGCCTGCGTACAAAATAATGGGTCATTTCAACTCATAAGCCAAACCAGTATATTCTTACGATCTCGGTTACAAACAACATTGATCTCATTCCGCACCACAACAATAGTTGCGAGCAGAGGAATATGAAAGGAGATTAAAAAAACGAAAATAAATGATGAACTGTGGGATAAGAAATTAAAAAAACCTTCACTATGGCAAAGTAAAAAGAAATTTAAAAAATATATTTCTTTTTGAAACTAAATATTTTTTAAAATAAAAAATAGAAATGACAAGAATAAATATTTAAATATTATACATGTGTTGACAATCATAGTTTAGTTCTATATCCTACTGAGAAATTAGCACTCTTATCTTCAATTTGAGCTTCACGGACGATATTTGCAGACCTTCTCATAATCCAAGAAGATACCAATTAAAATGGGGATGGATTTACAAGAACATTTCAATATCTGCGATAAAGAAGAACTTGACACAAGTAATCCATTCTAACTCGAATCGCAACCATTCAATATCCTGTTCTGAAGTGATAACATTGCAGCGAATTTTCAACGGAAATTTGAGGTCTTACTTGTAACAATTCCACACTGGTTGTGTGCAAAAAGCAAAATACGCCAGTGATGCTTCCTTCTGCATCAGTTCTCTTGTTCACTGTGAGTAAGGCATCCACGTACTTCCCTTGTCTATCAAAAAAGGAGAAGGGAAATCGATCTGTATCCTGACCGTCCATGGCACCATTTAGTACAATCATGAATTTCGTCATTACATCTTGGCTCTTCAGTCGGCAACACATAAGTTGAATACCAAAAATTTCGCCGACTAGCAGTTTTCCAATCACCTGCATTACAATGTAAATAAATTAGTGACACTACTATCAGTTACTGGCAAAATTACTCAAACCGAACGTAAGTCCCATATATTCATTGAGAAACAGTAATATCCACGAATTGCAGTATCAAACCAATAGATGAAGACCAAACAAGAAAAGAAATAGTAAACCTACCTCTTCTCTCTTCCATCCAGTAAGCTTTTCCATTGAAGGATTCCACTCAGAACAGTATCCATACTCATCAGTACCGAATATGGGAGGGATCAGAGGGTTCGGATTCTGAACTATAGCCTTATAGTCCCCTTGTATCCGAGTGAACTTATCCAATACCTGTTTTTGACCTGTCACATCCTGTCCAACAAAACATACTCCGACCACATTGTCTTGAACATCTCTGCTAGAGCAAGCATTTACTATCAAAATCACCGCGTCTTTCTCTTTTTGTGGACCGAAGGTATTCAATTGAATCTCAATGTTTTGTTCTTCTTCACCTGCAGATGATGAGCACGGCAACCAATCAACATATATGTGACGATTATTAGGAAGTTGAACACATTGGTCCCGCTACTCAGACAATCAAAATTAGTTGATCCACAACTAAAACATAGTAAACAAGCACGTGCATGAGTAGTAGGAAGACACGTGGAAGGAGGGAGTGGGGGGCTAAGAACGTGGTTATTTGGGTACACAACCAAACTGCCAAATTTGACAGATGAAGTACTCAGTACAAACTTTGTGCGTTTGAGACTAAGGATTAATGCGGTTAGAGACATCAGGGACTACCAGGATAATGACCTACACAATCGTATGTGCTGCGTAGAGCAGAAAGGTATGCGTGCCCAAAGTTAAAATGACGAACAAATGAACGTTAGCTATTACCTTGTAGTGCAAGGTAGAGAAGCCGCTGCACAACATCGATTGATTCATCTAAAATTAAATCCTTTACCAGCGACCGACCCATGGCTTCTCCGACTGGAAGCCCTGTTAGTTCAGCTACTTTAGCGTTCCAACCATTAATGAATCCACCTGAGTCCACAGCAAGAATAGGTGCGGTCGCTGTCTCTATTAATCTAACCATTTCATGAGCGACTGTGCTGAGCTCATCCATGCCCTGAAGCTTCAAGTCATTCAGTCGGGCATGTATCATAGTTTTGGTGTCACTATCGTCAATATCCTGAAATGAACCTCTCAAAATGAGTTGAAGAGAGTGGATTGCGTCCATTTCTATGTCTTCCCATGGTAAACTTCTCCTCTTCACAACTTCTAGAAAGGCCTTGAACGAAGACCGAGGATGCATTTTTCTGCCGTCATCCTTCTCATCAGGATCGTGCTTGGCACCTCCCCACTTGATCTCCTTGGCGGTGTGCGACCTACAAAAGAGCACACATACCAAACCAGATTGAAAGGAGAACAGAGATCTTTTGAATTTAGACGGTTCTCCATTGTTCTACTCGGATAACCAACACTAATTCAAAAATAGACTTATCCATACGACCTTTGTGACCTGCACCAACAGCTGTACATCAATTGAACTAGACTGAAGATTGCGACCAATAGAGCTGCGTTCACCTGGTGTAAATTGCAATTGCAGCTGACAACGTTGACATCATCTTAATTGACTGTGAATTCATTGACAGCAAGAAACAAAACATTAAATTATAAATATTACAGAATAATGTGCATATCAACAAGTACCTGAACCAGAAAAGAAAGTCTGTAGAGGTAATCTTCGCTGCTGCCATTCCACACACAGCATCACCAAGATGCGCAGCCCCAGGGTAACCTGCATCGGCCAGACTGTCTGTACTCAAACCGGTCGAATCCTGATGATGCTCCAAGAGCCAATCAGCAATTTCCTTAATCTGAGTCTCGTTAGGTGTAACTCCCAAGTGCCAAAACCGTTTCCCATAGTACAGTGCTGCACCATCGCATTTGACCAAATCCATGATATTGGGTGACTGGGAAACGATTCCTATAGGTGCATCCCGCAACAACATATCACAGAGGAGGGTTTGAGTTCTCAAAATATGCTTCTCTCTTAGCTGAGCTGCAAGCTCAACCTCCATATTTAGCTGCAAACCAAATACCTGCATTAAGAACTCACAAGCCGATCTCAAGGGAAAAGAGACGGTCCTCGGAGACGTGTGGTGACAAACCACCAATCCCCAGAGCTTGCGCCCTCTTTGCTGACCCCCGCGTGCATTAGGATCCTCGTCAGGGTCATTCACAATCACAGCCATCACTAAGGAAGCAATAGAGTTCATATTGCCCATATACTGCGCATGGCAACCATGAGGAGCGCGTAATGTAGATCCCGCAAGACTGATAGGCTGCCTCAAATCCTTCTCCTGAATCACTTTCACAGGAGAAGCATAGCAATCACCAATCATTCGTACTCTATTTTTCATAAACAGGAATCTTGATGCCTGTGGGATATCTGTTGCTGGGTAATGTAAGCCCAAGTAAGGTTCTAAATCTGATCTCCGAATTTCTGCCAAGACCTCACCGTGTTCGTCTTCATGGAATTTGTAAGCCATGACACGATCGTAGCCCGAAAGCTCGCGCACTTCTTGAACAACAGTATCACAAAGTAGACCAATATCTCCGCCAGGAAGTGCCTGCAGCCGAGAAATCGCCTTTGCAGCCAACTTATGCGACTGTGACACCCCAGCGGAGGACACAATGGCATCATTCGGCCGCACTGGCTCTAAATCGATCACCAGTCCCACATCGATACGGTGCAGAATAGCATAGAACGGCTTCCCCGAGCTTCGACAGTGCACTGAGATAGGGTTCAGCATGGTCACATCCACAGCTCCTGCGCACTTCTCCAAGGCAGCCGCGCTGGAAGGGGTAAACAAAGTTCTAGCATCCGTTCCAATGCCCAGAACTTCCTGTTGACCCACACTTGGCACAGCTTGTGGCATCAAATCAAGCATCTCTGGGGCATTCTCACTGAAGGCAATAACCCTAAAATTACTCTCTTCCACGCATAAAATACACCCGAAAGTCTGCACCAGACCCCCTCTTTGCATACGCTGAAGGTATGCGGTAACTGCTTGAGCAGGAACATTCTCACCCGTGGATTTAGACGCATGAACTGATTTAGAGTAATCAAATGAATCTCCTGAATCTCCAGATTCTTCATACACCGCCTGCAGTTTGGCATCTGCCGTAGTTTGCGCCACCCGGACACTATGCTTCGACTTCACAGAACTCCCTGACGAGTATCCCAACTTGGTGGTCGACATCTTGCATACTATCACTCGCCCTCCTCCTCAGCTAATCTCAATTACGTATTGTTATATCTCTTGAAACTTATGCTGGCAATATGTGTGGGCCTGTACCTGTGAATCTCCGTTGTATTGTCAAGCAATCCGACACGCCCTCAAAACGTAGTACGCTCCACAATTTAGAAACTGGTGCAAACGGAGAGTACGTTCGGATGAGCTAGATTACCAGTTGACAGTTGACCACCTCTCGAACTCTTGCTCTTTCCCCCCAAGACTCTGTGCTTGTCCAACCTCCAAGACTGCGGCCAAGGGACCACCCTCCAGTGGCAGTCTGGAGCTTTCCTGGCATCTTCTCAACAGCAGCTTTACCACTTACACTCCAATATGCTCACGAGGGTGCTCCGAAAGCCACTAAACCAGGCAGCTCGACGCAGTGAGGCCAGCAACAACAACCCTGTAAGTATCGATAAACACCACCACAACAATCACAGCACTGCGTCCACCTGCTGCTGCTGGTGATAGCGGGTGTTATGTCTATACTAGAAGCAACACACTGGTAGTTCCATTACATGTTTGAACGGCGCTAAATTACTTCAGGATCATTGTACCAGACTGACAATGAAGGGAAAGGGAGAGAGAGAAGTTTGAATGTCCGGTAGATATGGAGGAGCGAAGAGTGGGGTGGTGTAGAGTGAGGCAGGCAGAGAAGAAGAAAGTAGAAGGCAAAGGCAACACAAAGCATAAGATTAATGATGGTGGTATTGGGAATTGAATGATGTGCGAGGAAGGAGAGGGATGACTCGGAGCCTGCGAACGAATCCTTGCAAATACGAAAAGGAGGAGGAGGAGGAGGAGGAGGAAAGAGGAGGAAGAGATGCGAAGGGGGAGAGGACAGACACTGAGGGCAGGAAAGGCGTAACACTCTTGCTTGGCTGCCAATAATACTACAATGACAATATTATGATAATAAGTTGAGTAACTGCGGTTCCTGAGGCAGCGTGACGCCCTCTTGTTGATTGGATGACTCGTCCTCGTCCTCGTCCTGTTGTACAGTAGCAGCAGAGGTAAAGGAGTGTGTCTGCTAGGGTCTCATATCTCATCTTCCAGCACCACCCTAGGTCCCTAGGCTAGACCGCCAAGGTACTGAATCATCACAGGAGATAGCGTATCAGAAAGCGAAGACAACATGTGCGTGCGTAGGCCAGGCTCGCAGGGCATATAACACAGATGTGCTCGTGTATGAACGAGAAGAGGGCGGAGCACAACAGGGGAAAGTGGATGGAGCATTCATTCATTAAATTTATACCCCGCACAAGGGAACGAGACAAGTTGCATGGGATCGGTCAGGCTGTGCTCAGCCTACTCGTCATTGCGTGCCTTGATTGCTGCTGCTGCTTGCGATGGCGGTTTGGGTGCGAGCAGATGCCGGCACCTCCAGCCGCCTCCAGCCTCGCATCCAGGGCCATTCCCCTCTGCCACCCCGTGCTCTGGCGCCCCCATGGACGCCTATGGATGGATGAATGGGTGGGAGGGAGGGAAGGAGGGAGAGAGGGTGGTGGAGGGGTGGGTGGGTGTATAGATGAATGTAAGGGTACTGAAATGGATGAACATATGGATGGATGGATGGGCCGACCTCGTCCTCCATAGCGTGGGACCCTCCCACCGGGTCCTATGTTCACTCTTGTCCACGCCACTGTGCGATGGCTGGCGCCCGCTAGTCCTATCGAATCTGCGTGTGGCTCTTGATCCCCTCTCCGTTCACCTGGGCTGCCCTCCTCCCTCCTCCTCCTCCGCCCTCCTACTCCGCCTCCCCCTTTGGCCGTGCGCCTCGTCGCCCCTGTCGTCTTGTCCTGCGCACTCGTCCTGCAGTTGGGAGAGGGAGAAAAAGTGGGGTGAGTGAATGTCGTGGCCATCTGTGGGCATCAGATTCCTCCGCCTCCTCCGTCCACGAGGCTGCTGCTGCTGCAAATTTCGGCTTGCACGCTCACCCGTTGCCCTCCGTTCTTGAGCGCCAGCGGGCATCCTCGGCATATGACCACTCTCACTCTGTCTCCGTCCGTCCGTCCGTCCGTCCGTCTGTCCGTCCGTACTCCCTTTGCCGCTAAGCCGTGCTTCCCCCTCCTTCGCGTGTGTTGCGTTGAGTTGCGTTGAGTTGCGTTGCGTTGCTCCGCCCCCTCTCGATCACACCGACTCCCTCTCCCCTTGGGCAACCCCCCCACCGCGTTCCCACCTCCTCCTCGTTCCTAACTCCCCCTCCTCCTCTTCCCGCTCCCTCTAAACCCGTCCCTGCCATTACTCAACCTGCTCTACACCACGAGCCCCCAGCCCGTGCACATGTCCAAACTTGATTATTGGTAGAATATCAAATACATATCATTCCATCCCATTTTTACCATCCATTTTTCAAAATATTGATCCCTCTGAAATCACTTACAAACACAATTCCTGTTTTTGATAAGGTTCAAACTAATATTCAAAACAATTTCTTTACTAATTACTGAAATTCAAAGAACATACTTGTGCATTGAACAGTCAATATATTTTTTAAATGAATGTAATTTTTTAATCGTAAATAAGTAAATAAATAAACAAATAATCTTATGTTTCCATAAAAAAGAAAAAAAAAGTTGAATGAAAACATAAGCATACCATGCTTCAAATCTTATTTTAATGTACAAGTACCAATTGTATTAATGAACTATTGGTAATTGAAAAAACAGGCATATAATTCTTCTTCTTAAACAATAAAAGCAAAAGGTATGTGCTGAACAGAACATAAAACACTAAAACTAAAATTTAAAAATTTAAATGAAAAGAAAATTTCAATCACAAAAAACTAGATCATAAAGTATTTAATTTTAATAAGTTACTCAATATCAAATATCATGTTTACTGAATTTTGATTTTTCGTATTCTTAATTTTATTTCATCTCATCCAAAAAAAAACATTATATTAATTATAATGTGAAGAGTAAATTTAAGCATACATTTTTTACTGTAAGATTAAAATAAGAATATACAAAATTGCCCAGATAGAAACTGGTAAGTTGAAAATTTCAAACAACTTCACAAATAGACGGAATAATTATACAAAAAAAATTAACAAAAATGACTAGTTGTAAGATTTATAATGCATAACTTGTGTCGTGTATATTTGGTTTAAATATATATATATATATATATATATATTTTCAAATTCATAGTACTTACAGCACATTTGTCATAATTGTTGAAAATACCACTTCTATTTTTCAGCATTTGTTAGTAGTTACTAATTCTCTACATGCTACATACAGACAAGGTTAACAGACAACCGTTATTTGATTTACAAATTTGACATTCAATACAACAAGATTTTAACTTCTGAAGTACACAAAAGAACATGCCAAAAGTAGCTACTAGAGTCCATTCATGTTTAGGGTCTTAAAGTAGCATTATTTTAATTTTTACATCTAATTAGGTATCATCTAGTGGTACAACTACCATTCCCAATGCATGGTGAAGGCAATAATCGTAAGATTAACTTTAAGTTGACAGTAGTAAATGAAGAACACTCAGTTTTTCACTTTATTTTTTTAGAATACAAGACTTATGTAATCATTGTCACTTCACCAATTTTCATTGTTACCTCAGCCTAACCACACAATAGAATAAAATAAGATACTAGTTACAAAGTTTCAATTCTAACCTCACAAAAACAACGGTTTCTTATATACTTATACAGTACTGAAGTGAAGAAAATATCCACCATTCTGTGTATACCATGAACTATTGCCATTCTTAAATTTAGTATCATTCTGTGTAGCATTCTTTTTACTGAAAAATGTGGTGCACAGTGTGTAATTTGATTTCAAACTAATTTTAAAGTCACAAAAGTCTTTTAAATTTTTCTTATCTTATATGATGTATAATTTTTCACTTAACAACCTTCTAGGAGGTATGGTAACAAAAAAATAGAAATACAAAACTAAAATTTAGAAGGTTATTTTTAAAATGATATAAATCTTGTATTTGAGATCCATTTATTAAAGATAAAAATTTCTAAAATTATAGATATTTTTTTAATCAATTTTTTTATTATTTTAACCTTTGCAAATATTAAAAAATATTTTTTTTGCAACAACAATAAATATAATTTTTTTCTTTGTAATAGACAAAGGCACCATTGAATCAATATCTTTCATTTTTAATAGTCCAAGTAGAAAAATTGCACACAATTTTCTATTGAAAATAAACTTGTTGGCATAAGTTTGACAAATCTAGAATTTCTAGCAATAGCCATGAGTATCTTTATATGATATTTTTCCATAATATCAACTTACTCAAATATTTTTGAAAATTATTTTTTTTGCAAAATACTCCTTACAAAACTGATTAAAATAATTATATAAGATTGTTGATATATTTTTTTTAATACTTTTTAAAGAATTATATTTTTAAAAAATAATATAATAAATCTATTATAAACATATGTAATCATATTTTCTAAGAAATTTAGATATTTATTTGTTAAAAATTTTATTTCTTTGAACAATATGATAATATTCTTTAAATTATTTATTGATAAATATAGATATGACTTCTAAAAAATCATCATCAATAATATTATATTCTATTTTATTATTTATTCTTGATTTAAAAAATCAATATTTTTTTAATATTTTCATCTTTTTTAATGCCATATTTTATTGATTTTTGTATCCTTGATTATTACATCCTATAATAGATGCTTGTATTATTTAAATAAATAGAAGTAAATAGAAGTAAATAGAAATAAGTGAAAGTAGATAAAACATGTTGGAAATATATTACCTTCTTTAAAGAGCTTTGAGGATGTTTTTTAGACACAAATTAGATATTTAGGCTTTTATACATATGCCATATAGTTATTGAAACTAGTCCTATAAGTTTCTTATTTTTAAGAAGTTGCATTTGAAGCAACCTACAACTTGATGCATGGGCCACAAGCCTTGTAGCCCCTAGGAAGCTTCCATACAACCTTCTTAATAGCTAGTATATATGGAGATAAGATTGAGGCTATCCTTGGTCTTTTTAGAACCGCCCTTGTGTTCCAATCTTGACTCAAGACTCTCCAATCTCTTTGCATTTGACAATAGTTATTCTAGTTCTTTTATATTTTACAACTATTTCTTCTTTTTCTATTTTTTTCTTTTTTTAATAATACATGAATATATTATCTTTTGATTATTTTTAGATTCATATATTTAACAATTTGATAAGATTAATAACTTATTATAGTTGTTTTAGTTTAAAAATTGATTAAATTATTTTATTTTTTGAAAATATTATTATATTTTTAAAAATTACAAACTATCTACTTTTAAACTAGTATTATTTCCTAACTTTAATTTCTAATAATAATTAATTTTTTTATAAGAATAGATTTTTTTCAATAGAAATTTTATTTATTATTAAAGATTATAACTTATCCTCTTCTAATTCAAATTTTGTTATTGAAATAAAAGAAAAAAAACCATAGATATTCTATTTGATAGAAGTGAGAATAGATTTATAACTATTATAAATCTTTATAAGCTTTTCAATATTCTTTGAATAAAAATCTCACATATTAGCAATTTTAATTATAGAAGTACTATTGCTATACCTTTGAAAGAAGTTAATAATGAAATCATATGTTTATACAAAAAACTTATGTAATTAAGAGCAATAAGTACAAGTAGATCAATTTTATAAGTGAATTCTAAAAGTATTACTACTACAAGTATGAAAGAGCTAAAGATTATTATATTAAAGAAGTTTGATGGAACTAGATCAAAATTTTATAGATTCCTACAACAAGTCAAGTTTTTATTAAGGTTATATCATTTTCAATACTTTGACACACATATTGAAGTATATGAAAATATTCTTACTTAATTTGCACCTTTGTCAAAGAAAAATTTAAAATTTTTATATGATTTAAATTCATCTTTGGAAGTAATTTCAGTTATATTTGAAGAATTTAAAAGAAAAGAAAAGAAAAGAAAAAAGTAATAGAAATAAAATTCTTGCCTTAATGATAAGATCATGTTTAGTTGCTAATTAATCTATTAAATTCTAACAACTTGCTTGTGATTTATATTAGAATGATAAGGCTCTTACCAATTCCTTTTAATATAGTACAAAAGATAATATCAAAGATCTATTATTCACACTGCCAAAGACAAATTTATCACCACTCCTTATGGAACTTGTTCCTAAAAGGAGGAGGGGATATTGTCATGGACATTAGATTTATTTCAAAAACTATTTAATTAGAATGGATAGATAGAAGTAGATAAAAGTGGATTAATTTGATAATATCTTATAGAAAAGCTTCCTAGAAGCTTTATAGATATAAATTCATCTTTATATATGTCTATAGGTGATTAATAGGTTAGAAGCGTAGCCAATAAGCTAGCCACATGCTGCACATGTTGGTAGCTTGTGGAACAAACTAAATATGTGGCGTACATGTAGGAAACTTGCCTTGCAAGTTTGATATGTGTCTTACAAATTGGACACATGTCGAAGATTCTATAGAATGTCGCCATATAACTTTTAGGTAGATAGTATATTTAAAGACAAGAATAAAGCCTTCTTTACTCTTGTCAATTTCTTTCTTACTTCTAATTTAGTTCAAGAGTCTTTTATATTTTCTAATCTTTGGCAATAGCCATTATAGTTTCTTCTTGAATATACATACTTCTTTAATTTCATTTTGTTATTTTTTTTTTGACATAGGTTTCACTAATTTATGCATCTTTTTCAATTTGTGTCTTTGACAACATCAAATTTTAGGCAACCAACATATGATATCAATTGAAACAAAAAAGCCTTAATAAGTCAATTCTATTGGAGACTAGATGATATAAAAGATTTGTTATTGTTGCTTCTGGATTTGTAATCTCTCAATGAAGCCATTAGTCAAATTGTAATATGTGATAATTGATTATTCTAATGTCATCAAGATCAATGTTCATATGCTTTAGCAAGATAATATACAATTTCATATATTCTTACTACATCGGCAAGCATTCTAAATTTATATTCAGAAGTAGAAGATATATAACTTAATGTAGTACGTTTTAAATCTCTTAGTCTATAAAAAAAGAAGCATTGGATGGAAGAAGGTCTATACTTATATTGTGGGTAGAAAAGCTACAAAGTTAATAATTGTCCAAAAAAACAAAATCAACACATTACCAAAATCAAGAATGCAATCATTCAAGGGAATAAAGATATTTAGCCATACTAAGGATTGTGCAGCTAGACAGTTCAATATTATAAAATTATTCAAGTTCCTCTCTTTCTACTCAACTTCCTCATTGTTTTATATTTTTTTTGTGTTTTGGCATTTAGAAGCTTTAGACAATTGCCTTGTTGGATTTAGGAGGGTTTATTTGTTTTATAGATGAGATATTTGCTAAGCTTTATAAAATTCCTCTACTACAAAAATCCAAACATGTTCATATAGAAATAATAAGATGAAAAATTCTTATCCTTTGGTAGTATCACCTATGAAACCATGCCTATAGAAGTATCGTTTTAAGATTATAGCAGCCAAATTGTATTCAATGTTATTAGGACTCCTTCAAATTCTATTATTCTTAGATTTTCTTGATTGATAAAGCATAATCTATCTATAGATTAGAAGTTGCAAAGAATAATATTTTTGATAGAAATTCCTATAAAAAAAACTTTATAAAAAGTCACAAATTGATAAGCTTTTTTTTGTTAGAACAAAAGTTTTTATAAGATCAACCAAAAAAGATACACCATTTGTTATTTATGCAACTCCAACTAAAGAAGATATGATTTCATTGGCACGTATACTAGAGTAGTATAATAAATTTCAAGATATTTTTTTAAAAAAAATACTAATATATTATCGAAGCATCGACTATACAATTATGCTATAGATCTTTAAGAAGGAACACAACTACCTTTTGGCCTAATTTATAATCTTTTTCATAACGAGCTTTCGACATTAAAAGATTATATTAATAAAAATCTTACAAAAAAATTCATTAGACATTCAAAGTTTGTAGCAGGTGCACCTATACTCTTTATAAAGAAGAAGGATGGTTCCTTGTATATGTGCATTGATTATTAGAGATTGATGAAGATAACAATAAAGAATCGTTACTTTGTACCATTAATTTAAGAACTTTTAGAATAATTTGATGAAGCCAAGATCTATACTAAAATAGATCTATGTAGAGCATATAATTTGGTATGGATCAAGAAGTGAGACAAATAGAAGACCATATTTTGGATAAGATATGGATATTTTGAATATAATGTCATGCCCTTTGAACTAAAAAATACACCTACTATCTTTCAACATTTAATCAATAATATCTTTCGAGAGCATCTAAATAAGTTTGTGATAATCAATCTTGATGACATTTTGATGACATCTTGATGACATCTTGATGACATCTTGATGTATTTAAAAAATCTAGAAGCATACAAGGGACATGTCAAGTTGATATTACAAAAACTACAAGATGCAGATTTATATGCCAAGCTAGAAAAAAATATATTTCATCAACGAAAGATGGAATTTTTGAGATACATCATATCTATTGAGGGTTTGATGATGAATACTAAGAAGATGGAGGCAAATATATAATAGGCCATTCTGAAGACTATGAGAGATGTTCAATGTTTTCTTGGATTTGTTAACTTCTATTGGATCTTTATTAAAAATAATTCTCAAACTGCTACTCCTCTTATTCAATTGACATGTAAAGACAAGTTGAAATGGGGGCCTCAAGCAAAAAAGGCATTCTAGGAGCTCAAGATGGTGATTATTACAGCTTCAATCTTAGTATATCTAGATTTTATAAAAGCATTTTACATGGAAATTGATGCTTTGGATTTTGTACTAGGTCAGTACTTTCACAACTAGATATAGACAATAAAATCCATCTCATTATATTTTATATTTGAAATTTTTTTTTTGCCAAAATTAATTATAAAGTTTACAATAAAGAGCTTCTTGTTATTATAAATTCTTTTTTAAAATAGGATCATTTTTTTGAAGAAGCAATGCATCTTGTTATCAAAGACATAAGAATACAAAATAAGAAACTTGAACTAGGACAAGGTTTCCAAAAGAAACCAATAAAAACTTGAACTAATCAGATGAGTATATAGACAATATCAAGAAAAATGAGTTAGAACTCTAAGAGATGCATTGTCAAGACTGAAATATTCTTTAGCCTTGATCTCTATATATACTCATATCTAGAATGCTTCCTAAGTGGCTACTATTAAACTAAAAAGCTTCTCAAGTAGCTTCTATCAACTAAGAAGCTTCTTCAATTCCTTCTACTAAATACAAAGCTTTTCAATCGACTTTCACCAACTCAAAAAGTTTCTAGAATATTCTAGAAGGTTCTGTGAACCTTTGAAGTGTATGTCCTTAACATCACCCCCTTCTCTGATGACCAGTCCCAAGAGGAGCTCAAACTTATTACATATGTAAACAATAAGGAATACGCTACACTAGTAAAGCTATATATTTTGTTCTTTGTTCTTGAGTAATAGATTCTATTGGTCTTCAAAGAAATCACCTATGGCCTTGAGCTAGTACCTCCATTGTTGAAACATCCCATTCAAGGATCTCATCTTCATTGCGGCCATCAAAACATCCTCCAAATAAAATCTTAAGACTAAAAAGATTCACCTTTCTAAGGTCAAGCAATATCACTAAAACTTGAGTATTGGAATCGAGACTTACATCGTTGGATCTTGCTCCTAATGGCTCCAACCAAGGTCATACTTGGCGTTGAAATGTATTGTCCTCACTTTGCTTAATTGAAGGTTGTCAAAATTACACTGGTTTGTTCAAAGCTTGTATGACAAATAAATCTTCTGAGTCTTGTTATCTCAATGCTTGAAGGTTTAACATGGTAACTAACTTGCTTCTACCACTCTATTCTATCATGGAACAAAGGACTACATGTTGATGAAGGCTTTAATATAACTCTCTCCCTCTTTATGAATGTTTCTTCAATCCAATCTTTATTAAGAAGTTATCATTGAATATGTTTGGGTTTGTGGAGATAGAATTGATAAAATTCTTATATCTTTTGAGGTGCATTAGCGAGATTTACGACCAGTTTCTATGTGCACTTATTAATGTCATAGCTCTACTAGTGAATAAGATATTTCAATTTACTCTACCTTCACTATGAATTAAGTATATTTTCAACCTTGTGTTCTTTATAATCTTCAATTTTGACACTACGCGGCGATTGTTGTATCTTTCTCAGAATACGCAACTCTCTATGAGGTTTTAAAAAAGAGACATGAAAAATTAGATGTACCTTTGTATCAGATGGTAATTCTAAGCGAAATTCCATTAGATTGATTTGCTTCTAGATAGAAAATGGTCCCAACCTTCAATAGTCTAATTTATTGCATGGCCGCGTAGTCTTGATATTCCGTCAAAGAAACCATATCTTATCTCTAATATGAAAAATACGTAGTTGATTTCTAAATTTATTTACAAATATCTTGTAAGCATCTTAAACTATTTGTAATTGAAGCTTCAAGATGGTTTGGTATTGCGATAGCTGCTTTGTAAATCCTTCAGCCGCTAGATTGTTGTTCTTTGGCATATTCCACAAATCAAGCTTTGGATGATATTTATAGTTGGAATAAAATAATATTTATTGAATTGAAGCATGAATAACATTATTATATATAAACTTTACTAATAGTAGATATGAAATCCAATTGTCTTGTTGATAATTAATGCTACATCATAAATTAATTTATTCTGTTTGGTCGTCAGTTTGAAGATGGAAAGCTAAAAAAATTTAATATCTATTTTTAATATTTCAAAAAGACACTTCTAGAACTTAGATATGAACTAAGATCATTGATCAGATATAATATCATTTGATAAGCCATGATATTGATATATATTGTCGAGAAAGAGCCTTGCTGTTTCTTCACTAAATACAATCTTTTTGCAAGGGATGAAATGAGCCATCTTTGTGAGTTGATCAATTATTACAAAGATGTTGTCTAATAAATTAGATGGCAATAGATCTATAATAAAATCTATTACAATAGAGGACTATGACCGTTTTGGAACATATAAGGATTGTGAAAGTTTATAAGGGTAATGTCAAGGATTTTCAGATCTTGAACAAATGTCGCAAGAGAGTACAAAGTCCTTCACTGCCTTCTATATTTGATGCCACCAAAAATCTTGAGAAATAATTTCTAAGGTCTTATTAAATCCAAAATGACCCGCAACAAGAAAGTCATAGTGAGATTGAAGAACACACAGTCATGTTGGTCCTCTTCGGATATACAAATATTCTTCAAAGTGTAGAAGGTCTTTATCAAATTTGAACTTTTCAGTATTTTTTTTCAAGTGATGCTTGACATCAAGGGCCAAAGCATCATTAGTGGTTATAATACGCACCTCATTAAAGAAACTAGAATCGATAGGTGCCAATGTAATAGTGGTATAAAAGTGGAGTTGTTCCAATTTCAACAAAGTTATATATTATTGATCAAACACTATCTTTTCTATCTTTGGTACAAGATATAATCTCCTTGATAGAGCATTAGACAATCTTTGTTGCTTCCCACGCCGATAAGTAATCACAAAGTTAAATTGAGATAGCGACATATTCCATTGAACTTGACAACAATTAAGAACTCAAGTTGATATAAAATATTCTTAATTCTTGTGATCTATTTATATAGTCATAAGATGCATTGCTCTTTCAAGAAAATGATGCCATTCTTGAAAATAATCCACACTAGCAAGAAGTTCTTTATCGTCGATTTTATAATTAATTTGGACAGCAGAGAATTTTTGAGAATAAAATACAATATGATGGAGTTTGTTGTCTATATCCATTTGTGAAAGTATGGCCCCTAGTACAAAATCTGAAGCATTAATTTTTAAGTAGAATGCCTTTATAAAGTCTAGATGCATGAATATTGGAGCTAAAATAAATGCTGTCTTGAGGTCTTGGAATGCCTTCTCTACTTGAGGCCCCTATTCTTACTTATCCTTACATATCAATTTAATAAAAGAAGAAACAATTTGAGAGTAAATTTTGATGAAGATCTAATAGAAATTAGCAATTCCAAGAAAATATTGTACGTCTTTCACAGTCTTTGGAATAGTCCATTGCATAATTGCTTCTACCTTCTTGGGATCCAATGTCAAGTCCTCAATAGATATGATATATCCTAAAAATTCCATCTTAGTGTCACAAGACTATATATAAAAATTTTGTGGCATTAAAATTTTGGATTTGTGAGATATAAGAAAAATAGTGCTCAGGTGTCTCTAAGCTAGGATTTTAAGCACTTGCTAGGATTTTTTTGAGATATCAGACAATCGGAAGTGAATTTGTAGTTGATTTTTTATTATGGTAAAGCTTGAGGATGAAATCTACTATGCCTATAAATTTGAAGAGGACTGAATGGTTGAATCAGAATATATGAATTTCTAAATTTCAAAAAGAAAAACATCTTTTGCGGGAAAAAAATACTTTGAAGGGATTTTATTGCAAATTTGGACTTTTGTTTATATTAAAAGGGTTTTGGAAGCCAAGACTTTATGGAGGTATAAAAGATAGGTATTTAGAGCCATGATAAATTTTTGATATATAGATGATTCTTTAAAAGGTTTTTAAAGATTTTCTATATATCATAGAAAAATCATATGTACAAATCTACTTATAAATAAGAGGTTTTATCTATAAAATATATATTTCTATATTATTTTATATATTTGTCCTTCTTATTAAGAACAAATAACTTATTAGAACTTAGCCAATAAGTTACAAATAGACTCTCTATAATCAGATACCTAATATATTCCCAGATAGAAATTCACGCCATACAACAACAGTCCCTATTGTAGCTAAACAAACTCGTTTTTTAACATATTGTCTTTTTTGACAACCGTACTTCTCATCTTGTGGTTGCATCATTTCTTTGGACAATGATGAGCAATATGCTTAGGTCCTCTACAATATAAATATAATCCTTCTTGACGACGACGAGTCTTTTCTTGTTCAATAAGAGGTTTAAAACATATCGCATTAATTTGCATGTCTTTTACTTCTAAATGAATGAATTGAGAAGACATTGATGTTGCTATTATATTATAGTAACGTTGGAGTTTCTTTGTGTGGCTCTCTAATTGAAATTCAAAAAGTTGATTGTCACACTTCACAACAAAATCAATTGCTTGACTCAATGTCTGAAGATTAGATAAATTGAGCATCAATTTTTTTATCTCATATTATAATCTATAGAAAAATTGACTAATAAACACAGCATCATTTCACTTGGTATCAATTGCTAATTGTCAAAATTATGAAGCACATAATGTCATTGATTGTCTTGTCACAAGATATGGATCTTATTAGTTGCGATACAAATTGCATCATGTTCTCCATACATAAATCAAAATTCTATGTATTATCTGATATTACATCACATTATTCAAGAAAGGACAAAAACTATAATAAAGTAGAACATGATAGTAGTATTTTAATAAACTTGACTTGTGATCCGTGGATTAGTTAACTTTGGGATTGAAATTCAATCACCAATTGTACTTGATTGATGAATCCTCGAAACTGAGATCTGGTGCCATCAAACTTCTCCAACAAACTAATCTTTGGTTCTTTGATGCTTGAATGATGTTCAATTGTAGGTAAAGTGGTATGGCTTGAAGTAGCTCGAATCATCTCTATATCTTTGCTTCCTACTAATCTTGTTGTTCCTTGTGGTGGTATATTGAGTTGATGCATTGTAAGCATTAATTTTCTCATTTGCTCTTGTATTTGTACCACTACACTCTTCATTTCAGCAAGCTCTACCATGATACCACAATAGAAAAGAAAAAAATATCTATTTTTACTATAAAATAAAATATTCAAGAACAAAAGAATTTTTTTGGAAATAATATCAATTTAGAAGTGGATAATCCATAACTTCTAATATGCTTATGTCTTATTAAGAAAAAAAGATAATCTACTCTTAATCAAGAAGAAACAAATCTTTGATATTATAACTTCACTCTTGTTAATCTGTTAAGGACATAAACTAAAAAAGATACATAAGTTAGTAAAAAATTATGTCAATGGAAAATAACAAGATAGAATTAAAGAAGTATATATATTCAAGAAGAAATTAGAATGGCTATTGCCAAAGATTAGAAAATACATGAGACTTTTAAATTAGACTAGAAACAAGAAAGAATTTGATAAGAGTGAAGAAGGCTTCACTCTTGTTTCTATTTATATTATCTATCTAAGAGCTATGTGGCGATATTCTATAGGACCTCCTAGACCTGTCTAATTTGCAAGACACATGTCAAACTTGTAAGACAAGTTTTCTACATGTGCACCACGTACTTGGCTTGTTCTTCAAGCTACCAACATGTGCGACACATGGCTAGCTTGTTGACCAAGTTTCTAACCTATCAATCACCTATAGACATGTATAAAGGTGAATTTGCATCTATAAAGCTTCTAAAAAGCTACTTTCTAAGATATTATCAAATTAACTTATTTTATCTATTTCTATTAATCTATATTAACTAAATAATTATTGGAATAAATCTTATGTCCATGACAGCTCTACAAAGATCTATCTTAGTATAGATCTTGGCTTGGCCGAGTTATTTCAAGAGTCTTAAAATTAATAGCAGTAGATAATAATTTTTTATTATTATTTTATTCAATCTCCAATAATCAATGTACATATATAAAAACTATCCTTCTTCTTTATTAAATGTATAGGTGCATTTTTTGGAGACTTTGAATGTCTGATGAAGTTCTTTGCAAGATTTTCATCAATATAATCTTTTTATATCAAAAGTTCATTTTGAGAAAGAATATAGATTGAGCCAAAAGGTGGTTGTATTCCTTCCTGAAGATCTATAGTACAATTGTATGGTTGGTGCTATAGCAATATACTGACATTCTTCTTCTAAAAAATATCTTAAAATTTGTCATACTACTCTAGAATACTTCCCAATGAAGTCATATCTTTTTAAATTAGAGTCCCATAAATATTAAATGGTGTACCTTCTTTGGCCAATCTTATGAAAGTCTTTATTCCAACAAATAAAGGTTACCAATTTGTGGCTTTATTCAAATTTTTTTTGCAAGGATCTTTAGCAGAAATGTTATCTTTTATAACTTCTAATCTATAAATGGATTATACTTTTCTAACTAAGATAGCCTAAGAATAACAAGATTTGAAGGAGCCCTAATAATGTTGAATATAATCTAGCTTCTATAATCTTTGAACGATACTTCTATAGACATGGTTTTATGGGTGATATTACCAAAAGATAAGGGTCGTCCATTTATTATCTCTATATGAATAGATTTAGATTTTTGTATTAGAAGAATTTTGTGAAGCTTAGTGAATGCCTCATCTACAAAACAAGCAGATGCCCTCAAATCTAATAAAGCGGTCATTTGAAGCTTCTGAGGGCCCAAATATAAAAGGATTGTAAAACAATGAGCAAGTTGAGCAGAAAAAGAGGAATGTGAATAATTTTGTAATATTAGATTGTTTAGCCATATGGTCCCTATTGTGGCTAAATATTGTTATTTTCTTGAACAATTGTACTCCTGATTTTGGTAATGTGTCAATTTTGTTTCTTTGAATAATTGCCAATCTTGTGGCCTTCCTTGCCATAATACAAGCACAAATCTTCTTCTATCCAATGTTTCTTTTCTTGCAGACTAAGGAGTTTAAATCATGTTGCATTAAGTTGCATATCTTTTATTTCTCAGTGATAATTCAATATACTTATTAATGTAATAGAGGTATGTCAGATTGCATGTTGTCTTGTTGAAGCCCATGAACGTTGATCTTGTTGACATTAAAATATTTGGTTATTATATTTTACGGCTTGGCTAATAGGTTCATTAAGCGATTGTGGATCTAGAAGCGGCAATAATAAGTCCTTTACATCATCTCTTAATTCCTAATAAAATTGGCTAATCACGGCTTCTTTGTCCGAATTGATATCACAAGCTAATTGCCTAAAATTAATTACATAGATTGATGCAAAGTGCGCCTTTTGACATAATGCTTGGATTGACAAAGCTATTGCCCTTTGAGCTTTGTCATATTCTCCAAATGCTTTCGCAAATGCTTCCACAAAAAATTTAAAGTTGCTCAAAATTGGTGATCTTTTTTTAAACAAGGTAGCAAAGCATGATAGTACTTGTCCCATAAGTAAGGTGCCAACCAATCCAACTCGTGATTCTTTTGTCAGAGAAATATCAAGTTATAGAACTATTATCAATCGAATTTGATTGATAAATCCTCAAAACTTTGAACGTGTACCATCATATTTCTATAGAAGACTAACTCAAGGCTCCTTATATTGTCAAGGACGTAGATTTTCTTAGTGTAGCATAAGTAGTACTACATCTTTAAGCACAAAAGTTGGAAGTAGATGCAATCTAGATTGTGATACTCTAATTATTGTATTATTATGAAGTTTTGCAACAACCCCTTCAATCTCCACAGTATTAAGAGCACTTATAATGGTGTCTAATTTGGACTCAAAAGATTCAATCATACTAATGTCTTGACCTCCAACCATTCTAAGAGAAATGAAAAATGAATTTGTAAGAAAGCAATATCAGTTTAGAAGAGAATAATTTATAATCTCTAAAATGTTTTAAGACCTTCAAGGAGAAGGGTGATCCACTCTCTCACAAGAAGGACAAAGCTCCAATGTTGCAATGAAAAAAATATCAATTTAGAGGAGGATAATCCGCAACCTCTAAAACATTGCTATACCTTCAAATAGAGGGATAATCTACTCTCTAACAAGAAGGATTCAACTCTGATATTGAAGATGAAATCAGTTTCAACAAATTGTCAAGGATATAAGAATACAAAATAAGAGATTTGAACTAAGATAAGGTTTTCAAAAGAAATCAACAAGAACTTGAATTAATCAGATGAGTATACAGACAACACCAAGAAAGATGAGTTAGAACTCCAAAAGATGCGTTGTCAACTCTGAAGTACTCTTCAGTCTTGATCCCTATATATACACCTGTCTAGGAGGCTTCTTGAGTGACTACCATCAAACTAAGAAGCTTCTCAAGCAGCTTCTACCAACTAGGAAGCTTCTTGAGCTCTTTCTACTAACTAGAAAGCTTCTCAAGTGACTTTCGCCAACTCAAGAAGCTTCTAGAATGTTCTAAAAGGTTTTGTGAATCTCCAAAGTATATATCCTTAACACTTGTGATTCTTTGTACAAATCATAATAATTTGGAATTTTTTATATCAGCTCGGATTTTTAATCACCATCAAGCTCAATGAAATGTGTTATTATCTCAACTTAATTTTGTCATCAATTATTAGCCTAGGGAGCAACAAGGGTTATCTGATGCTTTATCAAAGAGATTTTATCTTGTATCAAAGATAGGAGAGGTAATATTTGATTAAAAAAATAAAATTTTGTTGAAATCGGAGTAATTTTATTTTTACTCCACTTTTACATCGGCACCTATTGATTCTAGTTTCTTCAATGAGATACATACTTTAATTGCTAATGATACTTTGATCTTTAATATCAAGCATCATCTTAATAAAATACTCACAAGTTTAAGTTTGAAAAAAACCTTCTATATTTTGAAGAACGTTTGTATATTCCAGAAGGACCTACACAATTGTGTGTTCTTTAATCTTGCCATGACTTTTGAACTATGGATCATTTTGAATTTAACAAGACCTTAGAACTTATTTCTTGAGATTTTTATTAGCCTCAAATATAAAAGGCTGTGAAGAACTTTGTGGTCTCTTATGAAATCTATTCAAGGTCTAAGAATCCTTACTTTGAAGTAGTATTTAGAATGCAATATCAACTAATAATAAGACAATTGGATCTCATTTCTACAATTAGTGGAATTTGTATATAATAATATTATTCATACTTCGACTAGGCAAACACTATCTTATTCCAACTATGGATATTATTCAAAGCTTGATCTATGGAGTATGCCAAAGAATAATAATTTAGAAGTTAAAGGATTTATAAAGCATCTATGACAACATAAAACAACCTTGATGCCTTAATTGTAAGCAATTCAAGATACATATGAGGCATCTGTAAATAAATTCAAGAATGAATTGTCTGCTTTTTATATTAGAGATAAAGTATGGCTTCTTTGATAAAATATCAAAACCAAATTACTATGCAATAAATTGGACTATTGGAGACTAGGACCATTTTCCATCCAAAAGTAAATTAATTCAATAACATATTGCTCGAAACTATCATCTTCTATATAGGTACATCCAATTTTTCATGTCTCTTTTTTAGAGCCTTATAGAAAATCACATATATAGAAAGAATACAATGATTTCCGCCTAGTATTGAAATCAAAAATCATGAAGAATACAAGGTCAAAAAGATGTTGGATTCACGGCAAAGATGAAAAAAATTAGAATATTTTATTCATTGGCACGACTAAGATATCAATAAGTGTATATAGAAATTGATTAGAAATCTTGCTAATATGCCTCAAAAGGTAGAAGAAGTTCATTGACTCTATCTCCACAAATCCAAACATATTTGATGATAACTATTTGGTAATAATTGAATCTAAAAAATACTCAAAAGATGGAGAAAGTTAAATTAAAATATTTATCAATATACAGTCATTTGTTCTAAGATAAAATTGAGTAGTTGAAGTAAGTTTGTCACCGTATCCAATCTTCAAGTGTTGAGAGATTTAATAAAATAAAATTAAAAAGATTATCTTATTACACAAGCTTTAAACAAACTAGTCCAATTTTTATAACCTTCAATTGAGAAAAATAAGGATGATATATTTCAATGTCAAGTATGACCATGGTTGGAGCCATTAAGAACAACATCCAATTATACAAGTCTCAATTCTAATTATCAAGCTTTAATGATATTACTTAAGCTTAGAAAGGTGAATCCTTCTAAGCTTGAGATCTTATTTAGAGGATGTTGTAAAGGTCATAATAAAAATCAGATCCTTTGATGAGATGTTTCAACAATAGAAGTACTAGTTCACGGCCATAAGCAATTTTTTCCAAGACCAATAGAACGTTGTCGTACTGTAATTACTTACAGTATGTAAAAATTAGTTAAAATATATTATATGTTTATGAATCTAGATGTGTGTTAGAATGGTTAGTAAGTTAAATTAAAAAAATGGTTGATAGAAAAAACTTTATTTTATTTTATTTTACCTATTTAATTATGGTATTTAAAAATTATAAGATCTAAATGTTTAGTATGAAGCCTTGAGAGAAGGTGGGGACTTAAGGATGAAAATTTAAGCTAGTAAGAGGCTAATTGGGAGGGATGAAATCAAGCCATGGTCGGATGAAGGCAAGGAATAGGGAACTTCATCCCTATTGGTCGAATACCATGCCCAATGGGCTTTGAGGAGGCTGCCTGCGACCTTAACAAGGGTTTTCGGCGACTTCAAAAGGGGGATTTGCAATTTCAGAGGTAGGATTGTAAAGTTTAGGGTTTTGGGTATAGTTTGAGAGGAAATTTTAGGCGATTTGGAGTTAGGGTGAAGAAGTTATACTTGTTCAAAGTTAAGAGTGGATTTCATACATACTGTCACTCTTTTGGGATTTCGCGGAGTTGTACGGAGGCTTTTGGAGATCGGACGGTGCGGTTGGAAAGGTGATTTCAAGATCTACGTCTATTATGAAGGAATTCTTAAGTTTTGAGTTTAGACGAAGGAGATATGAAGAGTTGAAGACAGCGCATCCAATTCCAAGGCAGTAAGTAGACCGTTTTGTTGATGGTGATGGGGTTTGCCATATCTTAAGTTTTTGGACGAATTTTTGTCTAAAAATTTCCAAGAAGGTGTATTATTGTGCTAAGAAGCTATACATCAAAGTTTCATAGCATTTGGACTTTTAGATTGTGAGATATGAAGAATTTAGTACACGGGTGTTTGTAAACAAGGGTTTAAAGCTACTGCTAGGGTTTTGGCGATATCTAAAGATCGATAATGAATCGACGGTTGAAATTTGTGGTGGTAGTTGTGAAGAATATATCAGTACTTCATGTAAATTTG
The DNA here is from genome assembly GCA_036785485.1 of Physcomitrellopsis africana. Classification (NCBI taxonomy): domain Eukaryota; kingdom Viridiplantae; phylum Streptophyta; class Bryopsida; order Funariales; family Funariaceae; genus Physcomitrellopsis; species Physcomitrellopsis africana. The sequence goes on along the minus strand of JAWRVF010000191.1, from coordinate 377,978 downwards.
GAGTAGTTTTGGACGGTTGGATTAAAAGTTATGAGTTATTGAAGTTCGGGAAAAATTCCCTTCCTACGGGAGAATGAGGGTTTAGAATATTTTTTTATGTTTTGAGTGGTTTGAGGAAATTAGGCTTGTGTATTGGGTGTAATAGCCCTATGGAGATCTCTTGTATATAAAATTGGGGGTTTTTATTATACTTGAATCTTGCTTGAGTAATTAGTGGCAGCCAGAAGCCCAGTGCTTTCTTGAGGCAGATTCTCTCTACTCCGACAACGTATTGTCCAAGAACAAAAAATAAAATATATAGATTTATTAATATATTATATTCTCAATATTTTATACATATAAAAAAATAATCAAAGGTATAAACTCTTCTTAGAACTTGTTGCTAAAGAAAGGGGTGATGTTAAAAATATATACTTTGAAGATTCATAGAACCTTCTAAAATATTTTAAAAATTTATGAATTAGTGCCAAGGACATGAACTAGAAAAAAATGCATAATCTAATAGAAATTGTATAAAAAAAAAAAAGTCACAAAATGAGAATAAGAAAGTATGTATATTCAAAAAAAATTAAAATGGCTATTGTCAAAGACTAAAAACATGACAACTCTTGAAACTAGACTAGAACCAGGAAAGGAATTGACAAGAGTGAAGCGGGCTAACTAAGAGCTATGTGGCGGTATTCTATAGAACCTCATACACGTGTCTAATTTGTAAGGCACGTGTCAAACTTGCACGACAAGTTTTTCATATGTGCGCCACATATTTGGCTTGTTCCGCAAGCTATCAACATGTGTGACACATGGCTAGCTTGTTCCACAAGCTACCAATATGTGCCCCATGTGGCTAGCTTGTTGACCAAGTTTTTAACCTACCAATCACCTATAGACATGTATAAAGGTGATTCCGCATCTATAAAGCTTCTAGGAAGCTTCTCTATCAAATATTATCAAATCAACTTATTTTACTTACTTCTATTGATTTATATCATTTAGATAATTATTAGAATAATCTAACGTCGGTGACAATACTCCCCTTCTAGAAACAAGTTCCACGAGGAGTAGTAATTATATATTGAGGAAGTCTAAGATACGTCAAATTGTGCTTATCACATACTCTGATCTTTGTTCCCTTTGAAGGTAGTTGATAGGTTCTTTTAGCCATCAATAATGTCATATACCAAGGCGAGAGGACCACCTTACAATTTGGTCATTGTTGAGGCCTTCATAACTTTCTTCAAAGAATATATTAGGAACACCATCAGGAATAGTTCCTACTTCTAAAAGTATTACCAAACATTGGGAGTGTCTTCCAAGGTTGTGATACCAAACATGTTGTATTTTGCTATCAATCCGAGGAACAACATGTCATTCTTCAGGGTCTTCATCTCTATTCTATCGTCTTAAAGGTTGTGATAATCGTAATATCTCGTCCAATAAATCAGCAAATGATGGCTCTTGAGCTAAAGTCGCTGGTTGTTGATCCTCCATCTTTTTAGCACAAACAAATCTAATGACAAACAATGATATAAGGTGGGATGAAACCTCTATAGAACTTCTTTTGCTTTATAGCAAAGATTTTTTTGATTATTTATCTTGGTTTTGATAGATGTTGTCGATGAAATGCATTGACTTTTATTGATGCATTTGTAAGATTCTTTGATGGTTCCCATGTGCGTTCACTAATACTGTATCCGCGCCAATGCACAAGATATTCCAATTAATTTTGGCGCTGCCTTGAATCTAAAATCTCTTCAACCTCGAATTCTTCATCGTTGTCTACTTCTATAGGAGGCGGTGGCATTTGTCTTCTTTCTTGTATATCCACTGTCTTGTATGGCTCGAATAGTGACACGTACAATACATGATGGATCTTCATGGACTTCGATAGGTGTAATCGATATGCAACTAGATTGATTTATTCAAAAATAAAAAAGGTCCAAGCCTACCATAGTCCAACTTATTACAAAGACAAGTAGTCTTGATATTACAACGAAATAACTATACCTTATCCCCCACGTTGAATTGTGGTTGTTCCTTGCGATACACATCTACATTTGTTTTTTGTCGTTCTTGAGCTTCTTTTAATTGCACCTTCATTATTGCATATAGCTCTAATAAATGATTTGCCAAATCTTCTGCTATTGGATTATCAACTTTTGAAAAGTCAAAAGCATCAAGTCGTAGGTGGTAACCATAATTGGCAAAAAAACGTGTTTGTTATGTACAAGAATGTATCATATTATTATAAGTAAATTTTGTCAATGGCAAAAGAGCTGTCCAATCATCTTGTTGGTAGTTGATGGTACATCTTAAGTACTGCTCTAAGACTTGGTTCACGTGCTCTGTTTGTCCATCAATTTGAGGATGAAAAGCTGAAGATAACTTTATGTCTACTTTTAAGATCTTGAAAAGGCTTTTCCAAATTCTTGATACAAATTGAATTCTTCTATCTAATATAATATTCTAAGGTAACCCATATTAGCGATAGATATTATCAATGAAAAGCTTAGCTATTTCTTCACCTGTGATAGATTTTGTATATGGTACAAAATATGCCATTTTGGTGAACCGATCTACTATCACAAATATAGAATCATAAGATCTTGAGCTTGGAAGATTTATAATGAAATCCATAGAAATAAAAGACCATGGTTGTTTTGGAATAGGTAATGGCTGAAAAAGTCCAAAAGGTTGATGAGAAGGAGTTTTTGATCTTGAGGAGATATCACATGATTGTACAAAGTTTATGACTGCCTTCCACATTTGAGGCCACCAAAAATCTTTTGATATAAGTTTCAAAGTCTTGTTGTATTAAAAATGTCCTATTGCTAGAAAATCATGACGTGCTTGAAGAACACATAAACGTGTTTCTCTTTTTGGAACATATAGACGCCCTTCAAAATATAGTAGATTGTTCTTGAACTCGAATTTAGAAGAATCATGAGACTTGGAAGAATTATTCTTGATATCATGAACAAGAGGATCTGAGGACATACTTGACTAAATTTGCTTAAGAAAAGTTGAATCAACAGTCAATATTGATTTTATTGCTCAAAGATGAAATTGCTCTACTTTCAAGAGGATCGTTCTTTGTTACTCAAAAGCTGCATCTCCTTCTTTTGGTGCAAAATAAGAACTTGACGAACATATACTTCATGTTCTTCTATGTTCTTAGAATAGATCAAAATGTCGTCTAGGTTGCAGACGACAAAATTATCTACGAATTCACAAAAAACATCATTCATGAGATGTTGAAAAGCAACTGGTGCATTTGTAAGTCTAAAAGGCGTGACATTATATTCAAAATATGTGTACTTGATTCAAAATGTAATTTTCCATTCATGTCCTTCTTTGATGCGTACTAGATTGTATGCTCCTCTTAGATCTATTTTTGTGTAAATCTTAGCTTAATTCAACTAATCAAGGAGTCCTGATATCAGAGGTAATGGATATATGTTCTTGATTATGATCTTATTGAGTCCTCGATAGTCAACACATATCCGCAATGATCCATCTTTTTTCTTCACAAATAGAATTGAAGCTCCTGTTGGAGATTTAGAATGGCGTATGAAATTCTTGACCAAATTCTTGTCAATATACGCTTTAAATTTAGCCAATTCATCTTGTGATAAACTGTAGATTGGTCCAAATGGTGGCTGAGTTCTTTCTTTAAGGTCGATTAAACAATCATATGGACGATGCTCCGAAAGAATATCTGCATTTTTTTTCTCTAAAACGTCTTGATAATCTTGATACTAACTTGGAATGTTACTTGAAGTCTTTCCATCATTGGAAATAGGTATAGCATAAATGACAAAAGGTGATCCTTTTTTTGCAGTGTGCAAAAAAGTTCTTGCACCTACAAACGCATGTTTAATTCTACTAGACTTATGATTTCTTATTTGATTAATTATATTGTTAGCTAAACTTTTAGAAAAGTTCAGAGTACAAGAAATTCAATCTATTCGAGGATTGTATTTTTCTAACCATGATAGACGTAGAATAATTGAAATAGAGGGAGATCTAATTATGTTGAAAATTATGCAACTATTATAGACATTTATTACTACATCCATAGGAAGTGTTTCATGAGTAACATCTCTAGAAGATAAAGGATGACCATCTATGACTTCTACGTGTATGGATTTAGATTTTTATACTATTTATATTCTATGGCTTTTAGCAAATTCTTCATCTAAAAAGCAAGCTGAGGCTCTCGAATCTATTAAGGCAGAGGCTTTATAATTATTAGGTCCTAAACATACATCTATTATAAAACAAGGAGATGGTTATGAAGAGAATATAGGACCTTCATTAGAAATTGTACAAGATCCCAGCCGCACAGTCCTTATTATGGCTGGACAAACTCATTTTTTGACATACTGTCTTTTTTGACAGTCGTACTCCTCATCTTGTGGTTGCATTGTTTCTTTGGACAATTTTGAGCAGTATATTTAGGTTCTCTATAATACAAGCATTATCCTTCTTAACGACGTCAAATCTTTTCTTGTTCAGTAAGCGGCTTGAAACGTATAGCATCAATTTGCATGTCCTCGACTTTTGAAGGTACATATTGAGAAGACATTGTTGCTGCCACTGAATTATAATATTGCTGAGGTTCTCTTGTACAACTTCCAGATCGAAATTCAAAAAGCCGATTATCACACTTCACCACAAAGTCTATTGCTTGACTCAATGTTTGAGGATCGAGTAAGTTCAGCATCAATGTCTTCACTTCATTTTATAATCCATAGAAAAACTGACTGATGAATGCAACATTGTCCCACTTGATATCGATTTCTAGTTGTCAAAATTGTGAAGCATATAATGTCACTGATTGATTGTCTTGTCGTAGGATATGAAGCTTATTAGTTGCAACACGAGTTGCATCATATTCTCCATACATAGATCAAAATTCTACTAAAAAAGCTTCTAAATTATCCAATATTGAATCACGTCATTCCAGAAAAGATGAATATCATGATAAGGCAGAACCTAAAAGTAATATACTATTAAATCTGACTTGTGATCCTAGAGTTGAAAAACTTTGCAATTGCAATTCAATCACCAGTTGGATTTGGTTGATGAATCCTCAAAACTCGGATCTTGTGCCATCAAACTTCTCAGGTAGACCAATTTTTGATTCTCTGATGCTTGGATGATGTTTAAATGGAGGAGGAATTATATGGCTTGGTGTAAATGTTGAAGCAGCTCCAACCATATCTATATCTTTATTATTTGATAATCTTATTGCTCCTTGTGGAGGTATAGTGAGTTGATCCATTGCAAGTATCAATTTTCTCATTTGCTCTTGCATTTTTATTATTGCACTCTTCATTTCAGCAAGCTCTGCCATGGTAACACTTCAAAAAATATCTAACACCATTCGAGATAAGTGGAAGGGAGAATAAAGAAAATACTAAAAATAATATCGATTTAGAAGAGGGTAATCCACAACTTCTAATATGCTTATGTCTTATCAAGAGAAAGGGGTAATCCACTCTTAAATCAAGACAAGACAAAGCTACGATATTATAAGTGTACTCTTGTCAATCTGTCAAGGATATGAACTAGAAAAAGATGCATAATCTAATGGAAACTGTATCAAAGAAAAGTCACAAAATGGGAATAAGAAAGTACGTATATTAAAAAAAAAGTGGAATGGTTATTGCCAAAGACTAGAAACATGAAAACTCTTGAAACTAGACTAAAACTAAGAAAGGAGTTGAAAAAGAGTGAAGAGGGCTTCACTCTTGCTTCTATAAATACTATCTAATTAAGAGCTACATGACGATATTCTATAGGACCTCATACACGTGTCTAATTTGTAAGGCACGTGTCAAACTTGCACGACAAGTTTCTCACATGTGCGCCACATACTTGGCTTGTTCCGCAAGCTATCAACATGTGTGACACATGGCTAGCTTGTTCCACAAGCTACCAATATTTGCGCCATGTCGCTAGCTTGTTGACCAAGTTTTTAACCTATCAATCACTTATAGACATGTATAAAGATGATTCTGCATCTATAAAGCTTCTAGGAAGCTTTTCTATCAAATATTATCAAATCAACTTATTTTACATACTTCTATTGGTCTATATTACTTACATAATTTATTGGAGTAAATCTTATGTCCGTGATAGTTAGTGAAAGTCAATTGAAAAGCTTCTTAATTGATGAAAGTAGCTCGAGAAGCTTCGTAGTTAGTAGAAAGAGCTCAAGAAGCTTCTAAATTAGTAGAAGGAGCTCTAGAAGCTTCCTAGTTGGTAGAAGCTACTTAAGAAGTTTCTTAATTTGATAGAAGCCACTCAAGAAGCATCCCAGACAAGGATATATATGGAAGTGAAGGCTGAAGAATTCTTTCATCTTGACAACACATCTCTTAGAATTCTAACTCACCTTTCTTAATAATTTTCATATATTCATTTGGTCAATTCTAATTTTTCTTGGTTTCTACTTGAAACTTATTTCTGGTTCAAGTCTTTTGCTTTGTATTCTTGTATCTTTGATACAAACCTTGTAATCTTGATGAAGCTTCTATAAGATTTTTTTTAATAGTTGTTATATATAAAAATAAAATTAAGACCATCCTCATTCTTATCAATACCTTTCTTATATTTCAATCTTGATTTAAGATTCTCTAATCTCTTTGTATTTGGCAATAGCCATTCCAATTCTTTTCTATCTTATAATTGTATTTGTTTTCTTTACATTCTCTATTCTTCAATGATATATGAGTATATTATCTTTTGGTTTTTGTATAGATTCATGTCTTTAATACCTCTTATTAATTTAAGTTTAATCCATGTTTACTTCACTTATATATTATAGATTTTTATCATAGTTTCTTAAAATTATATCCTAAAAAAATTAATCATAAAATATTATTTATAATATATTATTAATAGATTTTTTTATCAATATTATAATTTAAGTTACTAAAATATTTATTTATAATCATAATTCACTTATTATAATTTACAATCATAAAAGTTAAAGTTTTTAAATAATATTATATAACTATATCCTATAAATTTGATTATGAGATTTTTTCTAAAATAAAATTATCTAATTAAAAAAAATAAAATTTTAAAAAATAATACTAAAATTTATCTAAGATTAAAATAAAAAATATTATAATATTATATTTAATCTTATTAGTTTTAAAAATATAGACTTGATAATAATTAATATTAATATAATCATAAATTTATTTATAAAAATAAAACTAATCATTAGTAAATTTTCAAATCAAAAATTAAAAATCAATATATTTATTAAGTAATTTGTTTTTTTTATATTTTTATTTTAAATATCTTATTGAATTGTTTAAAAATGTATTAGCGTATTACAAGTTGAAGTCATATATATGCATAAAATTTTACTCATTCATATATGTTTACACACACATATGTTTATATATTATATACAAAAAAATATTAAAATAAACTTGACTCACATTTGCCAAATTTATTTACGACTACACCATTGTTAAAGTACACAATTTTAAGTTTAAAATTTTGAAATTCATATGTATATATGGTTTATTACAACATGTTATGCACCTTTTTCTAACAGTTATTATGAGAAGATTATTTGATGATTTGATCTGTTGTCAAGTACAATTTTTTATTTTATTTATCTTATAAAATATTAATATTAGTACATTTAATGCACTATCTTATTTTTTCTAATACAATCTATTTTTAGTTCTAATTTTTATTGTACTATTTCAAATTAATTGATATTCATGTTGAAACATCTAGTTTTGATTTTTGATACTTCAAATTTCACATGTATAAAGAATCCAGCACTGAAAGTATTTTAAATTAAGTATAAATATATATTAAGTTTAAAGGAATTAAAATTTTATTAGGAATAACTATATTTTATAATATAATATTATGTATTAAAATTTAAATATTACTGTGATAAAATTGTGTCCCATTTTTAGTATATTTGACACTTTTACGTGAAAGAATATAGAGTAATAAAATCTGATTTGATAGTTTTTGTTGAATGAGCTATTTGGTAAAATGATTTACTTATAAACATGAAGATATTTTTGTAAAATTGTATGTGTATTTCAAAATGTATGTTATTAAATTTTTTATTTTTATTTTTGATATTTAAATATTCATATAATAAAAATAAAAATAAAAATAAAAATTGTATTAATCACTTATCTATTTTGTACTAAATGATGTGATTTTTTAAATCTATATATTTTTTAGAATAATTAGGCATAACTAATAATTATAATAGTAAGAATAACATGATTTTTTACACATGATGTCCAGCATTCTATTTGAGGAGGAATATATATATATATATATATATGAGGACTCAATTATGTAAATAATTTCACAATTTTTTCTATAATAAATATATGTATTGAACTAATAATACATGTTTTATGTAAATGAAATTGCATGTAATGATCTTGTGATTCAAAATTCCAAGGTCAAAATGTGTAAATTTGTATTGTATTTTGAAAATTATTTTTTTGTAATAAAGAGAATTTGTGAATGTATGTGTAGAAGCAATGAATGCTCATAATAACAAGAGTTAGAGAGAGAGAATGGATGAAGGATGCCAAGGGTGGTGACAGAAGGTTGGAGACATGGCATGCATGATTCATGGAGGACAAGTGCAAGAGTATGTGGGAACAACAAGCAAGGGGAGCACACACTCACACTCACTCACAAGCACGGAGGGAGGGTGGGGAAAGGGAGACTAAGGGACACAAGGGGACGTGGGGGCCACAGAGCAGGGCTGCTGGATGGAGACCGACTGGGCAGTGGGGGGGGGGGGATTGTCTCCCCTGCTGATCCCCCACCCCCGTTCCTGTTTCATAAAGCGGCAACCTCAGGTGGTTTCCCAGGTCAACCCCCTGGTGCCATCCGTGCTGACTTGGAGCTCTTCCTCATCCTCCCCCGTCCCATTTGGACGAATAACACTGGGACGGATGAGAACATAATACCCTGGAAGTTATTCCGAGGGGTATCGTTCTTACCCGGGTAGAAGAGTTTGAATGTCCGGGTCCGGATCCGGATCCCGGAGGGGCAAAGCAGGGTACAGGAAATGCAGGCCCCACTGGGTGCCCCTGCCTGCTTCCTTGCGTGCTGGGGCACTCGGTCTCTGTTGCGAAGTCGTCCGTGCACTCTGTCGTCGCTTCGCATTGTTTATCGTCCTCCTCGCCATCCTGGTGCTTTTCACCTTGTAATTTTTCGGTGTTCACTTTTGATTTTGTCCCAGCACTTCCTCTGTCTAGTTTATGAGGCTTTTCTTAGCTATTGCGAATCATTCTTTTCACGATGGGTATGAATTGTGACGTATACTGGGTGTTGGGCAGGCGGATCCCGAGGTTGAGGTTGCGCAGCCTAAGAAGAGGACATTTAAGAAGTTTACTTTCCGAGGAGTGGATCCCGATGCCTTGCTCGATGTGAGCTCAAGATGAGTTGGTCGAGCTTTTCCACGCCCTTACTTGCCGCAGGTTTTTTGACCTTCGCCTTATCCCTGAGTCTGTCGTGACGTCTTTGAGTCACTGCCCATTACGTAGGCTTGAGCCATTCTTTGTCCAGGTGTAAGGTTTGCATCGATACTACACGCATCTTGTATAGTCTACTAAAAAGCTGTGCCCATCATCTAGTCTTGGTATCAAGATTTACATTGTCCTCGTTGTTTGATGTCGAGGGCCTGTCCCTGCAGCAGTTTGTAGTTGTGTTTTTTCACTCATATCTTATTTTGTTCACTTGTGTATACTGGAGGGCCTTACTTCCAATTAGATTCAGAGCATTTTCTGTGCACCTAAAACAATCAACAACTGTACCCTAAGATTTTCTACCTCACTTATTTATGCTGGTTTCAGCGCGGGCTGAAGCTCCAGCCCATGGCACTGATCAAGAAGCTGCGCAAAGTAGTGAGCTTCCAATAGGCTTCACTACCGTAATTTCTTTCGTTTTCTTAACTAAATTTTTCAACATATTCTCCCAAGTTTCTGTACTCACACCTGTTATTGGATTTTGCCTTTGTAGAGGCGTGAAGCTCCTGCCGGTGAGAAATCTGAACCTGTGAGGATGCATCTCCATAAGATGATTATTGTGCCAGAGATGATCGGTAGTGTAATTGGTGTGTTCAACGGCAAGACTTTTAACCAAATTGAGATAAAGGTGGTATCCTTCGAATCATTCCTGATTTATGCACTTTCACATTCAATCGGAGCAACTGGTTGCAATGTGAAGTTTCCTTATTGGTTCTTCGTTTGTGGCACTGGAACAAATGCTGTTCAGAGTATCTTTTCCACTCCCATTCCATGTTCTTGGGCATCGAAAATATCGTGCGATGCATAGTTTTGTACAATACATAAATTCCAATTAAATCTAACATATTATTGCGCACGATTATGAACAGCCGGAGATGATCGGTCATTACTTGGCTGAGTTTTCCATATCGTACAAGCCTGTGAAGCACGGAAGGCCTGGTATTGGAGCTACTCATTCTTCTCGGTTCATCCCACTGAAGTAGTCAATGTTGGAGATTATGGCTGTTTTTCAGCTTCCTGCGTCCATTCCAATTGGTTTGGGATTAACTGTAAACATTATCTGGAACTTTGCATCATGTAACTAGGATGGAATTGCACGACTGCCTTCTTGGCCCTTTGCAACTAGTTCAATATGTGTACTATGGGGGTTACATGTCTAAAGATATATGAAAATGTAAAACATGATAGTATTAAATTGTTACAAGTGTAAAATTATATCTTATATTCAGTATTTGGTAATACTAAAAGAATAGTATGATTTAATTTTATAAATGCTGTTAAATTTAAGTGTAAAATAATACTCAAATGAGCCGATTTTTTTTTTTTTTTGAATCTGTATGTATTTTTTGAGCATATTAGCAGCTGTGCAAATAGCATATCATCTTCTAAATATAGATATACTGAGAATAACATCCTGTTTGAGAAGGGATTTTATATCATATCATTGAATGTGGATCCTTCTCTTGTGTATGACAAGATCTCTAGGATTACTTGGGATGATCATATATCCCTTACAGAGTTTGAAGAGGTTCTTCATTATACTCTTGGTATGAGAGAAGGTGCCTTTAGAAATGTGGTTCTAATTATAACAGCTAAATATAAGATGTTCAAGAGGATATCTTTGACAAGAAATCATTTATTATCTTTGGTTAAAAATATACACAAAGGGTTAGACATAGTGTTGCTTATGTTAAAGACTTAAAGATATATTGCTTTATATTAAGATTATGATAGTTATGAGGATAAATGGTTTGAAAAATATGCTCATAGAATAGAGGATTTTAATGTCTTTACTTATATATTCAAGATGGCTTATGATAAGCCTAAAGTTGCCAAAGGAGGATATATCTTTACTACTATATACACTAGATATGTGAGAATATTAAAGTCTCTTAGGTATTATAATATATATGATTGTTTCTTTGACTATATTCATCATGTTATTGGAGTTATGCAATCGTCTTGATATATCCTTGATAAGAAGTAAGATGAGACAAGCTTAATTTTGAATTGTCTATAAGATTTATAAGAAGATTTGAAAGATTTTTAAATATAAAAATAATAATATATGTTGATAGTATATAAGATAGAAAACCTATTGCTCTGTATTGTAGTTCCTTTGATTCACAATATAAAGTAGTCCTTGTATTATACAATGCTCATTACTATATATACAATAGATTAGTAGATGATATAGATTTAAAGAATAGTATAGACTTTGATTATAAGGTTGATATTAGCTATGTAGGTTATATATTCTATAATACGGAGACTTATGTTCATCTTGACACATTTGGTATAGTACCATATATGATGTCTTATGTATTTTGCATAAATGGTAATCAAGTAGAAGGCATTGTAGAAAAGACTACATTAAAGGATGATATCTCTATGGACATATTTATGATTATGCATAGCTATATAGGAAACAAAAATATCCTATTAGTCAATTATAACAATGGTGTATTTGATAACTATATACTTATAGATATATTAATAACTAAAAGTAGAGAATTTAAAGATATTATACTAGATAGTCGTGGTAGGATATTGCAATTTGAATACAATAACATGAGGTCTAAGGATCTGTACAAGTTTATACTAATATCTCTGAAAAATGCAACAACAAGCTTTAAATATAATGTTGTTAAAGAATATCTTAATTATATGATTGTGCAAAATAGCATCTATATTGACACCTTTGATTTCTACATGCATGACAAAATGGATATGATAAAAGATTATGCCACAAAGGATGTATTATTTTTGAAAAAACTATATTTTAAGATTAAAAAGATATTTGAATATATAGATTATAATCTTTTAATAGATAGATCTTTAATCTTATCTCAAATCTATATATGACCACTTTTAAGCATTGTTTATCTACAATCCATATAATTGATGGTAAGACTATTAAATATAAGATTTTAATTATTAAGGATCTTATATTTGATAGAAATATTAGTCAAGCTCTAATATGAGGTAGATATCAAATATTTAATATTATGGAAGAGAAAAACTATGATATATAGTCTATAAATGTAGTATCTTTATATCTTTATATAATGATAAATAGACATTAATCATATATTATTAAGGTGTTAGACACTTCTATAAGTAAATGGAATTGTGATGATATAAGAATATTAGAGTCTAATACTATGTGTCAAGAACACAAGAATACAAAACAAGAGATTTGAACTAAAACAAGGTTTGTAGAAGAAACTAACAAGAACTTGAATTAAATAGATGAATACTCAAACAATACTAAGAAAGGTGAGTTAAAATTCCAAGAGATGCATTGTCATTATTGAAGAACTTTTCAACCTTGATTCCTATATATATTCCTATTGGATGCTATTTGAATGGCTTCCATCAAATTAAGAAGCTTCTCAAGTAACTTCTATTAATTAAGAAGCTTCTTCAGCTCCTACTAACTAAGAAGCTTCTTGAGCTCCTTCCATTAACTAGAAAGCTTCTCAACCAACTTTCACTAATTCAAGAAGTTTTTAAAATATTCTAGAAGGTTCTATAAATTTTTAGAGTATATATCTTTAATATCACCCCCTTCTCTAGCAACGAGTTTCAAGAGGAGCTCAAACTTATTACATACGTAAAACATAAAAAATATGTTGTACTAATAAAATTATATATTTTTTTCTCAATTCTTGAGTAATAGGTTCTATTGGTCCTCAAAGAAATTGCTTGTGGCCTTAAGCTAATACTTGTATTTTTGGAACATCCCATCTAAGGATCTCATTTTTGTTGCAACCTTCAAAACATCTTCCAAATAAGATCTCAAGACTAAAAGAATTCACATTTTTAAGCTCAAGTAATATTACTAAAGCTTGAGCATTAGAATTGAGACTTGCATGGTTGAATCTTACTCCTAATGGCTCCAACCAAGGTTGTACTTGGCCCTAAAATGTATTGTCCTCGCTTTATTCAATTGAAGGCTATGAAAACAACATTGATTCGTTCAAAGCTTGTATGGCAAATGAATCTTTTGAGTCTTGTTCTCTCAATGCTTGAAGGTTTAACATGATGACTAAGTTGCTTCTACCACTCTATTCTATCTTAGAATAGACGACTACATACTGATGAAGGCTTTAATTTAACTCTTTTTTTCTTTATGAATATTTCTTGAATCCAATCTTCATTAAGAAATTATCATCAAATACGTTTGGATTTGTAGGGATAGAATCAATAAAATTCTTGTACCTTTTGATGCACATTGGTAAGATTTATGGCGGATTTTCATGTGTGCTTATTAATATCATAGCCTTGCCAGTAAATAAGATATTCTAATTTATTCCACCTTTATCGTGAATCAAATATCTTTTCAACCTTTTATTCTTTATGGTCTTTAATTTCAATACTAGGTGGCGACTGTTGTATCCTTCTTGGAATATGCGACTTTCTATAAGATTCTAAAAAAGAGACATGAAAATTAGATGTACATTCAAAGAAGATGGTAATTCCAAGTATTATATCATTGGATTGATTTGCTTTTGGATAAGAAATGGTCCCAACCTTTGATAGTCCAACTTATTGCATGGCCGCTTAGTCTTGATATTCCGTCAAAGAAGCCATATCTTATTTCTAATATAAAATATAAGTGATTGATTTCTAAATTTATTTACAAATGCCTTGTAAGTATCTTTAGCTCCTTGTAATTGAAGCTTCAAGGTTGTTTGGTGTTGCAATAGCTGCTTTATAAATCCTTCAGCTGTTGTATTATTATTCTTTGGTGTACTCTATAGACTAAGCTTTGGATGATATCCATAGTTGGAATAAAATGATATTTATTGAGTTGAAGGATAAGCAATATTATTATATATAAACTTTGTTAATGGTAGATACAAGATCCAATTATCTTATTAATAATTAATGTTGCATCATAAATACTGCTCCAAAACTTGATTAACTCGTTTTGTATAGCTATTAATTTGACGATGAAAAGCCAAAGAAAATTTAATATCTATCTTCAATATTTTAAAAAGATATTTTTAGAACTTAGATTTGAATAAGGGTCCTTGATCAAATACAATATCATATAATAGGCCATAATATCAATATATATTATCAAAAAAGAACCTTGCCATTTCTTCACTAGATGCAATCATTTTGCAAATGATGAAATGAACCATCTTTGTGAGTCAATCAACCACTACAAAGATGTTGTCCAATGAATTGGATGGCAATAGATTTGTAATAAAATCCATCAAGATAGAGAACCATGACCGTCTTGGAACATGCAAGGATTATAAAAGTCTATAAGGATGATGTCGAGGATTTCTGGATCTTGAACAAATGTTGCAAGAGAGCACAAAGTCTTTCATTACCTTCCACATTTGACGCCACCAAAAATCTCAAGAAATAAGTTTTAAAGTCTTATTAAATCCAAAGTGACATGTAGTGGGAAAGTCATGGCAAGATTGCAAAATGTGCAGTCATGTTGATCCTTCTAGGATTTACAACTGTTCTTCAAAGTATAAAAGGTCTTTTTCAAATTTGAACTTATCAATATTTTCTTTCAAGTGATGCTTGACATCAAGGATCAAAGCATCATTAGTGATTGCAGCACGCACCTTATCAAAGAAAGTAGAATCAATAGATACTGATGTAATAGTGGCACAAAGGTGGAATTGCTCCAATTTTAACAAAGTTGTATATTATTGATCAAATGTTGCCTCTCCTATCCTTGGTACAAGACATGATCTTCTCAATAGAGTATCAAATAATACTTGTTGCTTCCTAAGGCAATAAATATAACAAAGTTTAATTGACATTCGACATATTTTATTGAGCTTGGCTATGTCATATTGTAACATATTTATATAGTGAAAAGTATAAATAAGGATAAATTCTATTTAATACTTAATTATCTTGATTTATTAAAAACTTAAGGTACTTAAGAAAAGATTTATAAAATCCTCTTAGATTAATTCTTGCTATAATAGCTAAAAGATAAAAATTAGTTATTAAAATTTTCTTCTAGGTTGTAGAAACAGATTCATCGCTTTTAAAAAAGCCATAAGTTAATAAAAATAGGATAAGAGAAGTAAAAAGTTAATATGGTAGATACCAAGGTTGAGTTGAGGATAGGATTAAGTTTAAAAATCCTTAAAATAAGTTAGATTAATACCCGGGGGGTGACTAGATATGAAACACAATCAAAATCAAACCTTCACCCACGTAAATGACCACCAAAGGCAAAGATTCAGGACATTTGAAGATCGGCGACTAGAATTGGATAGCTAGCTTGAAGCTTGTTTTAGGAGAATTTAGCATGTTATCATAGGATTTTGGAAGAGTGGACAATCATTATTCTAAGTTAGTATTTGTATTGGTATTTTGGATTTTATAAAAGACAATAATAGCTTATATTCTTGACCAATTTGTGCAATTTGTGTAGCATCTATAGCTCAAAATTTGATATTGTTTGGATTGTTGGATGTGTTAAGTGTATACAAATTTTTTTGTTAATCTAGCAATGCAATCAAGAGATATTTGAGCTTTGATATGAAGGATTGTCGGAAGTTGGTAGTTTAGGGTTGGATAGGATTTTTGTGATAACTAAAGATCTATTAATTGGATTAACATAAATTTTGGCATGGTGATAGAAGACTTATAATTCAAGCTACATACCAAGTTTGAACTGAAGTTAATGATGGAAGAAGAAGAAATCACCACTGGAATTTCTGCATCAATTTTCAAGTTGGCGGCCGAGTGTCATTAGTGCGATTTTTGGGCATTTTCTTACAATCTATAAGTTGTGTTAGGCTGAATTTTTCTAAACATATAGAAGGCTTATACCAGCATTTGTGTGCAAAATTTTACACTAAGTGGATGGTTGGATTAAAACTTATAGCTTATCAAAGCTCACTGATTAGGATTAGGACTTACAAACAAAAATAAAAATTGCTTAATTATAAAAGAAACAAGGCTATTTGGATATATGTATAGTTGATGTTACTAATAAGAATGTTTTTAAATACTTTTGAATTGAAGTTTAAATTATATTCATCATATATGGATAAAATCTATTAAAGTTTCTTGATTATTTGCAAACACAACTTTACCTTCTACAGCCAGGTACCCGGTGCATTCCCAAACAAGACAACATGTAATTTGACAGCAGCGATTAAGAATCTGAGCTGACATAAAATATTCTAAATTCTTGCAATCTGTATATATAATCACATGATGTATTGCTGCTTCAAAAAAATGATGTTATTTTTAAAAAGAATCCACAATAGCAAGAAGCTCCTTACTATGGATTTTATAATTAATTTTGGCAATAGAAAAATTTCAAGAATAAAATGCAAGAGGATGGAGTTTGTTGCCTATATCTATTTGTGAAAATACAGCCCTTAGTACAAAATCCAAAGCAACAATCTTCAAGTAGAATACCTTTGTAAAGTCTAGATGCACCAATATTGTCACGGACATACTTTAAGCCACTATTAGAACTTTTGGTAGTCTTCTAGAACCTTCAATAGCTTTCTAGAATCTTTTAGAATCTTTTAGAATCTTCTAGAATCTTCCTCAACCTTCCAAGACCTCCCGTAGACTTTTTAGAGTGTTCCAAAATCTTCCTCAAACTTTTAGAATATTCTAAGATGATCTTAGGACCTTCTAAAATCTTCTTCAACCTTCTAAGATCTCCCATAGATTTTTTAGAGTCTTCCAAAATCTTCCTCAAGTTTTTAGGATATTTTAAGATATTCTTAGAAGGTCTAATAGGATATAAGGCCTCATAGTATAAATAAGAGGCAAGACTAAAGAGCACCTCAGTCTTGCCAACACAAGTCTTAGAGTAATCCAGAGTGTTGCCTTGTTCTTGATATTAATCCAATTTCTTATTCTTAATCTAGTTCTTGTTCTTGGAGTTATTCTAGTTTTTCTTTCTTCTCCTTAGTTCTTTGCTAACTTGCTAACTTGCATCCTTGACAGTTTGGCAAGACTGTACTTACATAATAATATCATAGCTTAGATATCTTGATAGAAAGTGAATTATTCCTCTTCAAGATACTATTACGTTCTAGAGGAGTGCGGACTACCCTCGTCTAGACTGATATGTTTACTTGTTGTAGTTGATTTTTCTTTAGAAAGAGTGGATTATCCCTTCTTTAAGTTATATCACTACATTTTAGAGGTTGCGGATTACCCTCCTCTAACTTAACTGTCTCCAAATATTCTTTTTAGTATAGAAAATATTAACGGCTTATCGATTTTTTCTTTTTAAGATTAAATAGATCGTGATTAACGATAGCATCCTCACAAATATAAATAAAGCGGCAATATTTCGCAGACTGGTTCCATTGAATACAAGATGGTAAGAAATCTATTACTATTTCAGAATCTAAAAAGAATCGTGAATTGTGAAAGTAACCAAGCAGTTAGATTTTGTATATGAAACAAGAGGATTATCTTCGACAAGAGAAGCAAGCAAGAAACAAGCATGCATAATAACTTCTAAGTGATTGTCATAAAAGAGTTCTAAAAGTTAAGAGGCTCCTCGAAGTGTTTGATAGAACAAGATCCAACTTCGAGGATTTGTACAACAAGAACTTTATTTACTTAATTATCCATTTGTGTACCCGATGGATTTACTCGTTGCTTTTGTCGCAAGACTTTTATCGCGGCCAACGTTAGCTCATGCCTAATATCGGAAAAGAATTCTTCGATCTTATATAATTTAGAAGCTTTTATAGAAAGATGTACTGCTACATTTGGAGACAGTGATCGAGAAAGAGTGGCAAAGAGGAAGATCCAAAATCTACGATAAGGACAATGTTCAATTGCAATTTATGCCACAAAATTTCAACAACTTACTTGTGATCTTGATTAGAATGATAAGGCTTTTATGACTCGATTTTGTTATGGCCTAAAAGATGATATAAAGAATCTATTGATCACGATGTAAAGAGTTGAAAGCTTAGAAGAACTCATAGCTCAAGCTATTACTTGTGACAATTGCCTATTTGAACTACGACAAGAAAGACAATCAATTTTCAACAATACCTATCAAGATACGACTACTACATCTTCAAGAGTATTGGAAAAGCCATTAACATATCCTGAACCTATGCAAATTGATACGACTTAATTCAAGACATTAACACTAATAGAAAAAATTAGACGTCAACAAGAGAATTTATGCCTATATTGTGGAAGATCTAATCATAAGGCAGCAAATTGCCAAAATAAGTCTAGAGAATTCAAGGCACGAGGTATAATATCCGAATTAAAAAGGTCGAAAAATGAAGACATCCAGCCACAGTAGAGACCTTACGGTTGGACACCTCCAAATCTAAAATACCAAAAAAAGGTCTCTTTTTACCTCCGGATCCAATATCTTATTTTATACTTTATGTATATATAAGAACCTTGAAACAAGAAATTTCTACTAAAATCCTTTTAGATATTGGAGCCTTAGCATGCTTCATGGTTAAGGACTTTGCAACCAGGCACAATCTACTACTTGTAAAGAAGATCCATCCTGCACCAGTTGAAGTCATTGATAGACAAAATCTTGCATCAAAAGATGTTGTCAAAGAAATCCAACCGTTGGAAGTGATACTAGGAGATCAAGTATCACAAATTATTTTCAACATCATTAGATGTCTGACAAATCCTATTGTCATTGGACTTCCTTGGTTTGAGCTACATAATATTGATATTGATTGGAGTAAGTGGAAGATTTTTTCAAGATTCACACATCAAAAGAAGAAATGAGATATTGCTCTATTCTTTAAAGCTAAAGCATTTATACAAGCAGCAAACAAAAGAGATGCATTTGCATTGTATGCTATTCCAATGAGCTCCTATATTATTTCATTGGGATAGCATACAATGCAAATGCATCTTGTAATTTGATTGCACTATCATAAGGATAATGTTTGGATAATATGTCTATTTTTTTCTTTTCAAATACGTCTTTCTGGTTGCGATATTGATTAGGAATTTCTTGCTTTAATTGCTCCATTTGAGCTCCTATATTATTTGTGAAAAAGAAGGATGGTTCCTTACATATGTGTATTGACTATCGAGGTCTGAACAAGGGAACTATAAAAAATTATTATCTATTACTATTAATCTTAAGATTATTAGAACAATTAAGACAAACAAAGATTTTTACAAAGATTGATTTGAGTGGCGCCTACAACCTACTCAGGATTAAAGAAGGAGATCAATGGAAGACAGCATTCCGCACAAGGTATGGATATTTTGAGTACAATGTTATGCCTTTTGGACTTACAAATGCACCTGCAGTCTTCCAACATATGATGAATGATATCTTACGAGAATAGTTAGATGACTTTGTAGTCATCTATTTGGATGATATCTTGATCTTTTCTAAGAATGAAGAAGAGCATGAATATCATGTACAAAAGGTATTAAAGAAACTACAAGAAAGTGGATTATATCTCAAATTGGAAAAATGCTCTTTCCATCAACCATCAGTCAAATTTTTGGAATATATTGCTTCAAAAAATGGGATTTCCATGGATCCAAAGAAGATACAAACTATTATGGAGTGAAAACAACCGTCATTAATTAGAGATGTACAATATCTCTTGGGATTTGTAAATTTCTACAAAATCTTTATCAAAGATTATTCCAAGATTGCGACTCCATTAATGCAACTTACAGGCAAAGACAAATTTATTTGGGATAATAAGGCTAAAGAAGTATTTAAAAAGCTAAAAGAATCTTTCATCTTTGCTCCTATACTTGTCCACGCAGATCCAATAAAATCATTCATTCTAAAAACGGATGCCTTAGATTTTGCATTGAGATCTATACTCTCTCAAACTAGTGATGATGGTCAACTACATCCAGTAGCATTCCGCTCTCAAAAAATTTCAGCTGCAGAGATTAATTACAAGATCCATGACAAAGAATTATTGATAATTTTTAATGTTTTTGAAGAATGGCGCCATTTGTTGGAAGGAGCTCAATATAAGATCATGATATATATCGATCACAAAAACTTGGAATATTTTATGAGTGCTCGAGTTCTAAATCATCAAAAAGCACGATGGAGCATGTCACTATCTTGATTTAATTTTGTAATTACATATCATCTAGGAAAACTTCAAGGAAAATCAGATGCCTTTTCTCGACGATCATATCTTACACCAAGAATAGAAGACATTGTATTGGATCAACAAAAATCAATCATGTTGAAGCCGTCCAATTTGTAGTTAAAGACATCGATAATATCTACCTATACAAATACAACTCTCAAGATAGAAATCCAAAAAGCAATGAAGACAGATCCATTTATAAAGAACATCCAACAACATTTAAAAAATGCACATGTGGAAGAAAACAATAATTTCAAATTGAAAGATGGATTGTTATATTTCAAGAATCTCCTATATGTTCTTTCAGGACCTACAAGACTTCAAATCCTTCAAGCTCAACATGACCTTCTAGCAACTGGATACTTTGGCTTCAATAAGACCTTGGAATTGATATCAAGAGACTATTGGTGGCCTCAAATGTGGAAATTGGTGAAAGAATTCATCCAATCATGCGAAATTTGTGCGCAAACAAAGATTCAAAGACACCAACTATATGGACTTTTGTAATCCCTTCCAGTTCCTAAAAGCCCATGGCAATCATTATCTATGGACTTCATTACAGACCTTCCAATTTCAAATGGAAAAGATTCAATTTTTTGTTGTGGTAGATCGTTTTATCAAGATGGCACACTTTATCTCATGCAATAAGACTATCTTCAGGGAGGAAACATCCAAGCTTTTTATTGATAATATTTATTGAATATATGGCCTTTCAATTGACATTATTTCAGATCAAGGACCACAATTTGTATCAAACTTTTGAAGAGGATTATTTTAGCTTTTAAAAGTCAAGATCAACCTGTCATCCACTTATCATTCTCAAATTGACGGTCAAACAAAACAAGTGAATCAAATCTTGGAACAATATCTTTGTTGCAGTGTAAATTATCAACAAGATGATTGGACGAACTTTCTACCATTGGCTGAGGTTGCATACAATAATTCCGAACATTCTTCAACAAAGCAAACTCTATTCTTCTCAAACTATGAATACCACCTTAGAGCAGATCTATTCCAAATTGAAGATGTGAAAAGCCCTACTACAGAGAATCAAGCTACTTATTTTAAAACCATCTATGAAGAACTGAAATTCCAATTACAAATAGCCCAAGATCGATATAAAGACTATGTAGACATTCATCGCAAGAACCAACCAAATTTCAAAGTAGGAGATTGTGTCTGGTTACTTCGACGAAATATACAAACAAATTGACCCTCACAAAAATTAGACTATCAAAGACTTGGACCTTTCACAATTCTACATCAAGTAAATTCAATAAGTTTTCATCTTGAACTACCAAGTAGCATGCAAATTTATCCAGTCTTTCATGTCTTGCTTTTAAAGACCTATTATAAATCAAATATTGCTAGAAGAACTATTCCACTACCAGCTCTAGTTGAAGTCAATCAAGAGATTGAATACGAGGTGGATGAAATATTGGATTCACGTATAAGACATGGACGATTAGAATACTTCATCCATTGGAAGGGCTATGGAGTTAGCTAAAGAACATGGGAACCCTCAGATAACCTTAAGAATACACCTAAGAAGGTTCACCAATTCTATCAATAATATCCTAAAAAACCTAGATTCAATGGTCATTAAAGATTTTGTGGACAATAACATCTCTTGGCTTCTTAATGACGCTTCCTATCAACAACAAAAGACCAATATAAAAAGGGGAGAGCCACGCCAAGACCTGTACTTGTATTTTCTTAGGATAGAATAGATCTTGTTAGAAGCTTATTACTTATCATGTCAAATCTTCGCTTCAGGATTATAAGAAAAGAGTCGAAGACCTTTTGGTATATCAAGTTGCTGAGAATCATTAAACTTTTACTAACTGCCAGGTTTGAAGAATACGGAAAGACGAAAGGAGTATCCAATGTCGTAACACGCTTGGTTTTGGAGATACGGCCTCATCACAAAAATCTTGATTCAAATGCCTAAGCTTTGGATACCGGTTAAAAAGTGATGATTCCAGGTAGACAGAAATTATATTCGGAATGATGTTTTGAAGGTGCAACAAAGAACAAATTCTTGGATGGGATGTTGGTCTAATAGAGGTTATATCTAGAGATCATCAACGCCATCTCAAGGGCCCTATTGAATCAATAACCAACAAACAAAAGACGGAATATGTTGCTTCTCTACTTCGATGAATTCTAGAATTTTTACGCATATGATTTGATTATCAAATTGCTTTTGATTCCTCGTGAAACTCGTCGCTAAAGGGAAGATGATATCACGGACATATTTTAAGCCACTACTAGAACTTTGATAGTCTTCTAGAACCTTCTATAGCTTTTAAATTTTAGAATCTTCTAGAATCTTCTTCAACCTTCAAGACCTCCTCAGATTTTTGGGTAGTTCTCCAAAATCTTCCAAAAAACTATTAGAATCCCACTTTTCTGTCTTTCATCTTCTTCTTCTCCTTCCAAAACCTCCCGACGTAGAGAGTCCAAAATCCCTCAAAAGCTTTTTATATAAGAGATATTTTCCTGGTCAACGATAAGGCCTCATAGTAGTAAATATAAGCAAGATTGAGGAGCACCTCAGTCTTGCCAACACAAGTCTTGGAGTAATCCAGAGTATTGCCTTGTTCTTGATATTAATTCAATGTCTTATTCTTGATCTAATTCTTGTTCTTGTCTATCCAGTTCTTTGTTCTTAGAATTATTCTGGTTCTGATTTCTTCTCCTTAGTTCTTTGCTAACCTGCTAAATTGCATCCTTGACAAATATTGGAGCTATAGTGAATGCCATTTTTAGATCTTAGAATGCCTTCAATGCTTAAGGTTCCCATTTTAACTTATCTTTATATATCAATTGAATAAAGGTGGAGACAACTTGAGAGTGATTTTTTATGAAGATCTGATAAAAGGTAGCAAATCAAAGAAAATATTATATATCTCTTACACTCTTCAAAATGGCCCATTACATAATTGTATCTACCTTCTTAGGATGCATTGTCAAACCCTCAATAGATATGATGTATATAAAAATTGCATCTTAAGTTCATGAAATACACATTTCTCTGCTTTGGCATAGAAACTTCTATCTTAAAGCTTTTATAATATCAACTTGACATGCCCCTCATGTTCCTCAAGATTTTTTGAATAGATCAAGATGTCATCAAGATAGATCACCAAGAACTTGTCCAAGTACTCTCGAAAGATGTCATTCATTAAATGCTAAAAGATAGTGGATACATTTATTAGTTCAAAGGGCATGATATTATATTCAAAATATCTATACCTTATTCAAAATACGATCTTCCATTCATCTTCTTCCTTGATTTGTACCAGGTTGTATGCTCTATAGAGATCTATCTTAATATAGATCTTAACTTGGCCAAGTTGTTCCAAAAGTCCTGAGATTAACAGTAGTGGATAATTATTCTTTACCATTATCTTATTCAATCCCTGATAATCAATATATATATATATATATATATATATATATATGCAAAGAACTATCCTTCTTCTTCACAAAAAATATAGGTGCATTTGTTGAAGACTTTGAATGTTTGATGAAGTTCTTTGCAAGATTTTTATAAATATAACCTTTCAATATTAAAAGTTCATTTTGAAAAAGATTATAGATTGGATCAAAAGATGGTTGAGTTCTTTTTTGAAGATCTATAGTACAATCGTATGGTCAACACTATAGATCAACATTCTTCTTCTGAAAAACATCTTAAAATTTGTTACATTGCTTTGAAATACTTGCCAATGAAATCATATCTTCTTTGATTGGAGTTGCATAAATAACAAACGGTGTACCTTCTTTGGCCAATCTTATGAAAGCCCTTTCTCCAACAAATAAACGTTTACCAACTCGTAGCTTATATCAAAAAAAATTTGCAATGATCTCTATCAAAAATTTTATTCTTTACAACTTCTAATCTATAGATGGATTATGCTTTTTCAAATAAGATAGTTCTAGAATAACATGATTTGAAAGAGTCTTAATAATGTTGAATACAATCTGGCTTCTATGATCTTTGAACAACACTTCTATAGGCATGGTTTTATAGGTGATACTACGAGAGGATAAGGATTGTCTATCTATTACCTCTATATGAATAGGTTTGAATTTTTTTACTAAAAGGATTTTGTAAAGCTTAGTAAGTGCCTCATCCATGAAATAAATAGATGCCTCCGAATCTAATAAAGTGATTGTTTTAAGCTTTCGAAGGCTAAAGTACAATAAGATTATAAAATATTAAACAAATTGAATAGAAAGAGAAGAACTTGAATAGTTTTATAATATTGGATTGTCCAGTTGCACGGTCCCTATTGTGACTAAACTTTGTCCTTTTCCTAAACCATTGTATTTTTAATTTTGATAATATGTCAATTTTATTTCTTTGGGCAATTGCCAATCTTATGGCCTTCCTTGTTACAATACAGGCATAGACCTTCTTCTATCTGACAATTTTTTTTTCTTGCAGGCTAGGAGGTTTAAATCATATAGCATCAAGTTGCATATCTTTTATTTTTGAGTGTAATTTTTAAAATGCTTGTTGATGTAGTAGGCGTATATTGGATTACATGTTGTCTTATTGAAGTCCATGAATATTGATCTTCTCGACATTGAAATAGTTGGTTATCATATTTTATGGCTTAACTAATGGCTTCATTGAATGATTGTGGATCTGGAAGCGATAATAATAAATCTTTCATATAATCTCTTAATTTCTAATAAAATTGGCTCATTAAAACTTCTTTGTTCCAATTAATATTGCATGCTAATTACTTAAAATTGGATGCATAGATTGATGTAGAGTATGCCCCTTGGCATAATGCTTGGATCTTAATTGTTGTCTAATGAGCCTTGTCATGTTTTCTAAATGCTTCCACAAAGATTTTCATTAAAACTTCAAAGTTTTTCAAAATTGGTGATCTTTTTTCAAATAAGGAAGCAAATCATGATAATGTTTGTCTTGTAAGATGTCAATTAATCTAACATGTGATTCTTCTGTCGGATAAGTATCAAGTTGTAGAACTATTATTAATTGAATTTGATTGACAAATCCTCAAAACTTTGAACGCATATCATTATATTTCTCCAAAAAACTAACTTAAGGCTCCTTATGTTATTAAACATGTAGATTTTCTTGGTGTAGTATAGGTAGTACTGCATCCTTGAGCGCAGAAGTTAGAAGTGGATGTGTTCTAGATTGTGGCATTCCAAATATTGTATTGTTACAAAGTTTTACAATAACCCTTTCAATTTCTATAATTGTAGCAGATAAAATAATAAAAACACTTATAATGGCATCTAATTTAGATTCAAAAGATTTGATCATATTAATATCTTAATCTCTAATCATTTTATAAAAAAAAAAAAAAGAATCTATAAGAAGACAATCTCAGTTTAGAGGAGGATAATCCGCAACCTCTAAAATGCTTTAAGACCTTCAAGGAGATGAGTAATCTACTCTCTCACAAAAAGGATTCAACTCTAATATTGAAGATGAAGACAATTTCAACAAACTATCAAGAATATAAGAATACAGAATAAGAGACTTGAATTAGGATAAGATTTCAAGAAAAAACCAACAAGAATTTGAATTAAACAGATGAGTATGCAAATAACATTAAGAAAGGTAAGTTAAAATTCTAAGAAATGTATTGTTGAGACTGAAGAATCTTCAACCTTGACCCCTATATATACTCTTGTCTATGATGATTCTTGAGTAGCTTTTATCAAATTAAAAAGCTTCTTGAGCAGCTTCTACTAATTAGAAAGCTTCTTGAGCTCTTTCCACCAATTGGGAAGCTTCTTGAGCTCCTTCCATTAATTTAAAACTTCTCAATCGACTTTCACCAACTAGAAAGCTTTTCAACCAACTTTCACTAATTCAAGAAGTTTTTAGAATATTTTAGAAGGTTCTATGAACCTCTAAAGAATATGTCTTTAATACTTTATTTAAGAATAAGATAGGAATATATGAAGTCACAATAATAAGTCAATCTATAGATAAAATAATACGATATAGAAATCAAGATAGATCACTAAACTAGGACTATAATAATGTATTTGTATGTTGAAATGATAGCATTAATCTAAACCTTCTAGAGAGATATGGTAGTAGATATAAGATACACAAAGTCTACATATACAATATGAAGACATGACCTATATTCAAAAGATATTTAGAATCTATTATAGAATAAAAGATGAATCAAGATGTTTATAAAGATCTATCTAATAATCTATATAATTTTATATTGAGAGAATATTTGAAACTTCTTATGAACTCCTTAAATAAGAAGATGGAGCAATTACCTTTTAAGAACAAGAATATATTATGCAATGATATAGAATCATGTGATAGATTTATTAATAAACAAAAAAATATATATATCAGTAGTATTTGTCAACAAAGGATTATGGCTTCTAGAAAGAAATATAAAAAAAGAAGACCTCAGAATCAGGTCTCCTACAATCATAGCTATTCTTATATATACTTATGCTCTAAAGTACATATATGATAACTTCATATTTAAGATTGATTTTAAGTATGGTATGGATACAGATAGTCTATTCCTAAGATTTAAAGATCTAAATAAAATAAATGATTTTGTATTTGGAAATAATCTTGGACAAATCAAGACAGAGTTACTTGATAATTCTAGAGGTATCTATGTAGATAAAAAGATATATGCTAATTATATTATAAATGGTGATATAAAAATAATTATAAAATTTAGATTCAAAAGAATATATAATTCTAATAAGTACATTCCTAAAGATGATATAGAATACATAATAAGTCTAGTTACAAGTAATAATTACAAAAAACTATCCAATATATAAGATACCTTATCTTTTGCTTATTATATAAACATGTTAAGGGAGATATTAAGAGGTAATTAAGTATATATACTAAGCAAGTAGATAAAGAAGAGCTTCAGAGATACTACTAGTATAGAAGTTTTTTATATAAGAAGCAAATATGTTATAAGAGCATTTCCTTCACATGATAATACTAATGTATATGATCTGCTCTAATTGCTTCCTATGTTTGTATTTTATATACTTATATGGAAAATATGTATCTTTTATTATGAAATAAGCTATATAAATCTTAGGCATAAAATCAGAGTTGTATATTTCAATAAGATTTCCATCTTTCACATTATCTTCATATACCACTACCTTTATATCTGTAAATTTTTTAAAATATTTAATCCTCTTAATAGATATTTCTATGTTATTTCTTAATTATATAAGATTCTTTAGTCTCCCTATATCTTCTTCTCCAATATAATCTAAATGTGCATCTACACTTCTAAAAAAACTATCATATATATCATACTTGTTTTTACGGGCAAAATGATCACTTTTATTATGATCTTCTTCTTTTTTCTTTATTTCTATAATTTTATTAATTAATATAATTAGGCAAAATATAATCCTTATTACAATTCTAGGACTTAGGCTTAGATTTATCCTCATGTTTAACTTATTATATTTATGTAGACATATCATTCTTCTTTGTTTGTGATAGTTTCTTTTGATATTCTTCAGCAGCTTTCACACCATTAATCGTACATACTTCAATTTGTCTAGCCATCTCCTTCTCATACCTTATTTTTTGCTCTTCCTCAATCATAGTACTAATTACCTTCATAAAATCCATAAAATCATATGTTTTTGGTTTTATTAGCTTTATATCTTCTATATTTAATAATACTTTTAATGAGGTTGATGGATCATGAGAAGTACCTAGTATTTTCTCAAGCTGTTTATTTAATCCTATACACATTGTTGTACTATAATTACTTATAGTATATAAAATCCAATCAAAATATATAATATATTTATAGATTCTAATATGTGTTAAAATGGTTAGAAAAGTAAATTAAATAGAATTGGTATAAGAAACTTTATTTAAGATTTTTACTTAGTTTGGTTATGGCATTTAAATTATATAAGACCTAAATGTTTATTATAAAGCCTTGAGATGCAATTGGGATCCAAAGAAAAGAATTAAATTACTAAGAGGTTTATTTGGAAGGATGAAGGCAAAGAATAGATAAATGAAGGCAAGAGATAAAGCTCTTCATTTCTATTGTTCAATGGTCATGTCCCATAGGCTTTGAGGAGGCTACCTACAATAAGAACAAGGATTTTGGCAACTTCAAAGAGTGTATTTGAAAATCAGAGACTAAAGATAGAAAGCTTGTTTCTTGAACTATAATTTTGGTATAAAAATTGAGAGATTTTGAGTTTTTATGAGAGAGAAGTAGGTACTTAAAGTTCAGGTGTACAAATTATATCTATTGTCACTCTTTTGAGTATATAAAGAGTTATATAAAAGCTTTTGGAGATTGAAAGGTGCGACTAGAGAGGTGATTTTAAGATCTACATCTAATGTGGAAGAATTTCTATATTTAGAATTTGAAGAAGGAGATATTGGGAGTCGAAGACAGCAAATTGAATTCCAAAATAATAAGTAGGCCGTTTTATTGATAGTGATGGTTTTTGCCATATCTTGAGCTTTTGGATGAATTGTGATCTAAAACTTTTTCAAAAGGTATATTATTATATTAAAAAGCTATATATCAAAGTTTCATAGCATTTAAACTTTTAGTTTGTGAGATATAAAGAATTTAGTACATAGGTGTTTATAAACAAAGATTTAAAGCTATTATTAGGATTTTTGTAATATCTAAAGATTGCTAAAGAATAAATGGTTGAAATTTATTGTGCTAGTTTTTAAGAATACATCAGTACTTTATGTGAATTTTGAATAGATTTAGATAGTTGGATTAAAAGTTATGGATTATTAAAATTTGAAAAAAATCCCCTCTCTACAGATCAATGAAGGTTTTAGTATATTTATTATATTTTGAGTATTTTGAAGAAATAAGACTTATATATTTGGTGTAATAGCCCTATAAAGAAGTTTTTTATATAAATTTAAGGGTTTTATTATATTTAAATCTTGATTGAATAATTCGTAGCAAGTAAAAGCTGTATACTTTCTTGAGGCAAATTCTTTCTACCATGACAATATATTTGCCTTCTTAAAGATTACTCCATATTTATTTTTTGACTTATGAGGAGGTCTATAGTTAACATGTCTTTTACAATATATTGAATTAGATTTTATCTTATTTCTACAAAGAATATTTTTCAAGGGGCCATATAGTATTGTACCTTGACAATAATTAATTTCATCATCCTTTTGATTTTTTAGCTAGTATAGAAACATCATAATTCTAATAATAACCTTAGTAGTCATTGGAAGATTTAGCTTTACAAATACAAGAAATACTCTTAAGGGGACCAATTATCAAGGTGGCTTTACAAATAATAAATAATTTAGATGCATCATTCATTGTATCTAGAACACTGTCCATAGACATTGATAAGATATTTAAAATTTTAGTAATATTAAAATAGTAAATTTCAGCATACCTAAAGACTATATCAAATTTGATAGTTTTAAACTTTTTATCTATATACACAAATATTTTAGACCTCTCTTCATCAAAAATACCATCCACTGACTTGAGAAGCTTTAGTAGTATATCATTTGTATTATGTGTAAGATGCTTAAAATCAATCATTGGCTCCATCTTTTCATAGCAAAACAAGAGAAGAACAATACAACTAATGCAATAATAGATCATGTGATGGATGAGAGTAAAAACATTAGACAAAGAAATATCATTTATTGAAGTATATATATATATATATATATATTTATATTGATGATATATACCACACAGGCTTAAGAATTCTTCAATCTTGACAATGCATCTCTTGGAATTCTAACTCATCTTTCTTAATGTTATTTATATATTTATTTAGATAATTCAAGTTCTTATTGATTTTTTTTAAAATCTTTTCTAATTCAAGTCTCTTGTTTTATATTCTTGTTTCCTTAATAAAAAATAATATTTGAAGGATGTTTTTAAAATAAAGATATACAAATGCAAGGTTGGTCTTAAACAAAAGGTGCTGGTTATAAGGATTGATGAGACTTTTGACCAATGAAAAATAATTTATTTATGTTACAGAGATAGTGAGGCACATTTTTAATTTTCTATGCCTTTGAGCAATTTATCACTCTTTAAAGAACATAAAGCTAAAAGAGGAAGTGATATCACAAACATCCATCTAAAGAACATTCTAAAAGATTTTAAAAGATCTTGGAACTTCTTAAAAGGTCTTAGAAGAATTTAAAAGATCTTAAAAGATTGTAGAAGGTTTCAAGAAGTTATTAGAGAAGATTCTTCAGATTATTTGTCTTCCAAACAATGTAAGAAGTCACAAGAGAAGATTCTTGGACTTTTTTCATATTAAAGCAACAAAGAAGCCACTTAAGAAGCATCTTAGGATAACTTGGAGGCAAAGCCTTTTATAAAAAGTATCACGGATATAAGATTTATTCCAATAAAATTCACTCTTCAACCCAAGTTATAAGGTGGCTTCAATTAAGAGTTGCTTATAACTTGTGGTGTGAAGTATAAGGAGCAATAAACAATGATGAAGGAAAAGAACAATTCAAAACAAGTAAAATACGTGCAATTAAGTAATTGCACACTACAAAACTAGTCACAATCTGTTCACTAGATTTTTATCTAGTAAAAAGTACAAATAAAAAATAAAAATTATAATTTCAAGTAGATAATTTTTTTATCTTTCCAATCATATAAAAAATATATAAATCTAAATTACTACAAATAAGTTATGATAATTCAAAGTTAGAAGATAAATAATGGAAAAAGTTAAGTAGAAATTTTTACTTCAAGGATAACTTGTTACAAGATCATGGATTTGAACCTCACCAAGGCTCACAAGTAAAGTATATGGGTGCCCTAGAGGGGCCACAAGGCCTTAGTCTTATCCTCCTACCTACATCCAAGGTGCCACAACCCATATGGGACTTGTGTACCTCCCTTCCTACAAAGACTACACTAGCTGCTGGTCCTCCTATTTTATACTAGTAGAATTAACAATTTTGCAATTTTGACTTCACCATGGTATTTAAAAATACCCTATTAGCCTAAGAACCTTGTATGGGCTTCAAATCTTGCTCCATTTCTTCATAATGGCTCCCAAGGTGGTAAAACTCATTTTTACCAAAGTCTTCAAAATTGCTCTAAAAATTCTAAATAAATTCTAAATAAATTCTAAATAAATTCTAAAAATCTCTATAATATTTCTAAGATGATAATATAAATTTAAGACTATTTTATTCTACCTTGGAAATTTTTTATAATAATAAAATCAATAAAAATCAACTTAAAATCCTATTTTCTATAAAAATAATTAAAAAGACATGAGATTTCTTTCTCATGCTTCTTCTACCTACTAAGTAATATTTATAGGTTTTTAATGAGTAATAAATGTAATTAAAAGGCCAATATAGATATTGGTCTCAATAACTAACTCTTAATACTTAATAATAAGTAAAAATACTAAACCAACTAAAATAATTGCGTCTAAGGCTTACTAAGATTCCATTTTTGTAACTTTTCTTTGAATAAGACTTTTATATTTATAAATACTTCTAAATTCTAATAAATACTTAAATAGTCAAAAAGACTCTCTAACCATCATATTTGTATAATTAAATGATTTAAGACTATATTTTTAACTAATCCACTAATTAAGATCCATTGTTGGGACTCACAACCATTGATCAATAGGAATGAAGAACTTCACTCCTTATCTTCATTCATCTTCACTTTATTTTCATCCTTCCAAATAGGCCTCTTAGTAATTTAATTCTTCTTCTTTGGATCCCAATTACCTCTCAAGGCTTTATACTAAATATTTAGATTTTATATAATTTAAAAGCCATAACCAAATTAAATAAAAATCTAAAATAAATTTTTTCACACCAATCCCTTTTAATTTATTTTATTAATCATTCTAATACATATTTAAATCTATAAGCATATTATACATTTTGAGTGGATTTTACATACTATAAGCAATTATAATTTGACATCCACCTCCTCCAAACCTGCACATTGTCTGGTATGTGCCACATATTACCTTTATTCATCTTCTTATAAGTGGTCTGAATCACTCATAGGTTCTTCTACTTCATGTCCTTCCTCCAAGTGTTGAGGTGAAATTTCTTCAAGGTCTTCTATTGTAAATTTTCTATCTTTTTTTTTGAAAGTCTTAACCTTCTTTCCGGCTATTGGAATTCTAATGATAGCTCCATCTAGCTCGTGTAAAGAATATGTGGCATTATCATGAACCGTGACTAGCACATATAAACCAAACCATTTTTTTGCAAATTTTCTCTCAATACTATGTAGATGTTCTAAATTGCTATCATAAACTAGAACCCAATCTCTAACTTCTATAGGCCTAGGCCTCAATCTATGAGTCTTATCAAACCTTTTTTTATTTTTCAACCTTGCTTCTTTTAACCTTTCAGATGCAATCTGTAGGTCCTCAGGTAATCTTTCCAACTGCTCTATCTGGAGCTCTAATAATTTTTTTCTATCAATGTCGTCTTTCCAAGATAGAAACATCTATGTAGGATATATTTTTTTAGCGGGCATCATAGGCTTTTGCCCTAATATCAACTCTATAGGCATATAACCAGTGACAGTACTGTGAGTAGTCTTATCAACCTATAAAGCAAATAAAACTAGCTTAAGCCTTTGAATTGACTTATCTTTATATGCCTTGACCAATGCATAAATGATAAGAGGGTGACCCCTCTCATTTTTTCTATTGGCTTCAGGATTATAAGAAGTAGTCAACTTTAACTAAGCTCTATACTTGCTAAAGAATTTTTTTGCTTCCATAGCATCCAATACTCCTCTATTAACTCTCATCCTTCCAATATTTCCATATTTACTAAAAATATCTTCCAATATAAATCCATATATTACTTCTGTAGTCTTGGTTCTCAATGCTCTTCCTTCAACGTAATTTGATAGTTCTTCTCTTACCAGAATCAAATATTTCATGCCCCTAAGTCCTGATGGCATAGCTACCAAATCAATTATCCATGAAAAATGAATAGCAAGTGAATAAGTAGGATGTAGCCCGTCTCTATGCCTAATCTTAGACTACAGTTGACACTCTGTGTATGAACTCACAAAATCTTCAACATCCTTGTACAAGCCCTTCTACCAATATGTCTCCTTGATCTTGGTATAAGTGGTCCAAACTCTTCTATGTCCTACCCAGAGTATATCATGAAATTCTTTCAAAACTTTATCCTTGGTCTCAAGGTCTCCCACTACCCTCAATGGAATTTTATCACCTCTTTTAGGCCTCTTCCATAAAAATCCATCTTTAAGCAAATAAGTATAGAATTGGTGCCTGATATCCTTGAAAGTCTTATCCATCCAGCCTTCTTTCCTCTTCATTTTACTTAAATAAATTCAAATATCCTTCAGCTTGTCTTCATGTAAATCTTCATGGAAGATTTGAATCTTATCTCTAAAATCTATTCAATTAGTAGCAAATGAATACGCGTAGTTCCTCTCCTCTTAATATTCACCATCTTCATATGCTATAATCTCCTCTTCAAAGGTATATCTAGCTCTAGACAGCATATGTGCCACCGAGTTCTTTTTATCAATAATGTGTATCAAAATAGGATTCAATGTTTTTATATAGACTATCCATCTCAACATAGCAATATCTAGAGTAGTGCAATTGATTACCATTGCAAATAAAGGCAAACAATCTGTCTCCAAAATCACTCTAGCTGTAATCAAATAATTCCTCTCAGTCTTTAGAACAGTGAGTGCTCCCCAAAGTTTTCTTTTAACTCATGGATAAGCCTTTTGCCTTTCTGTAAGAATCTTGGCTCCAAATCTTATAGCAAACCTCCTTCTCTTTCCATCATCTTGTCCAATAGTCTATCCAATTGCTATTGGACTTGTATCCACTGTTACAACTATTAATCTCTCACATTGATAACCTACCTATCTAAGGACAAGCGGTGAACTCAAAATCTTCTTTAAATTTCTCATAGCTACTTCTTGTTCATCCTTCCAAATAAACTTCTTATCCTTCTTTAATAATTTGTATAGTGGCTCTGAGATATGTGCAAAGTGAAGCACCCAAATGTAATAAAATATACATGCATCCAAAAATCTTTTAATTTCTGTAACACTTCTATATGCCTTCTTTCTAGATACAACATCAACCTTTTTTGGATTTGATTTTCTACCATACCTGCCACACATGTGTCCCACCACCAAAATTTCACCAACTCCAAAGCTTGATTTTTCTATAGATAATGTCAAATTAACTGACTTAAACTTCTCTAATATCCGAGCCACATCTTCAATGTGCTGCTTGACAAACTGTCTACAATCTTTAGCATCCAAAGTTTCATCCTTATCTTCTTCCTTGCAATCCTTCATAGGTATATCATCCAAAAATAAGATGGTCTTTTTAGGTAAAAATTCGTTCAATATTTGGTTCACAGCATTTTGTATATGAGCCACTGAATTGGTTGCATCTTGAGGTAAGGTATGCATCCTCATTAAATCCAAAGGAGTCTTCATAGTAGTCAAATCTCTACTTTCTTCAACCAACTGAAATTGATCATATCCAGAATATAAATCTTCAATAGAATAAATGGCATGACCGGCAAATTGATCAGCTACTTCATCCACTACAAGATCTGATTCCATATTTTGAATAGTCACCCTGTTTGTTGGTTGCATATCTTGAATGAATTTCAATGCCCATGATTTCTTAGGTACAATAAACCATTTGTTTGGATAGAGAGCAATTGAAGGTTCAAAGATACCCATCTCTATTTTTTCTTTTAATAATTCCATCAACTTAGGAAAAAAAATTCTAGGTACAGGTATAGGCTTTAAATCCCATGGAACATGTGGTATAGTGAAAATTACCATAGGTGCTACAACACTAGGATTCACACATCCAATTTCATTAGAAGTTAAGGCAAATGCCTTACCATGACTAATAAGCATTTTTTGAAACATCATTCTTTCAATCCTTTGAAAGCTCACAAATCCATCATCACTCAAATCTAAAATACCAAAACTTAAATTATCTACATTAGAATTTGTAGATAATTTATTCGCACCCATGTTCCCCCATGCTACAAAGGTGCCCTTTAGAAATCCAAGAATTTGTTTCTTTGCTCTAAAGATATGTCTCTCAATTGCTCTCTATGCCTTTCATAAATAGGCTTCACAGTAAGGAATTGTACAGCCTTTTTTCTATCACAACTATAAATCCTAACATAATGTAAACCATCATCTAAGACTTTAGTCTCCATCCTAGCAGCTGTGATATAAAGTTGACCAAGTATTGCCGGATATGTAGCAAAGTTTTGTACAAAGAAGTTTTGTTCCACCTCTACATCTCTAATCTTAGCCCTCACAGCTAGACAAGCTCCATATAGATCACCTTGCTCATTGTTTGCAGCTCTAATTATCCAACCATGGTTGATATCAATTGGCCACTTGTTCTTCTCATACACTTGCCTGAACATGATGTTAATTTCTCATCCATGATCAACCAAGGCTAAAATTGAATCTTTAGAATCTCCCAACTTCACTTGTGTTTTTGTAGTAGCCCTAGTCCAATATGAAACTAAGTAGTTATTACTTTCCATCTCATCACCATCTTCTTTTGAAGAACAAATAATTCGTGTTTCTTGTGTAATCTTCCTTTCTTTACCAGATTCTATTGATATTTATTTTTATTTGATATCCTGCCATATCCTCGGTATGATTGATTTGAGCCATGCTCCCCATATCAACCATATTTTCAAACTCTAATGATGCAGATTGTGTAAATACCTGCCCTATTTCTTCCTCACCATTAGTCACACGAGTATCTAATGCTTCTACCATAATAGCTTCAGCTGTCATTTGCTTCTTTTTCATTATTATATCAATAATTAGCTCGTGAAAATCCCTCTTTGCAATACTAAGAGTCTCTCTTAGAGTGAACTCAATTTTGGCATTCTCTTCTAAGATATTCTTCATATCTGTTGATGTTTAAATATCAGATTGAAGTTTATAGACAGGACCTTTATCTTTGGACTTACCTATGCCATCCTTTTCCTTTTCTTTGTCCTTCTCCTGCCATTCTTTTGACAATGGTGTATCGCCAAGATAGGCAGAAGAAGGCATCTTTTCCGGTTTCTACCCCTGAGAAGCTTCTTTGTTCCTTAGAGACCTCCTTTTGCTTAAAGGTTCAACAACATCTTCTTCATGAGCAGCTCTGCCTCTCTTCTCTTCAATCATAGCATCATTCAAATCATCACTCTGTTGATTGTCATTTAAAAATACTTTGATATTAATAGTATCAACCGGATCATTCCCAGCAGTCATCTTCTTGATGGTTTCAGCTCTCCTGATCATGGCCTCCATAGCTAATGGAAAAACAGTCTTAATTGCACTTTGTTTAACTGTAATAGAATAAGATTGTGCTCTCTTTTCGTACATGGTACCACCTTTGCTTGTTTGCTCATCTACCAACTTCTTCATACCTCCTTTTCCAAAGTTGGTCCTCAAAGGCTCATTAGAACCTCCTAATCTTATCCTCCCTTCTTTGAAATGCATAATATTCTCCCTGATTGCACCTCTATAGCTTTTGCATTTGCCATGCTTGTGGTCTGGACTGTCACACCACATGCATCTTTACACAAATCCCTTCAAACCTCCAATTGTCTTTGATGAGTTGACCTTTTGAGATTTCTTAAGTTCACTCATTTCTATCCTAAGATCCCGTATATTTTTAATCAATTCTTCAATGGCATCATCTTGAGCAGCCTTGTTTGCCTTCTGTAATGATACTAAACTTGAGATTGTAGATATTGGCTCCAACAATGATAATGACCCCCGAGTCTTAATATTTTGTTGCTTGGCCACAAGCCCTACTGTCTCTTTCACCAACCTCTAATTATTTGTAAATCCACTCTCAAATGTCCTGTCTGCAAGATGAAAAAGTAACTTGTCCTCCAAATCTTTATCAGTTGCTTGTAAAAATAACTCAGTCTTCATAGTGTTCAATAGTTGCCTCTCTTGCCGTGGTAATTGGCCAAACTTCTTTTCAAATTCTATGATCAATTTATTTGGAATCATCTGATTCTTTGGCTTTTATTCAATCCATTCCAAAAATAATCTTTTACTTATCCTCTTTGAGTCTTCTTCAAAAAATTCATCCTTCAGAAATTCTTCAAATCTATTCCATAATATATTTCCTTCACATAACTCCTACACCCTCTCCCTAATCTCAGGTATCACTGCTAAATTAAAGGTGGTAATCATTCTCACCTGTGAAATTTGATATACCTCCATTTCACATATATAAACCCTCAAGAACTTAGTAATGTTTCTCCCTTCAAACCTCCCAATCTTATCTACCACTAGTTGTAAAGCATTGATAGTGCTCCTATCATCCCCTTGAGTCCATTGCCTCTCATCCATAAATTGAGCAAATGCCCTAAATAAATCCTGTGCACCTACTCCCCCTAGTAATCCAAACCCAAGATTTTGATCCCCCATTTTGACTTCTTGAGTAAATAATGTCTCAAGGCTCTCTTAGTGGAAGCACCAATAATATTGTGGTAGAGAGAATTTTCCTCAAGAAAGTGTTGGACTTTTGGCTGCAACTAAATACTCAACCAAGATCTAAAATAATAAAACCCTCAAATTTATATAAAAGTCTTTATTTTAGGATGCCTTGGAATTCGATGTGCTGTCTTTGACTTCCAATAACTTCTTCTTCAGAACTCTAAAGATAATAATTCTTCCTCATTAGATGTAGATCTTGAAACCTCCTCTCCAACCGCACCTCTCGATTTTCAAAAGCTTCCGTATAATTCCTCCAATCCTCAAAAGTGTGATAGTAGATATAATTTGCACACCTTACCTTCAAGTGCCTACTTCTTCCTCATGAAAACTCCAAATCTCTCAATTTTTATATCAAAATTGTAGTCCAAAAAACAAGCTTTCTAATCTTAGTCTTTGATTTTTGAATGGCCTCCTTGAAATTGCCGAAACCCTTATTCTTATTGCATACAACCTCCTTAAAGCCTATTGGGCATGACCATTGACCAATAGGAATGAAGAACTTCATCTCTTATCTTCATTCATCCTCACTTTATCTTCATCCTTCCAAATAGGCCTCTTAGTAGTTTAATTCTTCTTCTTTGGATCCCCATTGCCTTTCAAGGCTTTATACTAAATATTTAGGTTCTATATAATTTAAAAGCCATAACTAAACTAAATAAAAATCTAAAATAAATTTTCTTACACCAATCCCCTTTAATTTATTTTACTAATCATTCTAACATATATTTAAACCTATACATTTTGAGTGGATTTTACATACTGTAAGCAATTACAGTATGACACCATGTAGCTGGAACCTTATACAATTCCTAGTGAAGGTTCTAGTCTCTCCTCAGAATCCTCTCCTTGTTTTATAATAGATATGTATTTAGGATCAAAAAACTACAGACCCTCTGCCTTATTAGATTCAAGAGCCTCAACATGCTTTCTAGATGATCAATTTGTTAAAAATCGTAAAACACCTGTAATACACAAAACTAAATCCGTACATGTAGAAGTCATAGATGGTCGTCCATTGTCTTTTGGAGACGTCACTTATGAAACTTGTCCTATAAAAGTAACAATAGATGGTCATAATAGCTATGTAATCTTTAACATAATTAAATCTCTATCTAATCCAATTATTTTAGATTTATCATGGTTAAAAAAATATAATCCTCAAATAGATTGGAATTTTTCATAGACTTGACTTTTCTCAAAATATTATCAAACATCCTGCCAACCAAGTAAAAATCTATAAATCTAATATAATAAAATCCGTATTTATAGGTGCAAAAGCTTTTATATACACAACAAAAAAAAAATCAACTTTTGTTATTTATGCCACATCCGTTTTTGATGGTTGAAAGACTTTAAGTGGCATTTCAAGCCAATATCTGAACTATCAAGATATTTTTGAAAAAAAGAATGTAGATATTCTTCTAGATCATTGTCCATATGATTGTTCAATTGACCTCAAGGAAGGAACTCAGCCATCATGTGGACCAATCTACAGTTTATCACAACATGAGTTGGCTGAACTCAAAGCATATATTGACGAGAATTCAGCCAAGAATTTCATACGCCATTCTAAATCTCGAAGAAGAGCTCCAATTCTATTTGTGAAGAAAAAAGATGGATCATTGTAGATATATGTTGATTATCAAGGACTCAATAAGATCACAATCAAGAACAGATATCCATTACCTTTGATATCAAAACTACTTGATCAATTGAATCAAGCTAAGATCTATACAAAAATAGATCTAAGAGGAGCATACAATCTTGTACGCATCAAAAAAAGAGATGAATGGAAAACTACGTTTTGAACCAGGTACGGATATTTTGAATGTAATGTCATGTCTTTTGGACTTACAAATATACTAGCAACTTTTCAACATCTCATGAATGATGTTTTTTATGAGTTCTTAGACAATTTTATCGTCTGCATTTTTGTCAATATAACTTATCAAAATGATAGAATTCAGCCATTGATTATAAGTATAATAGACCAATTGATTATAAGTATAATAGACCAATTGATTATAAGTATAATAGACCAATGTAATTTTGTCATTTTGATAAGTTATAATAAACTTGAATCTTGATAAAGACATATTCCAATGAGCTTGACGACAATTCAACACACATGTCAATATAAAATACTCAAGGTTTTTTTGATCTATATACATGATGTTTGGATTAGAAGCGCCTTCTAGATAATGACGCCATTCTTGAAAGGAATCCATGATTGCAAGAAGTTTTTTGTCATGGATCTCATAATTGATCTCGGCTGCTGAGAATTTTCTTGAATAAAAAGCTACTGGATGAAGTTTGTCATCTGTTCCGATTTATGACAAATGCGCACCCAAGGCAAAATTTAATGCGTCTATTTCCATAAAAAAAAATTGATTTAGGATTTAGGATTTGCTTAGGATAGGATTTAGGATTTAGGATTTGACTTAGGATTTGACTAGGGTTTGGCCAAGGTTTGACTTAGGATTTTGACTAGGTTTTGATTTAGAGTTTGATTAGATTTTGATTTAGGATTTGACTAGGATTTGATCAAGGTTTGACTAGGA
This sequence comes from Physcomitrellopsis africana, assembly GCA_036785485.1. NCBI lineage: Eukaryota > Viridiplantae > Streptophyta > Bryopsida > Funariales > Funariaceae > Physcomitrellopsis > Physcomitrellopsis africana. The sequence goes on along the minus strand of JAWRVF010000191.1, from coordinate 337,194 downwards.
TTTGACTTAGGATTTGATTAGGGTTTGATCAAGGTTTGACCAAGATTTAACTTAGGGTTTGACTTAGGATTTGATTTAGATTTTGACCAGGGATTGACTTAAGGTTTGATTTAGGGTTGGACTAAGATTTGACTAGGGTTTGATTTAAGGTTTGATTTAGGATTGGACTAGGATTTGACTAGGGTTTGACTTAGGATTTGACTTAGGGTTTGAACAGGGTTTGACTCAGGGTTTCACTTAGATTTTGACTAGGATTTGATTAGGATTTGGCCAGGGTTTGACTTAAGATTTGACTTAGGTTTTGACCAAGGTTTGATTTAGGATTTGACCTAGGATTTGACCTAGGATTTGACCTAGGATTTGACCTAAGATTTGAATAATATATGACTTAGGTTTTTAAGATTCTATTTTTAGTATTTTCTAAATTTAGTATTTTATATATTATTTTCTATTATGATTAATATATGATTTATTTACTTTTCTTTTGAATTTGCTTAAAGATTGGATCAAAGTTTGATTAATATTGTTAAGATTTAATAGAAATTGTTTAGGATTCTATTAAAGTTGTTAGGATCTTGTTGTTGTGTATTTTCTTTTTGTCTTCTACAGCCAGGTGCCCAGAGCATTCTCGAGCAAAATTGCACGTATTACGACAACATGTTTGGTATCATGACCTTGGAAGAGACTCCTGATATTTGATAATATTTTTAGAGATATGAACTATTCTTGATGGTATTCCAAATATTTTCTTTGAAGGAAGTTATGAAGGCCTCAACAATGATCCAATAACAAGGTGGTCTTTTTGCCTTGATATGGGACATTATCGATGGCTGAAAGGACCTATCAACCACCTATGAAGGGAACAAAGATCAAAATATGTGGCAAGCACAATTCGACGTATCCTAGACTTTCTCAGCATTTAATCATCGCTCCTCGTGGAACTTGTCTCTAGAAAGAGGAGTAATGTCACAGACATAAGATTTATTCTAATAATATAGAACAATAAAAATAGATAAAATAAGTTGATTCGATAATATCTCATAGAAAAGTTTCCTAAAAGCTTGATATTTGCAAAATCAATTTTATACATGTCTATAGGTAATTGATAGGTTAGAAACTTGGTCAACAAGCTAGCCGCATGGTGCACATATTGGTAGCTTATGGAATAAGCTAGCCATATGTCGCACATGTTGATAGCTTGCGAAACAAGTCAAGCACGTGGCGCGCATATGAAAAACTTGTTATACAAGTTTGACATGTGTCTTGCAAACTAAATATGTGTAGGAGGTCCTATAGAATATCGCCATGTAACTCTTAGATAGATATTATAAATAGAAACAAGAGTGAAGCCTTCTTCATTCTTATCAATTCCTTTCTTACTTCTAGTCTAAATTCAAGTGTCTATAGTTTTCTTGTCTTATAGCAATAGCCATTCTAATTTCTTTTAATATACATATTTCCTTATTTCTATTTTGTTATTCTTCTTAATAGAAGTTTTATATATTTATTTACTTTTATCGAGTTCTTGTCCTTAATAAGAAGTTACTTGAAAGCTTTGTTATTCTTAGTATATATAGGTGCCAAGGTTGAGGGGCTCTTCAATCTCAACGACGCATGTCTTATGGTCTAGTTTGGACCTTCTAGTTTTATTCATGTTCTTGTGTTGAGTTATTTTATAATATGATTTATGTATCTTATTATCTTTTTATAATCTTATATAAGTTCTTTTATTTGATCTATAATAATATAATTTATTTGAGATCTTTTATAAATTAAAGCCAAAATTTTCTTTTAATCAACATATCAAGGTATAAATCATTGATTTTTTTAAAATTCAAGATAAAAAGTTTGTTTTGGTGTATATAAGATTATATTATTTTGAAGTCTTTATTCTTACATCTAAACCAAGTGCGAGTAATATGAACAAAGATTGAAGAATTTTATAGATTTTAAGGTCTCAATATAATCTCTCTTTTCATATGGTCAACCGCTTTAAAACTTCTATTTATGTATAAAAAGAAATATTAAGATAGATCTATAATCTTTTTTAAAATATTTACTAGTAAAATATATATAAGATAGGAGATTATAAATATTATGTTAATTGAAGGTAGTTCTAGTTTTCAAAGTTATAATGCTGGTTGTAAAGTGATCTACTGCAAGTTTGTTAAAGATTAAGAAATTAATATTATTAAGATAGTATTTGATAAGCTAAAAACTTTTATTTCTTGTCTTATATTAATATGGTTTTTTATAAAAGTGTGTTGGATTAGAATTGTTGAAGGTATTATTATAATGATTTATTTAATTTTAAAAAAATATTAATTTGATCCACTTAAATCTTAAATCAACCCACTTATTCTAACGTCTATAGTAGAGAGTACACAAGATTATTGTGGTGGAAGTAGAAATTATATTTTATTATAAAATAATATTAATTAATATAAAAAGGTAGCTAATTCATTACTATATTACATAAGAACCTTCTTGGAGTTAATCAAAATAAATATCTAAAGATAAAAGAAGTTGAAGAAGGCTAAAATTAAATTGAAATGTAATGCAACAAACTTATGTAAAATGATTAATTAGCCTAGAGTAAATTAATACATAACTAGAAATAAAAAAAAGGAAAAGTGAGATGAGGAACAATTAATATAGTTATTATTTGAAAGTTTCTTGGTGGATTAATTTAAAATTTAGGGAGATTGATTTAATATTCTATTAATTTTATTGTAAATAAATTATCTTATAAAACTACTAGTTTTGCATTGAATTTAATCAAATTTGGCTATTAAGAATTTAATTGAATCTATGTAATATTTTTTGATAGCAAGAATATTCAACTTGAGCTGCAAATTTTTGATTCTCTTAAATAATTTTGAAGGACTAATATTGAATTAGTATTTGAGGTATAAATGAATTATTAGTATTTTCTTCTTTTACAATCTTTTTTCATATTATTTTAGGAAACCACTAAATAAATATTTTTCTTTTTTTTACATAGACACCCTCTTGTATCATGTGTCTTTTTATACACACAATAAAACTATTATTTACTATAAAAGATTCTTTAAATAAATAAAAAAATTACATGAAATATATTATAAAAATTTATTAAATTTAATCAATATAAAAAAATAAAAATAAAAATAAATGCCATAAGCCATTACACACAAATCTTTTATTGTAAATTTATTCTAAAACTTTTTAATGTAAATAAGAATTTTATTATATATATATATATATATATACATGAAATTACGTAGCATAGAAGATGTCCACATAATAAAAAAGAGGTATCCACCTAGTAGCTTCTTTATTTTATTATAAAAAAGAGATTAAAACTTGCTTACTTTATATAAAATAGCCTTTGATAGTATATGCATTGAATTAATTATTAATTAAGAATATATTGTATATAAAATATTTTTTGGATTTGATGAGTTATAAATATTTAAAAGATTAATAGCTTATTCCATTGGATGCACTTTTTTTTTTTTTTCTTTTTTTTTTTTTTATTGGTTTGATGATTTGTAGATGAAATTTATTGGTTTTAGGCTTTGAATCTTTTAGTTTAATTAGGATGTCACACTTTTAAATACTTTGGCTTGTTGTAGACAACCTATGAATATTAAAAATCTATAAAAGTTAAAAAATTTATATTTTCCAAATCAATTGAGATATTTTTGTTAATAAATAATGTAAAAAATAAAAAAAATAAAAAAATAAAAAAAATTACTATAATATGCTTAACTAAAATTTATTACAATAATTAGCATCAATAGATATATAATAAGCAAAGGTTTTAATCTTAGAGAATTCATCCAATTAGAATTGTTTCTTTCAAGGTTATATTTATTTTATTTTTTATTCTTTCATATTTATTATCAAATTTTTTTCTATTCTACTTATATTTAGAATAATTAAAGTTGTTTAATCTAAGTTCAATTTGTCTTATATTAAAAAGAATAGTTAATCTTATTTTTTATTTTGTATATGTTTTTTATTGATAAAGAGTTAAAAGAAATATAAGAATGCAAATGGTAGTCAAATTGGATAGGAGAAGAATAAAAAAATTTGCTTTAATTTATTAAATGTACCAACAAAGAAGATACACCAATTGGTTTAAAACCTCATTATTGTAGTGTTATTTGAAAAAATATCAAATTGTATCATACAGGCACAATAATTAGAAAGATGTCCAATTGGATAACATAAGTAATAAAAAGATTAGAAAGATATATTAAAGTCAATTTGTGGTACATTGCTTAAATGAAACTATTGCAACATGTACTATTAGAAACTTAGCCTTCTTGTATTTGAACTCTATTTCAAACTAGTTTTAGAACCTATTAGTGATTAATTAAATCTATACTATTATTAATATAATATATATTTTTAATAAATAAAAAGCTTAATTTGCTTCATAAATAAATATATCTTTAAATTCTATCTTCAAAACAATTATATAAGATTTTTTTACATCAAATATAAATTTAAGTCACAATAAAAATCAATAATAGAAATAAAAACATATAATCTATATTTAATAATTAATTTTTATTTTTATTTAATTTTATATTTTTTATCATTAAAAATATGATTTTTAATCTTAAAATACATACTTGATTGCGTATACAGTAAAAGTGATATTGAAATTATTTAATTACATAAACAACATGCTATAAATATTAAAAATAAAAACACAAAAATATGATTTAATATTAAAAATTTGTAAGTTGTTAATGAATATTTTTTTAAGTTATAGTTCTTTTAATCATCTATCTAATATAGTATGGTAAAATATAATATTAATTTTAAAAAGTATTTATTTAGTATTTATTTTTAAAAATATTTTTTACTTTAAAATTATTAAAAATAAAATAAAATTCAATCATATTGGTTTAAATTTTAAAAAATTTAAATCATATTTATTTTAAAAAAATAAAATATAAATGAATATATTTTTAAATTTTTTTATAAGACTATATTTTGTCTAATCAATTATAAAAAAATCAATAATATTAATTTATATATATATAAGCATTTAAAAAATACAACATTAAAATTAGCACATGTCTAGAATGCATTTATAATATGGAAACAAAGTAAAGACAAAAGAATGAATGTGGAGATATAATAAGAATGCCACAAAAATATATATATATATATATATATATATATATATATAGAAAAGATATTAGAATAAAGATGCATAACATATATAATAATAAGAACAAATATAAGCATATACACAAGAACTTGTTACAACAAAATAAAGAATTGATATAAAAGACATAAATCTAATTAAATATATCAATATATCATGAATTTTATATTGATAAGAATAAAAAAAGAAACAAAAGAAAATGTATAATCATAAGATTTAGAAAAAACCAAAATTTCTAATTTCTAAATATAAAGAATTAGAAAGACTTGAACTAGGACCAAAATATAATAAAGGCATTGACAAGATTAATAATGGTGTTAGTCTTGCTTCCATGTACATTAGTATATAAGAAGTCCATGTCAAAGCTTTCTAAGAACCAAAAAACTTATGAGCTAAATATCCAAGTTATAAGATGCTTTTATAGTGACTTTTAAAAATAAAAAACTTCTAAGAGAAATTTCTATAGCTACATGGCATATCTAAAAGGACTTGTAGGTCTTATCCATATATAAGAAGTTTCAATAATATGTCTAGAGAATAATATTATCTTTTTAATATATCTTTACTTACTTATGTTTACTTGTATTGAATAAATTAGTATAGGTATGTATTACAATAGATAGGTAAATGGATGTTGCTTCTTTAATCGTCATAGACAATAAATCTCTCTTATTAATCCATCCATTTATTTTTATTTTAAATTCTACATCTTCTTTGCTTATTCTATATTTTGTTATATTTTTTATTTCTTGATTAGCCTACTTTGGACTCAACAATCTTACTTTTTTTTTTATAAGTTTAAGATTTCATTTTATTTACACAACTTCTTTTTTTTTCTCTTTATATTAAACCTTTTTTGATTTGTTTCTTTATATGTACCATGCTTTAATTATTAAAATCATTCTAAATTCTTAAAAAATCTTATTGTCTATGGACAAGCCTTATTGGACACAACAAGTAAAGGCGGCTAATTCTTTTTTTTGTTTAAACAAGCTATTTTTTTTTTAAATTTAAAAAAAAAAAAAAAAAAAAATTCACTCTCTTTTGTATACTTGTTCTTATATTTATGTTATTAAAACTTTTGTTCTTTCAACACTTTTTCCACTTCTATGCCTTTTCTTCTTTTTTTATGATTTAAAAGATTATATTTTATATTTTTTCTTTAATCTTAGATTTTTTATTTTATTTTTATTTTATCTTTTAAAGTTATTCTAAAGTATCATTTTTTTCTCGTAATTTTAATTTTTATTAGTAAATTTTTGCTTTTATATTATCTAAAGATATGCATGTTTAAAGATTTTTTTATTAGCTTGCTTTTTAATTTAGTTACAATATAATATCTATAAAAAATTAATACAAGAATATTTTTTGATGTTTTGTAACAAATACATGTATTACTTGTATAAATAGAAATAAGTAGAAATATGTAGAAACATGTTAGATAGATAATATCTTTATTAGTAAACTTTGAAGAAATTTTCTAGACTTGGATGAAATTTCTAAATTCCTATTGATATGCCATGTGGCTATTGAAACTTATTTTTTCAAGTTTCCAACTTTTAAAGAGTCAAATTAGAAGCAACCTACAACTTGACGCTTGGACCACAAACCTTGTGGTTTTTAGAAAGCTTTGACAAGATTTTCTTAGTAGCTAATATATATATATATATATATATATATATATATATGGGTTTAGACTATCTTTGATCTTGTTAATGCCTTTCTTATATTTAAGTTTTGATTCAACACTCTCTTATTTCTTTGCAATTATTTAAAGTTATTATAGTTTCTTTTGTATTTTATATCTATTGCTTCTTTGTTTGTTTCTTTATTTTTTAGTGATACAAGAGTATATTTTCTTTTTAAAGTTTTATTTAGAATTATGTCCTTGACATTTTATTATTGAAATTGTTTAACAAATCAATTATAATATTATTGGTAGTTATTATATTTTGTAATATACAAGTGTATGTATAATTTTAAACAAATCAATTATAAAAAAGATATCAAAACCACTCTAATTAAATATAAAACTATCTCATGTTATTTTAAAAATAAATTTTCTATTTAAATTTTTTTATAATAACTCTTCAAATATAATATGTATTAATATTCAATTATATATATTCTAATTTATTTTTATAAATTTTATTATAAAAAATAAAATTTAAATATAGCTACATACAATCTTATTATAAAAATATGCATAAACTTTAGAAATATATCTAATTTTTTAGTTCATTGTAATAAATTTTTAAACATATCAAAATATCAAAATTAAGTTTTATTTAATAGGATTTTTTAAACTTCATATTGAATAATATGGATTGCACCTAATGAGCTATTGAAGAAGAATTGAACATTTAATAATTCATCTATTCATTAAGTGATATGGAGCTAATAAATACTTGTTGTAAAGTGATATTAGAAAATAAGATGCTTCTTTTTGCATGTGTAGATATATGCAATTTTAAATGCTATACAAGATTGTATTGAAGAGTGATGTTTGTGAGTTTTTTTTTGATACATTGTCCCTTAAATTGTTAAGTAATACTAACTCAATATAAGATTCATAAATTACTAAAAATAACTATGAATTTGTAAATATTTTCTTGCTAGGATTAATACACAAACTCTCATGTACATTGGATGTGGCCTTTTTGAGTAGAAAAATATGACAATTCTATTGAAATATCAAACAAATGAAAATATTCAAATTTCTTAATCTACATAATAGCTAGCTTGTCAATACTTGTGTGTGTCCGCCTTAGAATCTTCTATTCCTCTGTAATTTAATGACCAAAAGAAACAAGCTGTTTTGCCCAAATGAATCCATAAAAAAAAAAAAAAAAGAAAAAAAAAAAAAACCTCCTCAATTCACAAAGAAGAGAAATCTCAATACAATGTGATACAAAACCACAAACTAGTTTTGTGACCTACATGACATATAGATGTATAAGTGTTTGTAGCTGAAGCAATTTCAAAAAAAAATTCCTTCAAAAATTTCCACGTAAACAACTTTGGGAAGGAATAAGAAGCGCTAATGTCAAGGAAGAAGGGGTGAAGGGGATGAGTAGAGGAGGAGGAGGCAGAGCCGTCCAGGAAGCAGGAAGCAGAAAGCGGAGGGAGAGAGAGGGAAATGTAATAAGGAGGGGAGAGCCTGCCCGCACAGGGAGGGAGGGAGGGAGGGAGGGAGGGTCTGGCTTCCCTGGCAACCCACCCGACCATGGAGAGAGAAGGCTCCCCCACTCCCAAGGGGGCAGGGCAGGGCCTTCCCTACTGATTCTCTTCATCGCACAGGCTTGCAACGTCTCTGGGATCTGTTTCTCTCTGACGTCACTTCTATATCTGCTCATGATGTCTCATTTCCCACTTCATCCCGTTCCACCAACACAGAACATTCTCTTTCAATCATACTGCTGCTCCCTTACTCCATTCCTCACTTTCCCCTCTTCTCTCTCCTCTCTCTCTCCTTCCTCTTCTGCCACACTGGAGAAGACACCTTAGTTCACCTAATCTTTCATTCAATTTTGCCCCCACCATATTCCTTCTCCCGGTTTGGTTTTAACGTACCTTTCAATCGTCCATATTAACTGCCGTCTTATTAGACATGGCAGCGGCTGTAGCACCTATTCAAGCTCACCACCTGCACGCTGCTGTCACCCTTGCCAACCATGGCAACGCGGATTCTAAGTCTCTTGCATCTAATCTCCGTCGTCGTGGTGCTTTTTTGGGTTTTGGGGTCCGGGGTCGTGGTAGCTCTAGGGCTCAGCCGCTGCACGATGTTAGGAATTTTCAATCAAGAGCACCTGGAAAGTGGGGCGTGGTCAGATCCGAGCTTCTGAATCCAAAGTCAGAGGTGGGGGCTTGCGGCTCTGCGTTTGAAGACGTTCCCCACATCACTGATTGGCTTCCAGACCTAGAGGTTAGAATTCTATTTCATTTTTGTGAAATGCCTTAAATCTTCATTTTTTCCACTCGATTAGTGTACTTTACTCTGAACTGACTGTATGTCTTCAAAGCTGAATTCTTTGACGGCGATGAAAGAAGAACCTCTTGCTTGCCAGTTTCATAGAACCATTATTTTTGCCATATGAGTTTCTAACTCTATCAGATTCTGTGATTATCCTTTGCGAATGTAATCCCGTGGTTTCTGCCATAATCTTTCATTCAATTTTGCCCCCACCATATTCCTTCTCCCGACTTGAAGAAATCAGGCAATTTATTTTCGTTTGTTTGATTAGATTCAGCCTGTTAAGTGGTCCACGATAAAGTTGCTTAAGGTGGACACCGAATTCTCAATACTTTCTTACATCCTCTTTCTTAATTAATGGTTTCCAAATCAGCATACATTTAAGATCGATTCCCTTCTTTTCTTTTCCATCGCCTAAAAATGATCCTATCAGGGTGAAAACAGGTTTACATGGTGTGTCGCTAACGACCTTGACGCCTACTGGATGTTCTTATTTTGGTACAGACATTTCCGAATCCCCTGAAGTTTAACCCAGCGTACTCTGCTGTTAAGTAAGGATCGAAATCATATCTCTTGTTTGCGATGTACGCCAACACTGATTTTTCAATTGTTTTCGTCATGGATTAATCCGAGTAACAGTAATGTGTTTGCAGGAAGACATGTTCAAAGCCTGAAATTGCCTGATTTCTTCAAGTCTGTGCTTCTCTATTGAAGTTTGATATTTAAATATACCATGTTAAGGTGTTGATTGGCAGTTTTTATGATATTTTGTAGAATTCTTGGGCAATGCTTAATTCCTCTATATCTTGGAGCTATTATTATGCGTACCACTGCGAAATCCTTACAGCTCTATATAATAATGGCCAAAGGAATGCAGGCACCATGATACTGATCTAAATATTAAAAATGATGCAGGAAATACTTTGTGGATGATGACAGTTTTGTTGCGAGAGATGTAAGTATGAACTACAACTTGGATTCTCTGTTTCCTATGCCTTTTGAATTTGGTCGGGATATCAGCTATTCAGTTATTTGTTCATCTCATTTTTTGAATTATCAAGTTGTGTTGCGGTTCAGTCACGAGTCTTGCCTTCAATGTTTTTCTCCAGCACTTGGACTTTTAGTAGTGCTTTGACAGATTTAAACTTTTAGGCCTTCACTCGTATTTGGTGAAATTAATATTTTTTGCATATCTATCTTATTGTATCATTGGCCGGCTTTGAGATGGAGTCAACAAAGTAGGGTTCAAGCTTGATACATCAACTCTGTTTGGAATTGTTGACTTTCGAATATCTTCTCTCACCAACTAACATCAATCCGTCAGTATTTTGTAATTGAGTTTATTCTAGTTGTGCACAGATAACCTCAAAATTTAATGATGCATACTAAAACATCAATCTGGGAATACAACAGATAGTAGTGAACATGGAAAACATTGGGTCTGGCTTGCACTTCAGACGTGCTGGGCCAAGAGACAAGGTATGTTTTCTTCCTTTTCTGTGGTTAACATGCGACAGAAACCTATATTACCAATGATTTCACTGCTTAGAAGACTTCTTCATGTTATAAGATCTCACAATTTACACTATGGACCTTCAGATTTATTTCAGGGCGGAAGAGGTGAAGGCATGTATAGTCACATGTGGTGGCCTATGCCCAGGCCTCAATACTGTGATTCGTGAGATTGTTTGTGCACTTTGGTATCAATATGGCGTTCGAGAGATTTATGGAATTGATGTATGTTTCTTTTCTACCACATCACTCTTTCTGTTGTTTTCATATACAACCCGCCTTGTCCTTAATAGATATTACTACTAACTTTTTCAGGTTTGAGCTCATGAACAAGTGGTGTTCGGGATCCTTTTGGGTTTGATTTTTTGACATGTTGCCGAAGAAAATTGCTATTGGCAGGGAGGTTACAAAGGTTTCTATGCGCGCAACACAATGACTTTGAATCCCAAAGTGGTGAACGACATTCATAAGAGAGGTGGCACCATTTTGGGGACCTCCCGTGGCGGCCATGACACGATGAAGATAGTGGACTCTATTGAGAACCGTGGGATTAATCAGGTATACGCATCAGTAAATATTGTTACATTCAACTTTGGATATTGAAGATGCAGTGAAAATGTCCTGGAATGAGAATATTTCAATTCTATACCCAAAATGCGTGATGTTTTCATGCCAGTGTTGTGAAACGCAAGGTGCTTATAGAAGCCTTTTTTTCGTTTTGCTATTATTTAATGTACTGCTATAATTATAAAGATAAAGCTTGTAGTTCTGGACGTGGATGGTCACTAAAAGGGTTTTTTAAATATTCTTCTTAAACCTGTGCGACTTCTTCAGGTGTACATTATTGGTGGAGATGGTACTCACAAGGGTGCAGAAGCCATTCATGAGGTGTGTCGTGTTTACTGTAGTTTAACAACTTGGACGTTTTTATTTAATAACGTTTTCTATATGCATGGCGCTTGCAGTCTTGAAGATGCAGAAAGAGAAGTTCTGTCAAAGATCTGTCGTAGTTGCATTCTTTAAACGAATCATCAGAATCAGGGGAATTTTGGCGGTGTCCAGTTTGGTCCAGTTAGACTCGAATGTGATTCTTTCATTAGCACCTTGTCTGTCAAGGTTCGTTATATTGCTTGATCAATCTTTAGAAAGTTTCTCAGTGGATCCTATGTGGTACTCGTAGTTGTGTGCTGCAGTGAAGGTTGTCCTTAATTAAGTTGAGTGCTGATTGCAGGAAATAATCAAGCGAGGTTTGAAGGTCGTTGTTGCGGGGATCCCCAAAACGATCGACAATGACATTGATGTACTAAAGATCATCCCTACTGCACAGTGACGCGCTTTTTCACATGTGTGCTTAATTCCACATGCTGCCAGAATTCATTCGTGTGCCTTCTGACTTGTTCTCTTTTGGGATTTGTTTCAATGAACAGATAATTGATAAGTCCTTTGGATTTGACACTGCTGTGGAAGAAGCACAGCGAGCAATCAATGCAGCTCATGTCGAAGCAGAAAGTACTCATAATGGTGTTGGGGTGGTCAAACTCATGGGTCGTTACAGTGGTAATGTTCTGACATTACTCTAATCGAATCATGCTGTTGCAGGCTTTTCTATAACATTTGACAATAATAGAAATTTACATGATGATTGAGTTTTCCATGATTGAGAATCAATTTATTTATTGATGCGGTTCATGTGTGCAGGCTATATTGCCATGTACGCTACTCTTGCAAGTCGTGATGTGGTAATTATCTTCTCGACAGTTTTAGCAATCATTAGTGTCTCTGACTGATCTGTAATATCGTTGAAATGTCGCTTTTAAAGATCTGTCTCCTTTCTGAGGGGTTTGAAGAAGTCTAAATATTTTTGAAATGGTGTCTGCCGCACGAGTCATACATTGAAATTACGTTTTCTGTTTATTGCTTGGAAATAATGGGTACTATGGGTAGTTGATGTATTCTTGCTCTCTAATATTTTCCTTGATTATCCATGTAGTCGAAGGATGTGATTCTGATGCACCATATCTGCCATCGGTTATGTAAAACAGGACTGCTGCTTGATTCCGGAAGTACCTTTCTTTCTGGAAGGGGAAGATGGTCTGTATGAGTTTGTGTACCGTAGGCTGAGGGAAAATGGTCATATGGTGCTTGTTGTAGCAGAAGGTTCAGGTCAGGAACTTATCGCTGAAAGCCTTGGTTCTCTTGACAAGATGAGTGACGCTTCTGGCAATCGCCTGCTGCTTGACGTTGGTCTCTGGCTTTGTCAAAGGCTGAAGGTTAAACTTGCATGCCATTCCCCTCCTATTTCTTTTACTAGTCCCTTTTTTAATTTTATTTAATGCAGATGATGCATTTTTCTTTTGTATGTCCACCCTTAGGCATGCTAGTGTCCTTCACGAAGCTCTCGTTTTCAACGTTTTGTACCTTCCTGTGCAGGGCAATAGTCTTATATTGTTGTACTCTTTATGTGAACTCGTGATTATTCACATTACAAAAGTTCTTGCTAGAAAAACGAAACTACATAGATATCTTATTTTATAAGTTATTATCTTATATGGTTTCCGTCAGAGAACAGAATGGTGTTCATAGAAAACGAGCCAATACTAAATATTTTACGTTGTCAACCAATTACCCAATGTATTTCGTTTGGTTATTCACTCTATTTTCACTGCCAACTATCAACTAGTTCGGTAGGAGTTGGTAGTTTTTCTGAGTGTCTTTGTTGTCGCAGGACCATTTTTTGAAGATTCATAAGGAATCTATCACACTGAAATACATAGGTAAAATGTGTAAACTTATCTGCTCCAATTTTATCTGATAACTTTGAATAAACCGTGTTCTAAGTTAGTAAAAACTTGATATCGGTTTGGTTCAGCACTAATTGCAGGTCCTGATTGGTTCAGGGTTTTGCCAACATCCTTTTCAAAGGGTTAAGTTAACTGCGGATTTTGATTTTTCGCAGCCAGTAAAATTCAGCGAAATGTGGTCTTCATTTGCAGTTTTACGTTTGCCCACCATATCCTATGTAAATGGTCTATGGGCTTTTGTTACTGCAATATAGTCCGCCGAATAGAAATTTTAATCTTTGAATGTATGTGGATGTATTTGGCAGATCCAACGTATATGATTCGGGCTGTACCTAGCATTGCATCGGATAACGTCTACTGCACTTTGTTGGCACACAGTGTCATCCACGGTGCTATGGCTGGTTTTTGTGGGTTTACAGCTGGTCCTGTCAACAACCGCCATTGCTACATCCCTATCTCTGTACAGACATCGTCTTTCTTCATGGATCTCAATTTTCTATTCCGGGCACAAATCTTCCTTTGAATACAATATGAAACTTAATCTGTATAAGACGTTTCCATGTTGCAACTAATGGTACAAACATGATCCTCAGATTTGTATCAGCTTGTCGATGATATGCATTAACTGCAATTCGTAACGGGTTTGTTATGTCGTGTTATGGCGAGTTTCAACTGATGGTTGGTCGCTGATATGCAACAGAGAGCTGTTGAGAAACAGAGGCACGTAAATACAAGCGATCGTATGTGGGCCCGCCTACTATCATCGACGCACCAACCCAACTTTTTGCGGTATGAGAAAGTTCTAGAGGAGCAGCGGGTGCAGCGGGAAAAGGACTCTAATAGTCATGCAGTTGACCTTGATCAACAGTTACCTGGATTGACTGCCTCTCACAGCTTACCCTTAGCCCCACAGAGTACCCTCAAAGCATCTACGAATAAGTCATCTGCGAATGTACGTATTTTAATCCTTCATGTGTTGGTGACCTGGTTCTGCTCTGAATTTGTTTACAGATAAACACGGGTTTTCTAGTGGTACGATATACTCATGTAATTTTAAGTATCCATCTATGTCAGAGACTTGACGTGAGACTCAATGACTTGGCATCCCTGATGTGGAGGTCCAGACGAAATTCAAATCTTTTAGTTTTATGTTGGTTGTCCAACTCAGTAACCAGTGTCTTCTTCCTTGTGTGTAATTCTGGGATTGTACTGGTGTTTTTACCGTAAAATTGTTCAGAAACACTACATTTTGCTAAGTTTATTAATCCGCATCACTTCATGTTTTATAACCTTTCCCTGTACCTCGTATTATTGACCTGCTTTTTGCAGAGTACAACCAATAAGGAGAATCCTGGACTTCAGGTGGATCATTAGACATCGATGAGATCTGAGAACGCGTACATTGGAACCGCTCCAAAGCAGATCTTGATAAAGTTCTGAAGACCCCATTATCTGTCTCGGTTGTGCTATGTAGATTGTGTTCATTGGTTTTATGTGGACTAATATATATTGCGTTGTTTTATGTTGAAATTTGTTTGATATAAATTTCTGCATAAGAAGCCAATAGCTTTCGTGGTAGCAATCTAGAACCCCATATTCCAACTGCTGGACTTTGTGCACGCATGGAAATGGTATAACGTCGAATACAATTGGAAAAAGATATCGTCAGCAACTCTGGAGATCATTCTTATGTATTTCGATGGGTCTGAAAAGGTTCATGGAGAAGATTACAAATCCAGGCTTTACTCTGACTGCAAGTGTGGTTGAATGAAACTAGACAACAGAAATGGTTTGGATGTGAAGCCATAATTTGGAATGCGGAAATAAGCTTGACCGAGAAAAGTGAAGTGTCTCGAGATGCTTGGCGAGGTATTGATACGCGACTAAACGCAGGCCGACTGTAACCTCTGAAACGAGAACGGGGGGGAGCGCAATACTGAAGAGTACCTGATTGTCGCTGCTTGAATTTTTGGGGACCATTTCTAAGGCACCACTTTGTTTCCACTTTTGAACCCCTGAAGGTGCTTCAAATGATCGTAGGCGAAATCGGAAAGATCACGTCCTGATTTTGGAAATTTTATCGCTGAATATTTCGCTCAGTGTGACTGAATATCCGTTACCTTCTCGGGAATCTGTTCAAGGTTCTTGCATTTATATTTTATGCGACGTATGTTAGTTCATGTTGTCGGTATTGGAGGTCAGAATTTTCGGGTTTCTTATGGTCTGCCATGTGATCGAATGGCACCTTTTACAAGAATCATAAGAAAGTAGTTTAAGGTGTGGTAATTATGATGTGGTGATTATGGGGAAGTTTATGTTGTGGTGGAGAAATGTTCTACATGAAATGCTAAAGTACAAATTTGACTTGGTATAAAATATAATCTTAATTTTTATAATAATTCAATAGGATTATTGAAGAATTTGTTTATTTATTGATTTATTTTGGAAGTTTTTAGAAATAATCATGCTATAGGCAATGTTAGTAACAAATCTTTAATATTATCTTTCAATACATAATAAAATTGATTAATAAGAGCTTTATTATTTTATTCTACATCACAAGCAAGGTTTTGGAATTTGATAACATAGATTGTGATCAACCATAATTCTTGTCGTAAAGATAAGAGCTTGGTTTTTATTATTCTTTCTTGATCATTTTTTCTAAATAAGGCCATAAATACTTCAAAGAATGAATTCAAATCATAAAAAAGTCATAAATTGTTTTTTGTCAAAGATGCAAACTAATAAAGAGTATTTCTAGATAGAAGTGCGTCTATGAATCTAACTTGAATAAATCCATTAGGATATTGGAAAAGATGCAACTTTAAATAAAACTTGATTTATTACAAAAAATTTGATCTCGTTCTATCAAACTTCTCAGGCATATTAAGCTTTGCCTCCTCATGCTTGTAGAAGCAAGAATTCTTAGATTTAATTGTAAGGCTAATTTACTTGCTTTCCTCAACTATACAATTTCTTGGTGTAGGCCTTGGACTTCTTCCAAAGATGTAGGAATAATGCTTCTATGGTTGATATTAGTGATTTATGAAATTTCTACTATAAGAGTGTTGACAAGCTCTTAAAGATCTATAATAGTTATAAATCTATTCTCACTTTAACTAAATATAATATCTAGAGTTTTTCCTTCTATCTTAGACAACTTAATAAATTTACAATTCAAATTAGAAGAAGATAATCTACAACCTCTAATATCAAATAAAAATTTCTATAAAAAAAAATGATTTACTCTCTTTAAGAAAAAAATCAAGATTAGAAAATAAACAATATTAGTTTAAAGGTGGATAGTCTACAATCTTTAAATATAATATAGAAATGAGATAATCCACTTACTTCTAAATTACAAAACAAGAACAATGAATCTTCACTCTTGTCAAACTACCAAAGATATAAAATACAAACAATTATTTGGCCAATAATATCAAAATGCTCTTGTGTTACTTAAAAGAAATAAAAAATCATTCAAAAATAGAATAATATTAAATTAAAATGGCTATTATTAAATATAAGAAGAGTAGAGACTTTTGAAATAAGAATAGAAATAAGAAAGGCATTGATAAGAGTGAAGAAGGCTTCACTCTTTTTTCTATATATATTATCTATCTAAGAGCTACATAGTGGTGTTCTATAAGATATCCAACATATATCCAATTTGTAAGATATGTGTCAAATTTATAAGACAATTTTTTTATATGTAAGCAACATAATTAACTTATTCTACAAGCTACCAATATGTACAACATGTGATTAATTTATTGGCCAAATTTCTAACCTATCAATCACCTATAAATAAAAATAAAGATGAAATCACATCTATGAAGCTTTTAAAAAGCTACTCTATAAGATATTATCAAATTAATCTATTTTTACTTACTTCTATCTATTTATATTATCTAAATAATTATTAGAACAAATCTTATGTCTATAACAAATGTAGATTTTGCTCCAAATAGTATAAGATGAACTTCTTCAAGTTGAGTTAAAATCTTTTTACAATCTTATATATGATTAATGATATACTTGTCACATCTTTTTTTATCTAAAGTCTTATATTTTTTTTCTTCTTTACACCCTTTTATAGAGACATTATTTTAAAAAGACATAGTCTTTTTAAAAATGAAATCTCTCAATATCTTATTCATTCCATTCATCATGCAATTGAATTAGTAGCACCTTATGAAAGAGTACACATTTTAAGTAACTCAAGTGGTGTTTTCATTGTTGTTATATCTCTAGTTTCATATACAAGTTGAAATAAATCATAGCCCAAATATAAATCATCTATTGAATAAATTGTCTTTTCTGCAAATACTTCAAACAATTCATCTATTAAATGTCTTATATTTGCATTCCTAATAATTTTTACATTTATTACTTGCATATCTTAGATAAATCTTAATAATCCATTTTTTTTAGGTATTATAAATCAATAGCTAGAATATGGAATAAAAAAAGGCTCCAAAATCTTCATTGTATCTTTTCTTTTAATAAGTCTATCAATTTAGGTAAGTGAATTTTTAATATTGGAATTGGTTTCAAGTTCCAAAGCACATGTAATATTGTGAAAATAGCCATAAGAGCCATAATATTAGGATCTACACATTCTATTTTACAAGATTAAAAAATAAATAATTTATCTCATTTTGTAAGCATTTCTTTGAAATATACAATTTCTTTTAGCAATAAAGAACCATCAAATCTAAATCTTAATTTTTTAAATTTTTTTTTAATAGATTGATGTCCAAGATTCTTTGGATCTTTTAAATTTTTCTGTCTTGATGCTTCTTCTATTTCTTATTTAAAATCCTTTGATAAAGATCCTGTAATAAGTTTCACCTTCTTATCCATTGTCTTATATTTTATTTCCATAATAATCTTCGATGCTTGAAAAGATTCAAATATAAAATAAATTTTCTTTGAGTGAATTTGTACAATCTTATCATTATCTTTTATTTCAATTGATGCAATCAATTTCAATGAATCTTCCAATCTATTTTCTTTATAAATACCAAAAATCTTTTCATCGTCTTCTAATGTTTTCAATTCATACAATTCTATTTCAATATTACATAGTATCACGGTGTCGTGGTAGAAAGAATCTGCCTCAAGAAAGCGCTGGACTTCTGGTATCAAGGACATGAACTAGAAAGAGATGCATAATCTAATGGAAACTATATCAAAGAAAAAGTCACAAAATAGAATTAAGAAAGTATGTATATTCAAAGAAAATTGGAATGGCTATTGCCAAAGATTAGAAAAATGAAGACTCTTGAAACTAGACTAGAACCAGGGAAGGAGTTGACAAGAGTGAAGAGGGCTTCACTCTTGCCTCTATAAATACTATCTAACTAAAAGCTACGTGGCGGTGTTGTGTTGTGACACGATTATATGGTGAAATTATGACTAAAAATGATTTTTCAATTAATACTCTATTATCTTAATTCAACAAAAATTCAACATATTTTAATAAGGTTTTTATGAGAGTCTCTTAGTTTATTTTCTTCACTTAATAGCTAGTAGATAAGAATTAGTTAACAATTTTACCTTCTAGGTTGTAGTAAGTCTTTTATTGTCTTAGAAAGGCCATAAAATAATAAAAATATAGTAAAAAGGATAAATCACTAGCATGATTGACATTAGGGTTAAGTTGAGGGTAGGGTCGGGCTGTAAAATCCCTAGGATAGGTTAGATGGATACCCAAGGGTTGGCCGTTTGTAGGACAGGGTCAAAATCAGACCTTTGGCTACTAAAATGGCTGCTTAGGGCAAATCAAGAGTCTTTTGGCAGATCAAAAGATGGGATTAGAAAGAAGACTTAAGAGGTTTTGCATAGGATTTGGTGGAGAGTGATTTGGATTAGAAATGACTTTGTAAGAGCTTTGCAAAGTCAAGCTTTATTTTGGCTACTTGAGATTTTGTGAAATAAAATAGGATTGATGGTTTAGACAATTCCAGAAGCTTTGCAGTAGATCTACGGCTGGAAATTTTTGGGTTTTTAGGTATTGTTGTTGTTAATGTGTGCTGTAAATTTGAACTCAATCTAACGGTTTAATTGTATGTAATTGAGGTTTAAGTAGGTCAAGGTCTCGGGAATTAAGCTTTGAAGGTCAGTTGGGGTTTTTGAGATCTTGAGCAATCTGCTAGTTGGATTGGAGTGAAATTTGTGTGTGTGGGTAGTAGACTTGTTTTCCTATGCACATACAAAATTTGAGAGCAATTGAACGGTGTGAAAGGGAGATTTAGGTATTGGAATATTAGCATTAAGATTGGAGAAGGAGGCCGGCCGTCACCCATGCAAATTTATGGGTTTTTCTTCTTTTTGTGAAGTTAGATCTTCTTCAAACTTAATGTGCTTGTTTTCAACTTAATTAGTAAGGTGTGTGAAAAATTTCAATCAAGATCAATGATTTATTTGGTAGTTATTGAGATTCTAAAACTACCTTAGGATTTTCTTAGGGTTTGGTTAAGATTCGACTAGGATTTAATTAGGGTTTGTTTTAGGGTTTGACCAGGGTTGACTAGGGTTTAGTTAGGGTTTATTTTAGGGTTTAATTAAGGTTTGATTAAAGATTATTTAGAAATTGATTAGAGAGGTTAGGACTAGTTTTGTTGCATATTTCTTTTTTATCTTCCTTGTAGGTGCCGAATTCAGACTTCCTGACGTACAATAAGCGGTATTCTCACGAGGACCTCATACGTGTCTAATTTGCAAGGCGCGTGTCAATTCTGAATGCGTGTCAAACTTGCACGACAAGTTTTTCACATGTGCGCCACGTACTTGGCTTGTTTCGTAAGCTACCAACATGTGTGATACATGGCTAGCTTGTTCTACAAGCTACCAATATGTGCGCCATGTGGCTACCTTGTTGACCAAGTTTCTAACCTATCAATCACCTATAGACATGTACAAAGGTGATTTCATGTCTATGAAGCTTCTAGGAAGCTTCTCCATCAGATATTGTCAAATTAATTTATTTTACCTACTTCTTTTGGTCTATTATTACTTAGGATATTTATTGGAGTAAATCTTATGTCCGTGACATTATCCCCCCTTCTAGGGACGAGTTCCACGAGGAGCGGTGATTACATGTTGAGAAAGTCCAAAATATGTCGAATTATACTTGACACATACTCTGATCTTTGTTCCCTTTGAAGGTGGTTGATAGGTCCTTTCAGCCATCGATAATATCTCATACCAGGGCAAAAAGACCATTCTGTTATTTGATCATTGTCAAGGCCTTCATAACTTCCTTCAAAGAAAACATTAGAAACACCATCAGGAGTAGTTCCTACTTCTAAAAGTATCACCAAACATTGGGAGTCTCTTCCAAGGTCGTGATACCAAACACGTTGTATTTTGCCATCAATTCAAGGAAGGACATGTCATTCTTGAGGGTCTTCATCTCTATTCCATCGTCTTGAAGGTTGTGATAGTCGTAATGTCTCATCCGGTAAATCAGCAAATGATGGCTCTTGAGCTGAATTCGCTGGTTGTTGATCCTCCATCTCTTTAGCACAAACAAGATCTAATGACAAACAATGATACAAGGTAGGATGAAACCTCTATAGAACCTGCCTTGCTTTATAGCAAAGATTTTCTTGAGTATTTATCTTGGTTTTGATGGATATCGTCGATGAAATGTATTAACTTTTATTGATGCATTTGTTAGATTCTTTGATGGCTTCCATGTGCGTTCACTAATATCATATCATGTGCATTCACTAATATCGTATCCACGCCAATGCATAAGATATTCCAATCGATTTTGGCGCCGCCTTGAATCTAAAATCTCTTCAACCTCGAATTCTTCATTGTTGTCTACTTCTACAGGAGGTAGTGGTATTTGTCTTCTTCCTTGTATGTCCACTATCTTGTATGGCTCGAGTAGTGACACGTGGAATACAGGATGGATCTTCATGGACTCCGGTAGGTGTAATCGATATGCAGCTAGATTGATTTGTTCAGAAATAGGAAAAGGTCCAAGCCTACGATAGTCCAACTTATCACAAGGATGAGTAGTCTTGATATTGGGACAAAGTAACCATACCTTGTCTCCCACGTTGAATTGTGGTTGTTCCTTGCGATACGCATCTGCATTTGTTTTTTGTCGTTCTTGAGCTTCTTTTAATTGCACCTTCATTATTGCATGTAGCTCTGACAAATGATTTGCCAAATCTTTTGCTGTTGGATTATCAACTTTTGAAAAGTCAAAAGCATCAAGTTGTGGGTGATAACCATAATTGGCAAAGAAAGGTGTTTGTTGCGTAGAAGAATGTATCATATTATTATAAGCAAATTCTGCCAATGGCAGAAGAGCTATCCAATCATCTTGTTGGTAGTTGATGGTACACCTTAAATATTGCTCCAAGACTTGGTTCACGCGCTCTGTTTGTCCATCAGTTTGAGGATGAAAAGCTGAAGATAATTTTATGTCCACTTTTAAGATCTTGAAAAGAGTTCTCCAAAATCTTGACACAAATTGAGTTCCCTTATCCGATATAATATCCTTAGGTAATCCATGATAGCAATAGATATTATCAATGAAAAGCTTAGCTGTTTCTTCACTTGTGATAGATTTTTTGCATGGCACAAAATGTGCCATCTTGGTGAACCGATCTACTATCACAAATATAGAGTCATAAGATCTTGAACGTGAAAGATCTATGATGAAATCCATAGAAATAGAAGACCTTGGTTGTTTTGGAATAGGTAATGGCTGAAAAAGCCGAAAAGATCAATGACGAGGAGTCTTTGATCTTGAGCAGATATCACATGATTGTACAAAGTCTTTGATTGCCTTCCACATTTGAGGCCACCAAAAATCTCTTGATGTAAGTTCCAAAGTCTTGTTGTATCCAAAATGTCCTGCCGCTGGAAAATCATGACATGCTTGAAGAACACGTAAATGTGCTTCTCCTTCTGGAACATATAGACGTCCTTCAAAATATAGTAGATTGTTCTTGAACTCAAATTTAGAAGAATCATGAGACTTGGAAGAATTATTCTTGATATCATGAATAAGAGGGTCTGAGGACATACTTGACTGAATTTGCTTGAGAAAAGTTGAATCAACAATCAATATTGATTTTATTGCTCGAAGATAAAACTGCTCTAATTTTAAGAGAACCGTTCTTTGATATCAATTGCATCTTCTTCTTTTTAGTGTAAATAAGAAGGCATCGGATAAACCTTGATGTTTTCTTAGTCGATAAAGTGATAATAAATTTGAATGCCAATGAACATCTCCAGCGAAGCTTGATAGCGATTCATAGCATGCGTATAAGTTCTTGTGATGTATAGATAAATTTGGACTCAAATATACAGATGTGCTAATCTTAAGAAAAGAATCGGATAAAGTTCTTTGTAGTGGATCTCATGGTGTCTGAAATTGAAATTTTCTTAGATGACCTCTGGATGAAGTTGTCATCATTCCCATTTGTGAAAAATCGCCTTGAGCAAAGTTTGATGTGATACATTTCTAAATAAAAATGCCTTGGAAAAATCCTACAATCTTAGTTGGAATTGCAAAAACAACAAATATCTTCACAGCTTCAAATCGCCCATTTTATGCTTCTCCCTCTCCCCTCTTCTAGTCAACGTATAAGAATTTTATGGCGAGAATCTTTGATGAAGATCTAATAATAATTGGCAAATCTCAAAAAGCATTGGACATCTCTTACCGTCTTTGGAATCTTCCAATTCATGATTATTTTGATTTTCTTAAGATCCATCATGAGGCCATCATTTGAAATGATGTATCCTAAGAAATCAACTTGAGTAGTGTGAAATAAACACTTTTCCATCTTTGCGTATAATCCCGCATCTCTAAATTTTTGTAATACTTGACAAACATGTATTTCATATTCTTCTATATTCTTAGAATAGATCAAAATGTCATCTAGGTAGCAGACGACAAAATTGTCTAAGAACTTGCAAAAAACATCATTCATGAGATGTTGAAAAGCAGCTCGTGCATTCGTAAGTCTAAAAGGCATGACATTATATTCAAAATGTCTGTACTTGGTTCGAAATGTAGTTTTCCATTCATCTCCTTCTTTGATGCATACTAGATTATATGCTCCTCTTAGATCTATTTTTGTATAGATCCTAGCTTGATTCAACTGGTCGAGGAGTCCTAATATTAGAGATAATGGATATCTATTCTTGATTGTAATCTTATTGAGTCCTTGATAGTCAACACACATCCGCAATGATCCATCTTTTTTCTTCACAACTAGAATTGGAGCTCCTGCTGGAAATTTACAATGACGTATGAAATTCTTGGCCAAATTCTCGTCAATATATGCCTTGAGTTCAGCCATTTTATCTTGTGATAAATTGTAGATTGGTCCAAATGGTGGCTGAGTTCCTTCTTTAAGGTCAATTGAACAATCATATGGACGATGCTCCGGAAGAATATCTCCATTCTTTTTCTTGAAAACGTCTTGATAATCTTGATATTGACTTCGAATGCTACTTGAAGTCTTTCCATCGTTGGAAATAGGTGTAGCATAAATGACAAAAGATGATCCTTCTTCTGCAGCGTGCAAGAAAGCTCTTGCACCTACAAACGCAGGTTTAATTCTACTAGACTTGTGATTTCTTACTTGATTAATTATATTGTTAGCTATACTTTTAGAAAAGTTCAGAGTACAAGAAATCCAATCTATTTGAGGGTTGTGTTTTTTTAACCATGATAGACCTAGAATAACTGGAATAGAGGGAGATCTAATTATGTTAAAAATTATGCAACTATTATAGCCATTTACTACTACATCTAGAGGAAGTGTTTCATGAGTAACATCTCCAGAAGATAAAGGACGACCATCTATGACTTCTACGTGTACGGGTTTAGATTTTTGTACTATCTATATTTTATGGCTTTTAGCAAATTCTTCATCTAAAAAACAAGCCGAGGCTCTCAAATCTATTAAAGTAGAGGCTTTGTAATTATTAGGTCCTAAATACACATCTATTATAAAACAAGGAGATGGTTGTGAGGAGAAGATAGGACCTTCATTAGAAATTGTACAAGATCCCAGCCGCACGGTCCTTATTGTGGCTGGACAAACTCGTTTTCCGACATATTGTCTTCTTTGACAGTCGTACTCCTCATCTTGTGGTTGCGTCGTTTCTTTGGATAATTTTGAGTAGTGTATTTAGGTTCTCTACAATACAAGCATAATCTTTTTTGACGACGTCGAGTCTTTTCTTGTTCAATAAGCGGCTTGAAACGTATAGTATCAATTTGCATGTCCTCGACTTCTGAAGGTACATATTGAGAAGTCATTGGTGCTACCATTGAATTATAATGTCACTGAGGTTCTCTTGTACGACTTTCAAATCTAAATTTGAAAAGCCGATAATAACACTTCATCGCAAAGTCTATTGCTTGACTCAATGTTTGAGGATCAGATAAGTTCAACATCAATTTTTTCACTTCATATTATAATCCGTAGAAAAACTAACTAATGAGTGCAGCATCATCTCACTTGATATCGATTGCTAGTTGTCGAAATTGTGAAGTATATAATATCACTGATCGATTGCCTTGTTGTAGGATACAAAGCTTGTTGGTTGCAACACAAGTTGCATTGTGTTCTCCATACATAGATCAAAATTCTGCTAAGAAAGCCTCTAAATTATCCAATATTGGATCATGTCGTTGCAGAAAAGATGAAAACTAAGATAAGGCAGAACCTGAAAGTAGTGTACCAATAAATCTGACTTGTGATCTTGGAGTTGGAAAACTTTGCGGTTGCAATTCAATCACCAGTTAGACTTGGTTGATGAATCCTCGAAACTTGGATCTTGTGCCATCAAACTTCTCAGATAGACCAATTTTTGGTTCTCTGATGCTTGGACGATGTTCCAATGTAGGAGGAATTATATGGCTTGGTGTAGATGTTGAAGCAGCTCCAACCATATCTATATCTTCATTATTTGGTAACCTTGTTGCTCCTTGTGGAGGTACAGTGAGTTGATGCATTGCAAGCATCAATTCCTCATTTGCTCTTGCATTTGTGCCATTGCACTCTTCATTTCGGCAAGCTCGGCCATAATAACACTTCAAAAAATATATAACACTACTCGAGATAAGTAACAGGGAGAACAAAGAAAATACTAGGAATAATATCAGTTTAGAAGAGGGTAATCCGCAACTTCTAAAATGCTTGTGTCTTATCAAGAGAAAAGGGGTAATCCACTCTTAAATCAAGACAAGACAAAGCTATGATATTATAAGTGTACTCTTGTCAATCTGTCAAGGACATGAACTAGAAAGAGATGCATAATCTAATGAAAACTGTATCAAAGTAAAAGTCACAAAATGGAATTAAGAAAGTATGTATATTCAAAGAAAACTGGAATGGCTATTGCCAAAGATTAGAAACATGAAGACTCTTGAAACTAGACTAGAACCAGGGAAGGAGTTGACAAGAGTGAAGAGGGCTTCACTCTTGCTTCTATAAATATTATTTAATTAAGAACTACGTGGCGATATTCTATAGGACCTCATATACGTGTCTAATTTGTAAGATACGTGTCAAAGTTGCATGACAAGCTTCTCACATGTGCGCCACGTACTTGACTTGTTCCGTAAGCTACCAACATGTGTGACACATGGCTAGCTAGTTCTTTAAGCTACCAACATGTGTACCATGTGGCTACCTTGTTGACCAAGTTTCTAATCTATCAATCACCTATAGACATGTATAAAGGTGATTTTGTGTCTATGAAGCTTCTAGGAAGTTTCTATATCAGATATTGTCAAATCAACTTATTTTACCTACTTCTTTTGGTCTATTATTACTTAGATAATTTATTGGAGTAAATCTTATGTCTGTGACATCTGGCTGTAATTAAATACTCAACTAAGATCCAAAATAATAAAATCTTTAAATTTTTATAAAATTCTTTCTTTTAAGGCTATTACATCTAAGAATGAAGCCTTCTTCACACTTGTCAACTCCTTTCTTAATTTTAGTCTAATTCAAGAGTCTTATGTATTTTTTAGTCTTTGACAATAGCTATTCCACTTTCTTCTTGAATATACGTACTTCTTTATTTCTATCTTGTTATTTTCCTTTGACATAGTTTTTACTAATTTATGCATCTTTTTAATATGTGTCCTTGATAAATTGCCAAGAATGAAGTTACGATATCAAAGCTTTGTCTCTCCTTGATTAAGAGTGGATTATCTCTTTTTCTTGATAAGACATAAGCATATTAAAAGTTGTGGATTATCCATTTCTAAATTGATGTTGTTTATAGATTTTTTTTTTTTTTGTTCTTGAGTGTTTATTTTGTAATAAAAGTAAATATTTTTTTTTCTTTTCTATTGTGGTATCATTCTAGAGCTTGCTAAAATGAAGAATGCAGTGGTACAGATATAAGAGCAAATAAGAGAATTAATACTTACAATGCATCAACTCAATTCACCACCACAAAAAGCAACAAGATTAGTAAGAAGTAAAGATATAGAAATGATTCGAGTTGCTTCAAGCCATACTACTTCACCTATGATTGAACACCATTTAAGCATCAAAGAATTAAAAATTATTTTTTTGAAGAAGTTTGATGGCAGCACATTTAAGTTTTGAGGATTCATCAATCAAATATAACTGGTGATTGAACTTCAATCCTAAAGTTATCCAATCTAAGGATCATAAGTTAGGTTTATTAAAATATTATTATCAAATTTTATTTTATTATGGTTTTCATCCTTTCTTGAATGACATGATCTAGTATTGGATAATTTGGAGATATTTTTAACACAGTTTCAATCTATATATAGAGAATATGATGCAATTCATGTCGCAACCAATAAGATCCATATCTTGCAACAAAGCAATTGATCAATGATATCATATGCTTCATAATTTTAACAATTAGCAATTAATACCAAGTGGCATGATATTGCTCTTATTAGCCAATTTTTCTATGGATTATAATATGAGATAAAGAAATTGATGCTAAAGTTATTCGATCCTCAAACATTGAGTTAAGCAATTGATTTTGTTGTGAAGTGTCACAATTGGCTTTTTAAATTTTAATGTGAGAGTCATACAAGGGAGCTCCAATATTACTATAATACAATGGCAATATCAACGTCTTCTTAATATGTACATTCAAAAATAGATGACATACAAATTGACGCAATATATTTTAAACCTCTTATTGAATAAAAAAAGACTCATTGTTGTTAAGAAGGATTATGTTTATATTATAGAGAATCTAAGCACACTACTCAATATTGTCCAAAAAAATGACATAACCACAAAATGAAGAGTACTGCTATCAAAGAAGACAATATGTCAAAAAACAAGTTTGTCCAGCTACAATAGAGACTGTGCAGTTGGAATCTTATACAACTCCTAGTAAAGGTCCTATCTTCTTCTCAAAACCCTCTCTTTATTTAATAATAGATGTCTATTTGGGATCTAAAAATCACAAAGCCTTTACTTTACTAGATTCAAGAACCTCAGTGTATTTTTTAGATAAAAAATTTATTAAAAATCATAAAATATCTTCAATATAAAAAACTAAATCCATACATGCAGAAGTCATAGATGATTCTCTATTATCTTCTACAAATGTTATTCATGAATCCCTTCCTATAAATAAAACAATAGATGGTCATAATAATTGTATAATCTTTAATATAATTAAATCTTCTTCTAATCCAATTATTTTAGGATTAAAATAGCTAAAAAAATATAATCCTCAAATAGATTGGATTTCTTGTAGACTTGACTTTTTTCAAAGCATTAATGAATCTCGTTAGTCAAGTGACAAGTCATAAGTCTAGTATAATAAAATCCATACTTGTAGGCGCAAAAGCTTTTATGAATGTATAAAAAAAAAGATCATCTTTTATTATTTATGCTACATCTATTTTTCATAGTAAAAAGACTTCAAGTGGCATTCCAAGCCAATATCAAGATTATCAAGATATTTCTTAGAAGAATAATACAGATATTCTTCTGGAGCATCATCCATATGATTATTCATATGATTATTAATTTTTATTTGGATTGATCTATAGTCTATCCTAGAATAAATTGATTGAACTCAAGAAATACATTGATGAAAACTTAGCCAAGAATTTCATACGCCATTCAAAATTTCCAACAAGAGCTCCTATCTTGTTTGTAAAAAAAAAAAATAGATTACTATGGATGTGTGTAGATTATCAAGGATTCAATAAGATTACTATTAAAAATAATTATCCTCTATCTTTGATATTTGGACTTCTCGATCAATTGAATCAAGTTAAGATCTATACAAAAATAGATCTACGATGAGCATATAATTTGATATGCATCAAAAAAGGTGATGAATGGAAGACTACATTTTGAATAAAGTATGGATATTTTGAATATAATGTCATACCTTTTGGACTTATAAATATACCAGTTAATTTTTAATATCTTATGAATGATATTTTTTGTGAATTTTTTGATGATTTTATTATCTGCTATTTAGATAATATCTTGATCTATTCTAAGAATAAAAAAAAATATGAACTTTATATTTGTCATGTATTACAAAAACTTAGAAATACAAGATTATATATCAATATAGAAAAGTGTGTATTTCACACTACTAAAGTTGATTTTTTAGGATACATCATTTCAAATGATGGTCTCAAAATAGATCCTAAAAAAGTCTAGATAATCATAGATTGGAAGATTCTAAAAATAATATGAGATATGCAATACTTTTTGGAATTTTTCAATTACTATCAAATCTTCATCAAGAATTTTTTCAAAGTTGCAACTCCACTCACATGCTTAATTTGTAAAGACAAACTCAAGTAGAGCAAAGAAACAAAAACATTGTTTGAGGCTTTGAAGACAACTTTTACTTCTATACCAATCTTATATTATATTGACATGTTCTTCCTTGGATTGATGGTGAAGTACAACATATTTGGTATCATGACCTTAGAAGAGACTCTTGATATTTGGTAATACTTTTAGAGGTAGGAACTATTCTTGATGGTGTTCCAAATATTTTCTTTGAAAGAAGTTATGAAGGCTTCAATAATAATTAAATAATAACGTGGTTCTCTCGTTTTGGTATAGAATATTATTAATGGCTGAAAGGACTTATTAATTATCTTTGAAGGGAATAAAGATCAGAATATGTAGCAAGCATAATTCGACATATCTTAGACTTCTTCAATATGTAATCACCACTCCTCATGGCATTGGTCATTAGAAGATAGGATAATATCATGGACATAAGATGTATTTCAATAATTATCTAATTAATATATATTAATAGAAATAGATAAAATAAATTAATATCTTATAGAAAAGCTTTCTAGAAGCTTCATAAATACAGAATCACCTTTATATATGTCTATAAGTAATTGGTAGGTTAAAAACTGTCAAGGACATACTTATCAGAACCTTTTAAAATATTCTAGAAGGTTCTTAGAATTTTTTAGAACCATCCAGAGCCTTCTAGCATCTTTTTAGTTGATAGAAGTTGCTTGAGAAGCTTCCTAGTTGGTGGAAGTTACTTGAGAAGCTTCCAGATTGGTGGAAGTTGTTTGAGAAGCTCCCTAGTTGGAAGGCTACCAGGCTTTCCTAATTGGTGGAAGTTGCTTATAAACTTCCTGGGACATGGAAGTTGTTTGAGAAGTTTCCTAGTTGGCGCTACTGGAGGAAGCCTTTAGTTATGGAAGTTGTTGAGAAGCTTTGCATTGGTGGAAGTTAGTTGGAGAAGCTCTTTAGTTGAAGGAAGTTACTTCAGAAGCTCCCTAGTTGGTGGAAGCTATTTGAGAAGCTTCCTAGTTGGTGGAAGCTGCTTGAAAAGCTTCCTAGATAAGAGTATATATTGGAATTGAGGCTGAAGAGTTCTTCAATCTCGACAACACATCTCTTGGAGCTCTAGCTCACCTCTCTGTTATTGTTTCTTATACTCATCTGATTAATCTAATTTTTGTCAATTCATCTTGAATTTCTTGTTTAGACTTTCAGTCTATATTCTGCGTCCATGACAGTTTATCGAGACTATCTTTCTATCAATATCGGAGCTTAATTCTTTGAGGCAAAGAGTGGACTACCCCTCTCTTTGGAAATACTTGAGCGTTCTAAGGGTTGCGGATTATCCTCCCTTGGAACGATATTGATTCCTTCTTCTTTATTTAACATGGCTAATAAAAAAGACGTTAACATGGTAGAATCTTTGGAGTCAAAGTTAGATGTGATCATCAATGCCCTTAATGCTCTAGCAATTAGAATTGCTGAAATTGAAGGAAATTTTGCTAAGCTCCTTGGAGCTATAAGAGTGGGAGTAGCTCAAACTACAGTACAACCACCTCTAGCTAGTGAAATACTGCCATCTACATCTTAACATGAGAATTTGATTATAGTGCAGTACAAAGAGCCTCAAGTCAGTCTCCTAGAGAAGTTTGATGGTATCCGATCAAAATTTTGTGGTTTTATAAATCAAGTTTGATTGGTAACATTCTTACTAACCGAACGCTATTCAACCATGAATCGCGAAGTTGATTTAGCGAAAACATTGCTTTATTGGACAAAGTTTTGTCTTTATTTTGCCCCCATTTTGGAGGTACCCTATCTTTAGTAATTTGAGACCTTTCTAGAAGCATTCGAGAGATATTTAAAGCTTTGATCAGGCTCGATGGACAACTACCAAGATTTGTTCTTTTGCTTTAAAGACTGCTTCTATCCGCTTATGCATCCAACTTCGCATAACTCACATTATATCAACCGAGAGAAGAAGGCCAGGAGTAATTTTATTGCGGACTCAAAGATGATGTAAAAGGATGCCATCTCTATCCAACCTGCCACCAGTTAATCAGCCCAAGTATAGCACAATCGACTTTTTCAACAACATCAAGACCATTATTCTAGAGCTACTTGATATCCACAAGGAAAATAGTTCTATTCGCCTGCTCCTATCAAGAGTGTAGAAGCTCAATCTAAAACAGAAGACATGCAAATCAATACGATACATTTCAAGCCCCTCACGACTGAAGAAAAGAAGCAATAATTTGAGCAAAATTTATGCTTATGTTGTGGAGAGGCAGGCCATAAAGTCGGAAATTGTCCTAGAAAACAGACGCCTCGAACAACAAGACTCAGAAGCACAAGCGTGCAGGAAAACAAAGACGTTGTCATACTGAAATTGCTTATAATATATAAAATCCACTCAAAAATCATAATATGTTTATAAGTTTAGATATGTGTTAGAATGGTTAGTAAAATAAATTAAAGGGATTGGTAGAAGAAACTTTATTTTATTTTACGTATTTTGATTATGATATTTAAAAATTATAAGATCTAAATGATTAATATAAAGCCTTGAGAGAAGGTGGGAGCCTATGGATGAAAATATAAGCTAGTAGGAGGCTAATTGGGAAGGATAATATGAAGGTATGGTTGGATGAATGCAAGGAATGGAAAACTTCATCCCTATTGGCTGAATACCATACCCAATGGGCTTTGAGGAGGCTGCCCGCAACCTTAACAAGGGTTTCGGCGACTTCAAGGGGGCCACTTGAAAAAAAAAGACTAGGATTGTAAAGTTTAGGATTTTGGGTACAATTTGTGTACAAAAATTAGAGGATTTGGAGTTAGGGTAAAGAAGTTATAGCCATTTGAAGATAAGGTGTCAATATGAGACATACTGTCACTCTTTTGAGGATTGGAGGAGTTGTATGAAAGCTTTTGAGATCGAAAGGTGCGGCTAGAGAGGGGATTTCAAGTTCTACATCTAATGTGGAAGAATTACTACATTTAGAGTTTTGAAGAAGGAGTTATTGGGAGTCAAAGACAGCAGATTGAATTCCAAGGCAGTAAGTAGACCGTTTTGTTGATAGTGATGGGGTTTGCCATATCTTAAGTTTTTGGACGAATTTTTGTCTCAAAATTTCCAAGAAGGTGTATTATTATGCTAAAAAGCTATATATCAAAGTTTCATAGCATTTGGACTTTTAAATTGTGAGATATGAAGAATTTAGTACACGGGTGTTTGTAAATAAGGGTTTAAAGCTACTGCTAGGGTTTTGGCGATATCTAAAGATCGATAATGAATCGACGGTTGAAATTTGTGGTGGTAGTTGTGAAGAATATATCAGTACTTCTTGTAAATTTGGAGTAGATTTGTTGAGTTGGATTAAAAGTTATGGATTATTGAAGTTTGGTAAAAATTCCCTTCCTACGGGGGAATGAGGGTTTAGAGTATTTTGTTATGTTTTGAGTGGTTTGAGGAAATTAGGCTTATGTATTGGATGTAATAGCCCTATGAAGATCTCTTTTATATAAACTTAGGGGTTTTTATTATACTTGGAACTTGCTTGAGTAATTAGTGGCAGTCAGAAGCCCTGCACTTTCTTGAGGCAAATTCTCTCTACCACGACACCGTTGTATGCTAATACTTGCCTGATACTTGCTTGATATCCGATTGATATCCGAATCTTAACTATCTTGTAACCCTAAAATTCTTTGATTGATATCTTAGAATCTTGAGATTCTTTGTTTAATATCTTAGAATCCTAAGATTTCTTATTTAATATCCTAGAATCCTAAGATTCTTTATTTGATACCTTAGAATCCTAAGATTCTTTATTTGATATCTTAGAATCTTAAGATTTTTTATTTGATATCTTAAAATCCTAAGATTCTTTGTTCACACTGCAATTCGGAACTAGTTCTAATTTATCCTTGTTCACAATGCAATTTTAGAATTAATTCTAATTTATCCTTGTTTACACTACAGTTTTAGAACTAGCTCTAAATTAATCCTATTTTTATTATATTTTTTGAAACTAATTCTAATTTATCCCTATTCACACTACAATTTTGGAATCAATTCTAATTTATTCTTGTTCATACTATAGTTTTAGAATTAGCTCTAAATTAACCTTATTTTCACTATAGTTTTGAAATTAGTTCTAATTTATCCTTGTTCATATTGTAATTTTAGAACTAATTCTAAATTAATCTTATTTTTATTATAGTTTTGGAACTAATTTTAATTTATTCCTATTCATATTATAATTTTGGAATTAGCTCTAAATTAATCCTATTTATATTATAGTTTTAATATATACTTATTTGATTTTGATGCACTTGCTGCAAGTGCATCACGACACTGGACCTTTGCTAGAAGACTGTAAAGAACAGATAGAAAAAACATCAAGAAAAAAGAGCTTAAGGGATTTAAGAAATATTGGATACAAGTTCATAAAAGAGACTTTTGAGGAATTAAAGATTGGATCTGATGGTTCCTTATTGCTAGAAGAAATTGAGTACTTCAAAAAAATGTTAGCAAAACAAGATAAATCATTTGCCTTTAAATCTCATGAAATTGGATTCAAATGTTGTAATTCCAATAGTTATTTTTATTATACTATATGTACCTTAGAATTTGAGGCTAATTCCAATACCAAGGGCATATTTGCCAAGTTTAGTAGAATTATTAATAGAAAAAATAAAGATGAAGATTTTGAAGCCCTCTTTTGTATCATATTCTAGTCGATGGTTTATAATATCTAAGAAAAATGGATCATTACAATTTATTCAAGATATGCAACCAATAAATGTAGTGGCTATCAAGAATGAGAAAATTAGATTAATAGCGGATGAATTTACTGAAGCATTTGCAAGAAGGACAATCTATTCAATGGAAGATTTATATTCAGACTATGATTAATTTTAACTTGTAATGGAGAATAGAGACATGACAATGATGAGAGCACTACTTGAACTAGTTAGAATGTATACTCTTTTTTAAGGTATTACCAATTCACTAACACATATGATGAACGAGATGAACAGGGTGATGAGAGATTTTATTCCTGAGAAGACTATGCCTTTTCTAGATGATGTTCTTATAAAAAGGTGCAAGGAAGAAGACAAGGATGAAACCTAAGATAAGAAAAGATGTTGCAAGTATATTATTGATCATATATAAGATTATAAAAAGATATTGACTTGGCTTAAAGAAATTCATCTTAGATTATTGGATATAAAATCTATATTTAGAATATAAGAAATTATAATTATTGGACATTTATGTGGATTTTATGGAAGGAAATTGGATCCAACCAAGGTTGATACAATTGGGAGAATGAAAGAAGATTGTAGTTTTTTAACAGAGGTGCAAAGGTTTTTGGATGCATGTCTATTTTAACATGTTTGGATTCTTCACTATGTTCACATAGCAGATCCATTATATGAATTATTATATAAGGATTATAGATTTAAGTGGAAAAAAAAACATATCAAAAGAATGCAAAGATTGAAGGATTTGTTAACATCACCTCTAATATTGAGAAAAATTAATTATGAGTAAAATAGACCAATAATTTTTATAATGGATACTAATCCAATTGCTATTAGATGGACCATAAGTCAAGATGATTCAAATAGATACAAATTTGAAGTTTGATTTGGAGCTAAAGTTTTAAGTACTTACTAATGTATATATTCATAAGTAAAAAAGGAATTATGGAGAATTGTTTTAGCTATGAAAGTAAAAAAGACTTATTTAATTGGACCAATGGTGGTAATTGAAACAGATTATTTGCCTTTACTTGGAATGACTATTAACTATATAATACCAAATATTGTAATATTGAGGTGGATTGCTTATATTAAATTATTAAATCCATAGTTTAGACATGTTACAGGAAAAGACAATCCAATAACGAATATTCTATCTTAAATAAAACATGATGGAAAAAATGAGATGACTGAGGATATTGATGATGTGGATACAAATTTTTATTTAGTTTTATAATTGAATAAGGAAGATATGCCATTTCATGAAAAAAACTATAAAGAAGAATTATTGGATATTGGACATTATTTGAGGATATTAATCAAGTATATTGATTGGCCTATTGAAAAATTTAAATAAATCAAAAAAAAGATATATAAGTTTTTATTACAAAGAGGATTTCTATAAAAGAGGCCAAAATCAAACATTGGAATGCTGCAATAAGTAGTAGGTATCAAATAAAATTAACAAAAAGTATTCAAGGAATTTCATAATATTCTATAAGTAGGGCATAGAAGAATTTGGGATACCTTTGTTAAATTAAAGGAACGGTATTAATAGAAGAATATGTATTGAAATGTGGCTTCATTTATAGAATCTTATATAACTTGTCAAAAATATTCAAATATACGTCATCAAAATGGTCTACATCCAATATATCCTTTGGCTATTCATTTTAATTGGATTTTGGATTTGATTATTATACAAATGGCATTATGGTAAATAAGATATTTAATTTTGGCTTATGAAGATTTATCAAATCAAGTAGAAGGCAGGGCATTAAGAACAAATTATACAGAAGGAATCTGTAAATTTTTATTTGAGGATATTATTTGTTGCTATGGATGTGTGGAAAAGATCTTAACAGATCATGGAGAATTGGATGTACATAAAGCTCGTAAATTCTTTAAAAGATGCAAAACTAAATTATCATTGACTATTGCTTATAATCTAGAGGGATATGCAAAGAATAAATGTGGACACTTACCAATTGTAAAAATCTTGGTTAAAACTTGTATTGAAAAAATAAAAGAATAGCCTTGACTTCTATCATATGTATTATGGATTGATTGAACAATATATAGTTCAGTGACGGTGTTGTGAAGGAGAGAGCCTTCTTTAAAAAATTGCTAGGATCTTTGCTGCTTATTAAGCAAAGAAAAAGAAGACCGATGAGATATCTCTATTTATACTCTTATGATTTCCTTCAAAATATCTTGTTTATCAATCCCTTTATTTTCTAAAATTTCTTCATAAATTCCTTGTAAATTTCCAATTCAAAATTTCCTTTGTATCTTGAAATTCCTTCACAAATTTCTTGTAAATTCTCAATTCAAAACTCTGTTTGTACCTTAAAATTTCTTTGCAAATTCCTTGTAAATTTTCAATTCAAAACTCTCTTTGTATCCTGAAATTCCTTTGTAGATTTCTTATAAATTTTTAATTCAAAACTCCCTTTTGACCCTGAAATTCCCTCCTAGATTCTTTATAAAATTTCAATTCAAACTCCCTTTGTATCTTGAGATTCTTTCATAGATTTTTTATAAATTTTTAATTCAAAATTTTCTTTATATTTTGAGATTCTCTCATAGATTTCTTTAGAGATTTTAAATTCAAATCCCTTTTAGTATGTAGAGATTTTTTCATAGATTTTCAATTCTAATCCTTCTAATATCTTGAGATTCCGTCATAATTTCCAATTCAAATTGTTTTAGTACCCTAAGATTCCCTTGCAGATTTTTAAATCTAATCCCGTTAGTACCTTAAGATTTCTTTACAAATTCCTTATAAATTTCTAATTCAAAATTCTCTTTGTATCCTAAAATTTCCTTATAGATTCCTTGTAGTTTTTTAATTCAAAATTCCCTTTCAACCATGAAATTTATTTGCGGATTTTCTATAAAATTCCAATTCAAACTTCCTTTGTATCTTGAAATTTTCTTATAGACTCTCCGTAAATTCTCAATTCAAAACTCCCTTTGTATCTTGAAATTCTCCCGTAAATTTCTTATAAATTTTCAATTCAAAACTCCCTTTGTACCTTGAGATTTCTTTGCAGATTTCCTATAAATTTCCAATTTAAAACTTCCTTTATATCATAAGATTCCCTCACACATTTCTTATAAATTTCCAATTTAAAATTCCCTTTGTATCTTGAAATTTCCTCACATATTCTTTGTAAATTTCTAATTCAAAATTCTCTTTATATTCAAAGATTTCTTCGCAAATTCCTTTGAAGATTTTCAATTCAAACCTCCTTTAGTACCTTGAGATATCCTCACAGATTTTCAATTCTAACCGTTTTAGTACCTTGAGATTCCCTCACAATTTTCAATTCTAATCCTTTTAGTACCTTGAGATTTCCTCGCAAATTTCCAATTCTAATCCTTTTAGTATCCTGAGATTCCTTCTCAAATTTCTTGTAAAATTCCAATTCAAAACTCCCTTTGTATCTTGAGATTCTCTCATAGATTCTCTATAAATTTCCAATTCAAAATTCTCTTTATATTCTAAAATTCTCTTATAGATTCCTTATAAATTTCCAATTCAAAATTTTCTTTTTTTTGAAATTTCTTTGTAGATTCCTTATAAATTTCCAATTCAAAACTTTCTTTGTACCTTCAGATTTTCTTGCAGATTTCTTATAAATTTCCAATTCAAAATTTCCTTTCAACCACGAAATTTCCTCGCAAATCCCTTATAAATTTTTAATTAAAAACTTCTTTTTTTTTGAAATTTCCTCATATATTTTTTGTAAATTTTTAATTCAAAATTCCCTTTGTACTTTGTGATTTTTTCATAGATTCCCTATAAATTTTCAATTCAAAATTCTCTTTGTACTTTGAAATTTCTTCATAGATTCTTTATAAATTCTTAATTCAAAACTCCCTTTGTATTTTAAGATTCTCTTATAGATTCTTTATAAATTCCCAATTCAAAATTGTCTTTGTATCCTGAAATTTCTTTTTAGATTCTCTGTAATTTTTCAATTCAAAATTTCTTTTATATCTTGACATTCCCTTATAGATTTTTTTGGAGATTTCTAATTCAAACTCCCTTTAGTACTTTGAGATTCTCTCACGGATTTTTAATTCTAATCCTTTTAGTACCTTGAGATTTCCTCACAATTTCCAATTCTAATCCTTTTAGTATCCTAAGATTTCCTCATAGATTTTCAATTCTAATCCCTTTAGTACCCTGAGATTCTTTCAGATTCCTTATAAATTTCCAATTCAAAACTCTCTTTGTATCCTGAGATTCCTTCGCAGATTTCTTATGAATTTCCAATTCAAAATTCCCTGTGTACCCTGAAATTTCCTTGTAGATTCTCTATAAATTTCTAGTTCAAAACTTTCTTAGTATCTTAAGATTCCCTCACAAATTTTATTAGAGATTTCCAATTCAAACCCCTTTTAATATTCTGAGATTTTCTTTTAGATTCCTTATAAATTTCCAATTCAAAACTTCCTTTGTATCTTAAAATTTCCTTGTAGATTCTTTATAAATTCCTAATTCAAAATTTCCTTTATATCCTGAGATTTGCTTACAGATTCCTTGTTTTAATCCTTTTAGTACCTTGAGATTCTCTCGTAGCATAATAAACTCATTCAAAACTCAACACAAAAAAAAATTGAGAAAAAAAGTCCTTATTTTCAACCCTAAAAGGATTTAAATAGGCAGCTTTAGCCAATATCTGGACAATATCCAATGTATACCAATACTCTCTTGATATTTGTTTGATATCCAGTTGATATCCGAATCTTAGGTATCCTATAACCCTAAGATTCTTTGGTTGATATTTTAGAATTCTAAAATTCCTTCTTCGATATCTTAGAATCTTAAGATTTTTTGTTTGATATCCTAGAATCCTAAGATTTTTTATTTGATATCCTAGAATCCTAAGGTTTCTAATTTGATACCTTAGAATCTTAAGATCTCTTATTTGATATCTTAGAATCTTGAAATTTCTTATTTGATACTGCAATTTTGAAACTAGTTCTAATTTATCCCTATTCACACTGTAATTTTGGAACTAGATCTAATTTATCTTTGTTCATATTATAATTTTAGAACTAATTCTAATTTATCCTTATTCACATTGTAATTTTAGAACTAATTTTAATTTATCCTTGTTCACATTGTAATTTTAGAACTAACTCTAAATTAATCATGTTGACACTATAGTTTTTATATATATTTATTTGATTTTGATACACTTGCCGCAAGTGCATCACAACGATGGCATACATGCCAATAGAACTCATGACAAGTCAAAAATCTATTATACCAATTTAAGAATATGTGCCAACTTGGAAT
The DNA here is from genome assembly GCA_036785485.1 of Physcomitrellopsis africana. NCBI lineage: Eukaryota > Viridiplantae > Streptophyta > Bryopsida > Funariales > Funariaceae > Physcomitrellopsis > Physcomitrellopsis africana. Next base: position 297,860 of record JAWRVF010000191.1, on the reverse strand, counting down.
ATGCTACTTTAAGAAGATGGATTAACAAAAGAAGAATTGTTTGCTATTAGAATTTAATAACTTAAATAAAGATTAAAAGATGTGGAATTAACATTAAAGTGATTACAAGAAGCAAGGCTAAAGAATAATACATGGTTAACATATGGCAATTGCTATCTAAAATCAGGGTTTATATTGAGGATTAAGTTTTTATGCAATAAAGTTAGGACGAGTACTTTCAGTTATTGTATACAATTGAAGTGACATCTATAATTGAAAATTTGATAGTATGTGGATGATTGAGTGTACTAAGATCAAATAAATATTTGTAACAATCTAATAGTGTAATCAGGATTTACGTGATCTTTAATATAAAGAAATACCAGAAATTGGCAATTTAGGATTATTTAGGATTTCTATGATGTCCAAAGATCTATCAATCAAATTAGGGTGAAATTTGATATAATGTTAGAAGACTTAAAAAATAGGCTATACACCAATTTTTAGCTAAATTTAATAGCTAGAAAAAGAAAAATTACTACTAAGATATCTGCATCAACTTCCAAGTTGGTGGCCAAGTCACATCAGTGTGGTTTTTGGTTAATTTTCAACAATTTGTAAGTTGAATTGAACTAAAATTTTCTAAACATATAGAAGACTTATATTTACATTTGTATGCAAAATTTCACACTAAGTTGATAATTAGATTAAGATTTATAACTTACTAAAGTTCATTGATTAAGATTAAGACTTGCAAAGAGAACTCTAAGTTGCTTGATTGTGATAAGTAACATAGCAATCATGATTTATATATAAATGAATTTATCAAGAAGAGTATTTTTAAGCACTTTGTATTAAGTTAAGCATTCTTGTATTGATATTTAAATTATATTTTTTTTATATGGATGAAACTTGTTAAAGATTCTTAGGTGTATGTAAACTGCAACTTCACCTTCCACAGCAAGGTATCCGGCGTATTTCCAAATAAGAAAATACATAATAAGATAGAAGATATAATATTAATAAATGTACATAGAAGCCATCAAAGAATCTAATAAATGCATCAATAAAAGTGAATGTATTTTATTGACGACATTTATCAAAATCAAGATAAATAATCAAAAAAATCTTTGCTATAAAGAAAATTAGGTTCAAAAGAGGTTTCATTCTATTTTGTATCATTATTTGCTATTTTTTTGAATTTATTTGTGCTAAAGAGATGAAGAATCAATAACTTGCGAATTCAGCTTAAGAGCCATTATTTGCTAATTTATTGGATAAAACATTACGACTATCACAACCTTGAAGATGACGAAATAGAGATGAAGACCCTCAAGAATGACATGTTCTTATTTGGATTGATGGCAAGATACAACATTATTGTGGTAGAAAAAATTTGCCTCAAAAAAGTATGGAGCTTTTGACTGCCTCTAATTATTCAATCGAGATCCAAAATAATAAAACCTCCAAATTTAGATAAAAGACTTTTTTATAGGGCTATTATATCTAATACATAAGTCTTATTTCCTCAAAACTTTCAAAATATCACAAATACTCTAAACCCTCATTCACTCGTAGGAAGGGAATTTTTCTTGAACTTCAATGATCTATAACTTTTAATTCAATTGTCCAAATTCACTCAAATTTCTATAAAATATTGATATATTCTTAACAACTACCACCACAAATTTCAACCATTGATTCATTATTAATCTGTAGATATTATAAAATCCTAGTAGTAACTTCAAATCCTTATTTGCAAACATCCTTATACTAAATACTTTATATCTCACAAACAAAAAGTTTAAATATTATAAAATTTTGATATATAGCTTTTTAATATAATACTACACCTTTTTGAAAATGCTTAGATAAAAATTTATTCAAAAGCTCAAGATATGACAAAAACCATCGCTATCAACAAAACGGCCTACTTATTGCCTCGAAATTCAATCTACTGACTTTAACTCCCAATATCTCTTTTTTTAGAACTCCAAATATAGCAATTCTTTTACATCAAATATAGACTTTGAAATCACCTTTCTAGCCACACCTCTTGATTTTCAAAAGCTCTTGTATAACTCATTATATCTTCAAAAGAGTGACAGTAGATACAATTTATATACTTTAATTTCAAGCACCAACTCATTTTTTATAAAAACTCCAAATCTCTTAATTTTTATACCAAAATTATAATACAAAAAATAAATTTTTCAAGCCTAAATCTTAAAATTTCAATATTTTCTTTGAAGTTGCCAAAACCCTTATTGTCTTCATAGATAGCCTCCTCAAAGCTTAATAGGCATGACCATTGACCAATAGAAATGAAGAACTTCATCTCTTTCCATCATTCATTTATAATTTATCTTCATCCTTCCAAATAAGTCTCTTAGTAGTTTAATTCTTCTTCTTTGGATTCAAATTGCCTCTCAAGGCTTTATATTAAATATTTAGATCATATATAATTTAAATACCATAATTAAATTAAATAAAAATCTAAAATAAAGTTTCTTATATCAAATTTTTTTAATTTATTTTTTTAAGCATTCTATATTATATACATATGCTCCAAAAGTTTATAAAACCTTTTAAAACATTCTAAAAACTTCCTAATTGATGAAAGTTGGTTGAAAAGTTTTTCAATTAGTGGAAGAAGCTCAAGAAGCTTCCCAATTAGTGGAAGGAGCTCAAATAGCTTCCTAATTAGTAGAAAGAACTCAAGAAGCTTTCCAGTTAGTAGAAGTTGCTCAAGCAGCTTCTTAGTTTGATGGAAGCCGCTCAAGAAGCATCCTAGACAAGAGTATATATAAGAGTCGAGGCTGAAAGGTTCTTTGATCTCAACAACACATCTCTTAGAGTTTTAGTTCATCTTTCTTGGTATTATTCGTATACTCATTTGATTAATTCAAATTTTTGTTGGTTTCTTCTTGAAACCTTATCTTAGTTTAAGCCTCTTGTTCTATATTCTTGTGCCCTTCATAGTTTGTCAAGATTGAACTTCATCTTTAATATTAGAGTTGGATCTTTTTTTGTTGGAGAATGGATTATCTTTCTACTCAAAGATATATCAGTACTTTAACGATTGTAGATTATCCTCTTCTAAAGTGATATTTTCTTCATCTTAATATTAAAGCTTTATTCTTCTTATAAGAAAGTGGATCACTTCTCTCCTTAAAGATCTTAAAGCATTTTAGAGATTGAGGATTATTCTCTTCTAAATTGATATTGTCTTCTTATAGATTTATCTTTTTTTTTTCTTAGAATGGCTAGAGGTCAAGAAATTAATATGACCTAATCTTCCAAGACCAAGTTAGATACCATTATAAGTATAATTACAACTTCACCTGCTAGAACTGCAAAAATTGAAGGGATTGTTATAAAACTTTGTAATGACGTAACATTTGGAGTACTATTATCTAGACTGCATCTACTTCCAATTTTTACACTTGAAGATGTAGTACTATCTATGCTACACTAAAAAAATCCACCTATTCAATAACATAAGTAGCCTCAAATTAGTCTTTTGGAGAAATATAATGGTATGCGTTAAAAGTTTTGAAGATTTGTCAATCAAATTTAATTGATAATAGTTCTATAACCTGATATTTTTCTGACAAAAAAATCAAGAGTTAGATTGGTTGGTACTTTGCTTACAAGGCAAACACTATCATAGTTTATTCCCTTCCTTGAAAAAAGATTACCAATTTTGAATAACTTTGAAGTTTTCATGGAAGCATTTGTAGAAGTATTTGGAAAATATGACAAGGCTCATTAAACAATAGCTAAGATCCAATCATTGCATTAAGAGACACATTCTACATCAGTCTATGCATCTAATTTTAGGCAATTAGCATATAATATCAATTGGGATGAAAAAGCCCTAATGAGCCAATTTTATTGGAGATTAAGAGATGACATAAAGGATTTGTTATTGTCGCTTCCGAATCTACAAATGCTCAATCAATTCATTAGTCAAGCCATAAAATGTGATAATTAATTATTTTAATGTGGATAAGATCAACATTCATAGGCTTCAATAAGAAAATACGCAATCCAATATATCCTTGTTACATTAATAAATATTTTAAATTCACACTCATAAGTAGAAGCTATACAACTTGATGCAATATAATTTAAACCTCTTAGTCTGTAAAAAAAGAAGCATCAGATGGAAGAAGGTCTATATCTATATTGTGGCAAGGATGGCCATAAGATTGGCAATTGCTCAAAAAAATAAAATTGACACATTACCGAAATCAAGAGTGCAATTGTTCAGAAAAATGACAATATTTAATCATAGTAGGGACCGTATGGCTAGACAATCCAACATTATAAAACTATTCAAGTTCCTCTCTTTCTGCTCAACATCCTCATTGTTTTATAATTCTTTTATATTTTGACTCTCAGAAGCTTCAAACAACTGCTTTGTTAGATTCAAGGGCATCTACTTGTTTTGTAGATGGGGCATTCACTAAGCTTCACAAAATTCTTCTAGTACAAAAATCCAAGCCTATTCATGTAGAAATAATAGATAGATGACATTTATCCTTTGGTAGTATTACCTATAAAACCATGCTTATAGAAGTGTTGTTCAAAGATCACAGAAGCCAAATTTTTTAAATATTATTAGAACTCCTTTAAATCCTATTATTCTCGGGCTATCTTGGTTAGAAAAGTATAATCCATTTATAGATTGGAAGTTGTGAAGAATAACATTTTTGATAGAGATTTCTACAAAAATTATTTGTAAAAAGCCATGAATTGGTAAATCTTTATTTTTTGGAGCAAAGGCTTTCATAAGATTGGCCGAAGAAGATACACCAATTGTTATCTATGCGACTCCAATTTAAGAAGATATGACTTCATCAACAAGTATTTCATAGCAATATTTCAAGATATCTTTTAAAAAAAAAATATTGATATATTGCTAGAGCACCGACCCTATGATTGTGCTATAGATCTTCAGGAACGAATGCAATCACCTTTTGGCCCAATGTATAATCTTTTTCAAAATAAGCTTTTGATATTGAAAGATTATATTGACAAAAATCTTGCAAAAAACTTCATGAGGCATTCAAAGTCTCTAATATGCACACATATATTTTTTGTAAAGAAGAATGATGGTTCCTTACATATGTGCGTTGATTATTGGAGATTGAATAAAATAACGATAAAAAATTATTACCGACTACCATTAATTTTAAGACTCTTGGAATAATTTGTCTAAGCCAAGATCTATATTAAGATAGATCTTTGCGGAGTATACAACTAAATATAAATCAAAGAGGGAGATGAATAGAAGATTGTATTTTGGATAAAGTATAGACATTTTGAATATAATGTCATGTCCTTTGGACTAAGAAATGCACATGTTTAATTAATACGATGTAGAGTTTGTAATAAAAAAATTCATGAAGTTAGTTTGAATCTTGATGCGGGAGTATCAACTATCGATGTATCAATTGATGGTGTTTTCATTCCTAGAGTTGAAGTAGATGGTGGCTCTAGTGTGAACTAAATGAACGCCAATACAATGGAGGAGTTGGATTTAAAACAATTATTATCCACGACATTGGTATTAAAAATGGCAGATCATAGTAGGGTGAAATCAATGCATATCTTACGCGATATTAATACCATAATCGCGGGAATTATGTATGAAATTGATTATATTGTTTTTCGATTACAGAGTTCTATTTTATCATATGCAATCTTATTAGGTCTGCCGTGGCTATATCAAACCAAAGCTAGGAACGATTGGGGCCACGGAACATTAACTATTGAAGAGGATAGTGACAAGATCATTTTACAAATGTACCCAATTCAATATCATGGAGAATCTCAAATTATGGACACAGAAGCAACATCTGATGATGAAGGCCAATCTGAGGCAGAATATGACAAGTTAATAATGCGATGCAAGTTGATAAGGACCTAATTCATATGTAGAAGCAGGGTGTGTTAGACCAATATGGAGGACCCGAGGAATATTTATGGTATCAAGAGAATACAATGAATTCTGACAATGTCATCACAGATTGGATGAATAATCGTGCGGTAAATGAAGTTGATACATTGGAACCAGAATTGGATAGTGCCAATGTGAAGGATCATATGAAGGATTTAGAGCAAGAAAGGTAAATCAAACCAGAGATTGATATAGAACCTGTGTGCCAATCCATTAACTTGGGCTCCAATGAAACATCCCAAATTATCAAAGTATATATCGGTATTATGGATATAGAACTGAAAAATTAGAAAGAATTCTTTCTAAATCATAAATCTGCTTTTGCTTGGTCATATGAGAATTTAAAAGATATTCCTGCTAAAGTTTGTGAGCATCAAATTATCTTGGAGGAAGATGCTATACCAGTTTCTCAAAGACAATATCGCCTTAATCTAAAATATTCTCTCATAGTCAAGGAGGAAATAGATAAACTTTTAGACGTGGGCTTCATATATCCAGTCCCATATAGTGAATGGGTTTCATCAATTGTGATGATATCGAAGAAGAATGGAAAAATTTGAATTTATCAAGATTTTTGTAAATTAAATGCGGCTACCAAGAAGGATTATTTTCTTTTACCTTTTACAGATAATATATTAAATGCAGGAGCTGGGCATGAATGATTTATTTTTGGATAGATTTTTAGATTAAAATCAAGTAAAAATTACAAAAAAAGACTAGTTGAAGACCACTTTTACTACAGATTGGGGCACATTTGCTTATAAAGTGATCCCATTTGGATTATGTGATGCCTCGGCCACATTTCAAAGGATAATAATGCAAGAATTTTAGGACTATTTATAATTATTGATGGAGATATTTTTAGATAATTTTTGCACTTTCAGTACGATAGCGAACCATTTGGAATGTCTTGGTAAATATTTGGACCAATGTGATACATATAAAATATCTTTGAATTCTAAAAAGTATCAATTTGGCATACCATCGAGAAAGCTTTTGAGACACATTGTTTATTTGGCCGGTATTGCTACTGACCTAGATAAAGTTATTCATATATTGGCTTTATCAAAGCCAGAAATAATGTCTGATATTCGTGGTTTAATAGACCACATCAGCTTAATGAATCTCTTAAAAAAACCACCATCGGATGGATCTAGTCTAATTTGGACTGAGGAATGTATAGTTACGTTTGAAGAATTAAAATGAAAATTGGTATCAGCACCAGTACTTGTTGTACCTTATTGGACAAAATTATTTTATGTTTATGTTGATGCCTTGAATGTTGCTATTGGATCCGTGTTAAGCTAAAAAAATGAAAAGGATTTGGATCATCCCATCTATTATGTTAGTCTATAATTTATTATTGCAAAACAAAATTATACTACGACTGAACGAGAAGCCTTGGATATGATCTATTCTGTCCAAAAATTTTGACATTATTTGCTTGGTTATCCATTTGTATTTCATGTTAATCTTGATGCTTTAAAGTATATGATTAATAAACCTCAATTAAGTGGACGCATTGCTCGATGGATGTTACTCCTTCAAGAATTTAATTTTACTTTTAATATTCAATCAAGAAAGAAACATGCCAATGTAGATCATTTATCTCGCTTATCCAATATATTTGGTAATGAACCTATCAATGATGCACTTCCTAATACAAAATTATTTGTCATCAACATGATCACCTCAGAATATAGTAAATTGATCCAATATCTGACATTTCAGATATTTCTACCTACATATAGTGAGAAAATTAAGAAACGCTTGATTTTGAAAAGTGCGCCATATACAATGATTGGAGACGCCTTGTATAAGCAAAGAAGAGATGGAATTCTATGCCATTGTATTTTTCAAAGTGAAGTCCGTACCATATTGGAAGGATGCCATTTGGATAGTTGTGGAGGGCATTTTGCCGGTGACAATACTATTCCAAAGCTTTAATGGCTAGATATTGGAGGCTAACAATGTTCTCAGATGCACACCAATATATCCAACATTGTAATCCTTGTCAGCATATTTGTAGACCTACGGGAACTTCTGCCATGCCGTTGGTACCAATTTTGGCTCAAGCACTGTTTGAAAAATGGGATATTGATTTTGTAGGACCAATTGCACCAGCCTCACAAAATGGCCATAAAAGATATATTTTGGTAGCAACGGATTATGTAACAGGATGGGCTGAAGCGGTGACAATAAAAAATGATAATGCTGATACAGTAGTCACATTTTTATATGAGAACATTATCACTCAATTTAGGTGTCTCAAAGAATTGATTAGTGATTGCAGAATCCATTTTATTAATTCTACAATTGCGGCTTTGACAGATAAATATGAGATCAAGCATCGGAAGACAATCCCATATCACCCTTGGGCAAATGGACAAACTGAAAAGACCAATGGTATTTTGTGCAAAATTTTAACTAAGACGGTGTCTGATGTGGGAACGGACTGGGATACAAAATTATTTACAACCTTGTGGACGCATCATACTAAGTATAAAGTGACTATTAGTTCCATACCGTTCCAATTGGTGTACGGGCAAGAGACAATATTACCAATTGAATTAGAAATTCCAAGTTTATGAATTGCATTAGATGAACGTCTTAGTGACTAGGAATCCCTCCAACATCGATTAGCACAATTGGAAAAATTAGATGAAGTTAGGGCTATGGCTCTTTTAATTATGGAAGTTACACAACGCCGCCGTAAGAGTTATTATGATAGCAAATTACATCCTAAATCTTTTATGCCCAATGACCTAGTGCTTCTTAATGATAGTTGTTTTCACAATTTTTCGGAGAAATTCCAGGTTTGTTGGCATGGACCTTATCGAGTAATTAAAGTTTTTCCTAATGGTTCAATTCAATTGGAAGATTTTATGGATATTCAATTTACTATCCGAATTAACAAAAACCGATTACGTCTTTATTTTACGTAAATCCGGGACAAGTTTTTAAAATTGGGAGGGAAGAAGGTATACCTGTTCATGATAGATTATTTTTATTGAAGGTGCATGATGGTTAAAAAAGACGGCTAATGGTCAGTTTTGGATCCTACTATAGACTAGTCAGGCAAATTGGAAGTGATGATTTAATACAATGGATTAAGGATTATTGATTCAGACCCCGAATAAAAGATTAGGATTAGGGCACTTAGTGGAAGTTTTTGTTAGCATTTAATTTTAGCTTAGTTGTCTGAGTATATGCTTATTGGAATATAGAATTTTCTACAGTCAAAGAATAACAATTAGTATGAGCAAGGAGTGCGTAGTAAATATTATATAATGTTGATGGAAAGGTCAAAAAGAACTACGGATAAAGATGAAAATGTCTAAAACGTGAGAAGTAAGAATAACTTGGAATCGTTGTCCCTAGTGGTGATCACCAACATAGAGCCAATGAAGCTGGAAATCTGTTGGTCTCCACAAAGGCAGAGAGATTTTAAAAATGCACAGATGTATGTGTTTTTGTGAGGATGAGATAACTTGCCACCAATTGATGTAGAATTGGTGGCAAAGTATATAAAAAATTATGACCCAGAGGATGGTTTGAGTGTAATAAAGGGAAGAATAATTGGGATCGATAAAAGTACCTTACAGAAGGTATTATATCTACCAATAGGAGAGCTTACGATAGGCATCGAAGTATCCAATGACTTCAGATTGGGAAGCTACTTCAAGAGAGATATCTCGTCATTCAAGAAAAATCAAGGCTGGAAAGTAGTGGAAGCATATACACCAGAGCTTGTGGAGTGGATGCGGTTCATTCAGAAGCGGTTAGGCTTGAATTGGCATACCACATATATATCCAAATGCTTATTGTTTGCTATGATCGGAACACTTGAAGGCATGGTGTTTAATTGGACAGCCTTTATAGCAACCCGTATCCATGTAGAGATGGGAGCCAAGTAGAAAACGGATAAATTTGCATCTTTGTTGTGCTCTAATTATGTGTATTCCGTTATTGCATATACATTAAGTCAACCAGCAGTGGAAAAAAGTGTACCTTCTCCAATGCTGCAACAAGGTATGTGAAGTTTATCAATTAGTCCAGGGATAGTGGTGCACGAAATTGAGGAATCAAGTAGATCGTGGAAACAAGAAGCTATTCTGGAGACTATACCAGGGTGGGCTTCAATTCGTGTAGTAATTGCAAGGGCGACTGAGGCTCCAATTTTGAATACTGAAAGATTGGAAGGAAGAAATTTCACAGAAGTAATATTGGATCAAATTTTCTAATTGTATCTTATTGTGAGTCAATTGGAAGGAAATTTAAGGCAACAATTGGAGTTGAGTAGGAAGGAGATAATGAAAAAAAGCCGCCAAATTGTCAAACAAGGTCACCTTATTAGGGCAAAGCCGGAATCCAAGCTGGCATTGGAGCAGAAATTAGCCGAGGAAAATAAAAATTGGACGAATGATAAAGATCACACTCAAAGAATTCTGAACGGCCAAAAGTAAGAACTAATAGAGAATCGCAGGACATGGGATTTGGAAAGAGAGACGTTGAAGTGCTAATTGTAAGCAGAATGTGAAAAAGAAGCAAAATTGAAATAGGAGAAGGTAAAATTAGGAGACCAATACGGAATTGAAAGTGATAAGCCACAGGCAAAAGATGAGTTGAAGCAACAAGAGCGCCAATTAGAGGCAAAAGATGCCAGGATTCTACAATTGGAGGGTCAAGTTTGGAAATTAAAAGCAGATAATGAAGATTTATCATCACAGTTAAAGAATATCGATGTGGATTTATCAAAGGAGGATGAGGACGTACCATTAGAGTCAAACGTAGAGGAACCTCCTACGGAGAATCCAGGAGCATTCCATTTCGAAGAGCCAGCTTCATAAGTAAAATTTTTTTTTATCAATTTTGTGTTTGTAAGGACACTGTATAATTAGGAGTGGGGCTATGTAGAAATGATAGAAATTTTATGATTTATGATATATAGTTAGTTGGTAGGATTAAAAATAGATAAAAAGTTGATGAATGGCTAGTTTAGAAGGTAGAATAGATGAAAAAGTTAGAAAAAGTAGTTATCATTGGTTGTATAGTAGTTAACATAGACGGGGTAAGTATAAATTGATTTGGTGTAGAGGAGTCGGGGCCAGACTGTGATGGTGCTGAGCCAGGTTAAGCTTGGTGTTAGTTCTTATTGTTTCTTTCATAGGAGAAGGATAATAGAGAGGTTTTGACTATTATAAAGTGCAATTTTGTAATAAAAAAAGTGATTTATAAAGAAAGATTGAGGATGTACTGGTATGGTGAAATACAAGTAGAGAAATATAAGTAGGAAACTGAAAGTGGAAGATTGGAGATGTTTTGTGAAGAATGAATATGAGTATGAGAAAATTATAATACATTGAGTATTGAATTGAGGATGATCCACGAGAGGAAGTCTATGAAATCTGAATTATGTGAAATGATTTAGTGGGAATGATAGTCAAATCTGAGATATCCTTGTATTTGAAATATGGGATAATTATATGTTGTGTTTGGAGATATTGCAGTATTGCATATTATTGTCATAAAAAAGGAAAGAAGAAGAGGTAGTGAATACTTAAGTTGGATTATTATTTGCAATATTTTAATTGCTAACAGAGTTATTGGTAGCATGAAGGAGACATTATAACAGAATTGGAGATGTTTTAGTGTATTTGGAGGCAGTTAGTTGTGTGACTCTAACAGTTTAACTCAATGCGGTTAGTCTTTCCCTGTGTTCGAATCCCCCCTCTACAGGTTTGGCTCTAGGCAGTATTGGTGGAATAAACAAAACTATAGAACTATACATACTGTAAGGAATTACAATATGACAACTTATTTGATATCATGACCTTGAAAGAGACTCTCAATATTTAATGATACTTCTAGAGGTATGAATTATTCTTGATGGTTTTTCAAATATTTTTTTTGAAAGAAGTTATGAAAGCCTCAATAATGATCAAATAATAAGATGGTCCTTTTGCCTTGGTATGAAAGACTATTAATGGCTAAGAGGACATATCAACTATCTTCAAAAGAAACAAAAATTAGAATATGTGGCAAATAAAATTCCACGCATCTTAGACTTATTCAATATATAATTATCGCTCCTTGTGGAACTTGTTCCTAGAAAAGAGAGGTAATATCATAGATATAAGATTTATTCTAATTATCTAGTTAATATAAATAGGTAGAAATAGATAAAAGTAAATTAATTTAATAATATCTTATAGAATAGCTTCCTAGAAGCTTCATAGATACGGAATCACCTTTATACATGTCTATAGGTGATTGGTAGGTTAGAAACTTGGACAAGAAGTTAGCCATGTGTTGCATATGTTGGTAGCTTATGGAATAAACTAAATATGTGGTGCACATGTAGGAAACTTATCTAGCAAGTTTGACATGTGTTTTATAAATTAGACACGTGTTAGAGGTCCTATAGAACACTGCCACATAGTTTTTAGATAGATATTATATATAGAATCAAGAGTGAAGCCTTCTTTACTCTTGTCAATTCTTTTCTTACTTCTAGTTTAATTCAAGAGTCTATATATTCTTTAGTCTTTGGCAATAGCCATTCCAATTTCTTCTTAAATATATATACTATCTTATTTCTATTTTTTCATTTTTCTTTGATATAGATTTCATTATTTTATACATCTTCTTACAGTTTGTGTCTTTGATAGATAGATACCAATGTGTTCAAAAAAATGAATTGAACATATTTGTAGCAAGAAAGTGCTAGACTAAGTAATAAATATTAGAGCTTACTTATCTTTAGAAAATTAATATTACTACTATCTTGTATTTTCTTAAAATGCTTTCACACAATATAAAAGGGCCTTCAAAGATATATTTGATTCTAAAGACATTAATGATAATGGATTTGGCTGATTTGGCCATTTAGAATGAAGTGGATATCAGCTTGGAGGATTGATAAGTAGAGCTCATCATACTCAAGAATCAAGAAACTTTATTGAAAACTTGTTGATGCCTATTTCAAATGGTGAAATGTCATTACACATTATAAGCATATTCACAAATTGATACAAACTTTTGTATGACATTTTTCTATTTATTATTTTAATTTAATGGAAATAACTATTATATTATTGTTTACATATAAATTTTACATTCTTCATTGCTTATTAAGTAATAGGATATGAAATGAGTCTATATTGCTACTATATTGTATACAATTGCTTTCTGCAAATACTTCTCTTTATATTGAATTCAATAAAATCTTACATTATGTGATAGTTTTATCTAATGTATGTTAATATTCAAAATATACTTTAATATCTATTGCATAAGAGTTATAAGCCTTATTACTTACATTTGGGAATTTTCATGGATGATGAATTTTAACTACATAAGGATGTAATATTTGTAATATATATAAAAAAATGTATATAACCTTTTCTACTTAATACTAGCAAATAGCTAGGTTATTTTAGAAATATTGATGTACTACACCTCCTTGGCTTTGTCTACAATTAAAAAAATTATCCATAATCAATTAAATATCAATTTTTTTCTTATTTCTTATTGATTGTATTTTTCACTATATACCACTAATTATAAACAATTCTTAATTGAAGCCATCTTGTAATTTGGATTGAAGGATGAATTTTATCTTCACAATGTGACAATAATATAATAACTTTCTTCTACTCAAATACACCTTGAAATTCTTTATATTACTCTAGGATTCTACTACAATTTCTATTTGTATAAGAACTTAGTATTGCAAAAATAACAAATAGTGTTTTTTTTTTACACCTTGCATAAATGCCTTAACTCCAACAAATAAGGATTAAGATGGTTTTTTGGTATTTGGAATAAATCTCAAAGGAACCTTTTATAATTTTTAATTAATATCAAGATTATATAATTTAAATCAAAGAAGGCCAAATATTATTGGATTTAAAAGACATTGAATAATGTTAAAGACCATGTTAGATAGTTGATCTTTAAATGCCACTTTCAATAACTTAGTTTCTTCTATAACATCTCTAGATACAAATAGCCATCCATTAATAATCTTGACTAGAACTAGTTAGTTTTTTTTTGTCAATATCAGTTTTTGTTGCTGTACAAAGTCTTTATCTATTAAACATACTAAGATTACAATGTCTAAAAGCACTTGAGCTAAAAATTTACAACTTAAAATTTTAATAACTATGAAATATTAAAAATAAGGTATAGATTTTAATAGTAGTATGAGATCTATATTTAATAATTGTGGTTTGGAATGGTCCAATTGTAAGGTCTTTACAACAATTAAACATCTTCAATTTTTAACATTTTTATGTTTTAATTTGTACTTTGTGCCTTAATTCCATTTATTTTAATACAATAGTCTTATATTTTATGGCCTACTTTTCTATAATATAAACATTTTTTATTTTTATTTTTTTTGATACTATGATATTCTTTAAATAAAAGATTTATAATAAAAACATAACATTATTACAATCATATTATATTACAAATATTCTTATAAACCAAACGATATACAAACACTTAGCATAGAAGTTGATACAAATAAAGATGAGATAAATATATTTTTTGCTCTTTTATAGCAAAAAAAATTAAATAATTTTTTAAAAAATATAAAAAATATATAATTTTATTAAACTAATTTTTTTAAAGAGATAAAAATTATTAACTTTAATATATTTTTTAAATAATATTTAAAAATAAATCTCACTTTTTTTTGTAAATAAATATATTCTTAATTGGTTTAATTTAAAACTTAAAAATAAAAAATTATATAGATTTGAAATTTTTGTATTAGAGATTTTTTTTGTTAAAAATTAAAACACATTTTTTCAAAAACAAAGTGATTATATAAACTTAGAGATATATATAACCATATATAATAACAAATAAAATTTTAATAATTAAATATTAAAAGTAAAAATCTAAATAATTTTATTTTAAAGGAAATTTCTGTTTTTATAATACTAACTTGAAAGTAACTAGAAATGACTATATTCTTGCAAAATGTTTTGATGAAAACAACTAGTATTTTCAAAATCCATAGATTTAATAAATTAAATTAAGTCAAACAAATAATGTGGTGCTTGATCCTTTTTGGACCATGAAAGAGTACTATGCACTTGAGCCTAATATTATATGTGTGTATATTGTTTTATGTACTAACATCATGAACTGTGGAAATTTCTAAATCCTCTAAATCTTTAGAAAGCACATAGAGTTTTGGGATAGGCTTATAATGCAATATGTGCTAGCAAAAACATTAGGAAGACGAAGAATATTATTGTGATTACAGAATGACATACATGATGGGTTGAAATGCAATGCTGTTTAGCAGAAGTGAGCATATACAAATCGTTACCTAACGAGCCTTGGCAAGGCTAACAGCAATGCAATCAATACACATGATCAAAGATGGAACGGATGTGGGATGGAGGAACTCGTTGATACCAAAGGGGGGAGGGTGGGGGGGTGTGTGTTACCGCGCAATGAGTGAGGAAGTGGAGGTGACAACTTTTGCGTTGGCTGGAAATGCAACAATGCCATCATCGGCTGCGCCTCACCCGGGTCTAGTGGCGTTGACAGCTTCCCGGATGCCCCCTTCCTCGGTGGCCCGCCTGGCCTGGCTTGGCCTGTGCCCGCCTCGCCCTAAGCCTGGATACCCCCCTTCCTTAACCTCCCTCCCTCCCTCCCGAACCCTCCGTGCCCTCCTCCGCTCCTTTCCCTTCCTTTCCCCCGCCCCCTCCTTGTTCCTCTCGTGACTCTCACCACTCCTCCCCATGCCTGCAATCTAACGCATCACTTCATCTCCACCACGTCACTTGCACCTGGAACCTGCCACTTCCCTCGCCTTCAGTTTCACTGCCTCCTAGGTATGGTCTTCTCACCTTTCTTCTCTTGCCCCTTTGATCTTTGTTTCTGCAGAGTGCTCCACCCGTGTGGTGAACCGGACCTCACAATTCCCATCGAAACCTGCTCATATTCCTAGTCTTTTAACTCCTTTCCACTTGCCTGATTTCATGGCGTTTTGGGGATCTCTTGGCAGCCCCAGGTTGGTGCGCCACATGCTTCCCAATTTTGATTGTTTCCAATTCTTAGGTCCAACTTTGCAAATGAATACTCTTAGGTCCAGTTGAAACTTTAGTTACCGTAAGCTTATACGTTATGACATCAGCACTTCGTTTCTAGTGAGGAGGGTCTGCATGCAATTTTGTTTTATTTTTTGCGAGTGTACCTGTTATCGGGAACGAGGATCTATCGATCTGTACCGTGTCACTTTCGTTGCTGTGGGTAGCTATATGTTTGTCAACTACATACCTACCTAGTTTAAAAGCAGTCACAGATCATGTCAGGTTATCCCTGCATCATAGCATTTGGAAATGCAAAAATGGATTCTTTCTGCCTATAGTCCACTTTTTGGTTTGGAGCAATTTTAGGTTTTCTGAGTCATTGAAGTTCTGAGCTGGTGATATTAAATCTTAATCTTTTATGAGGTAGGAGCTCAATTCAACAAGAAGTGCTTATCGTGCCCACTATTCAGTTCAACTGGTGCACCTCCCTCCCCATATTGATCGAAATAATTATGTAGTTTTTTTGGGATAATACGAGAAAATTAACTTAGTTAACCGTGTAACCATTTATACCATGAAATTTCAAGCCTTGACGGCTTCATAATTCATTGGGTTGAAAAATAGTGTTTGACCCACTTTTTTAATTACCTCAGTCCCTAGTGCATTCTCTTCAGGTGCCCTTTAGAAGCTGGGTAAAATGAGGTCAAGCTACTAGTACGAAACGCAGCATCTGCATCTGATCTGGAATGGGTACACCGACGCGTTACATACTTGGGTGACGTAGTGACATGATGGGCGTTATCGTAGTGAATTTCAGGTTCTCTTCTTTGAGCATGATTTCTTCCTGAGCACCCTTGTTACATTTGCGGAGACACTTAGGATATGCGTGAGAACTGCGTATTTAGGAATGCATCAGTTAAAAGCACTGCTCTGAATTTATCATCTCCAATGATTTCTAGTCCTCTGCACTGCTATTGAATTCTTGTTTTCTTTATTTTCCTCGTGAATGATGATATTGTTGCTGTGGCTTGATCCATCAGGGTTTTTTGTTTATAATGTGTGCAGCTAACAACACACTGCTTCTCAGAAGTGCTTAAACAATATGTTACTGTCTATTTCATTTATCCTTCTTTGTTTTGTGCAGGATTAGTGGTGGTACTTTACAAGAACCAGCCGGTCTTGAATACATTCACTTAAGCAGGTGAGTAGATATGTCTACCATTCGCTGTGATTGTTCAACAGACAATTGACAATGAATTTAATTATGTCCAAGTTTCTTAACAGTGTTGAATTCAACATCAACATTTTCATTACTTCGAGGATAAGCAATTGGTTTTTTTATTTTTTTATTTTTTTTATTTTAATTATCTAAAACGTTCACCAATATGTTTACCTAATGCGAGGTGCTTGTGTTTTCGAGAATTGGCTATATATTTTGGCCCGTGTTTTTGTGGGTGTGGTACTGATCTTCTTGGTGCTTGAGAAATGCCAGGAGAGTTTCAGTGATATGAAAAACTGGACAACGAATTGATGAATACGGGAGCAATATTGTGATTTGCCCCGAAACAGACGTATCATGGTCGTGAACGTTCCGTCATTTACCGTGGCCGTCACGATTTGCCACGGCAGGAGGGCAGGGACAGGTCAAGCATTAAAAAGATGCGTATGTTTTAGGTGATGGGCATCAAAGAGTAGGCGCATAATTGGTCCTGCATCAAACAGCATTGGACAACTTCTTTCCGTTCTTGATCCTCTTGGAGCTAGCCATCATCAAGTTACTGGATCTTCAGACGAGTCTTTTTTTTCTTTTTGCAACACTGTGCGTTTCAAGTGCTGTTGGTGCATGCAGATTTATACCTTACAGCATCTTACTTCATACAATTACATTTCTACCCTAGCCTTTTTGAGCCTCATGTGCGCTGCCCCCTCTCTTCCTCACTCTTCTCTGCGTGTTGCTCAGCATGGGCTCTGCTGCCAGTCGCACAGCTTCCCATCGATCTCAGACCCCAGTGAGTTTCCCTCCTATCCTTTGCTGTATACGACATTTTATAATGTGTACTTCACATCTGGCGTACAGCTCTTGTTTCAGCTCCACTTGACTTTTCGGACTAAGTTTTTGATGGAAACCCTTGGGGTTTATGATCCGGTCGGATTGATTTTACAATTTTGGTGGAGTCATACTGCACCCGTTCATTCTTGTTCCGAAGTTTTCATAAGAATGACATTTATGTTTACGACTCTAGGATTTTAGTTCAATTCAAATGTTGTTAATACGCAATGATAGCTTAAGCTCACAGCCATGTAACTAGGAGACCATGTACTGCTTGATTGCTGGTTGATTATCCCTAGATGGGAAGGGTTTTCTCCACACAGTGTGACGTGACATGGGCATATTTCTGGAGCTGCCGCACTTACAATCTGCGCGTGCATTCACATTTCAGAATGCGAGTATTGAGGAGTTTGTGCAATCCCGTGGTGCAACGCAACAACCACGCCATTCGAGTCCTGAGAATGTCAGGGAAGGGTACAGTGTAAGGAGTACCGAAAGTCAGAGATCAGCAAGTAGGAGTGTATCTGCTGATCCTGCGCGACTTCTCGGAGTTGGCAGTGGCACCAGCACCAGCAGCGATTCCTCGCTGTGTACATCTTATCCTGCTTTAACAGGTAATGGGAGCCCTACTCTGATGGTTGAATTGGAGACGGTTGGTAGCGCACAGGCTGGATCTTCGAGCACAACTCCATATCCTACAACTTCATTACTTCCATCCGTTAGAACAGGACCCTCACGAGAAATTTATCAAGATGGCAGAGACATCTTTCTCGAAGAAGGTAGTAGGCAGTTGTCAAATGAAAGGTTGCATATGGCTTGTGCGACTACTCTGCGGCGGCAGAGAGTGAACGAAATGCAGGAACAGCTTCGGAGATGTGCAGGACTTCCACCTGCTCTTGATTTACATGAGCTAGAAAGACGAGGTCTTATGGCGACAGAAACAGTTGAAGCCCAGCGTCGCATGGAAGTTATGTCAGGCACGGTACATCAAGGGCTTTTCACCTCGGGAAGCGGTCGAGACCCTCATGATATGTCTGCCTGGGCGTCGCCCTCCTTTGTGCAGGCCTTGGATCACTCAGATTTGTGGGAAGGTGGTTATGCAGGGCCTTCCAGCTCAGTGCCAAGTTCAGGTCGTGCAAGTACTCCTGTTGGAGATAGTTTAGGAATGAGACTCGGTAGCGTACCAGGTCGAGAAAGCAGGCGCACAAGTGGGAGGAGGCTGTGGGACGCTTTGTCAAGGGCAACTTCACATCGTCGCTCAACCGCATCAACAACAGCTGCAGTGGGTGATGACATTGAGGATGCCATATCAATCGACGATGTGGATAGTGTGGGGGTGGGTAGTGTACACAGCAGCAGGACTCTAGATCTAGAGGAACGACGGAGAAGGGTTAGGTCGCAGGTGTGTTCGTCCTCCTGTGATGTCTGCTGGTTTCGCTCGTCAATTTCTTTTTCATAGAGTCTTCTCATTCAATGGCTCTAAGCTTGCATGCGGATTTGAATTCAGTATTTTGCTGCAGGTGTGGGCTCTTCGACGTCTGAGCAATGGCTTGGAGGGAGTTCCTTGGCATTCTAGGACATGCTCTGGAAACCATCACGGGCATCGTTGCTCTTGCGAATCGCTAGGACCGGTTGATGATACGAACACAAGGGCTAGCATCTCTCGCATCATTATGCTGGCTGAAGCTCTTTTCGAGGTATGGTATTAAGAACGAATGGATCAGATTGATGCGAGGCACTCAGCCGTATCAAGGCAAGAGCCCATATATTTCAGTGCAATGGCAGACGATAACGAAGACTTAATTCTGTTCGGATTTTGTGAAATGCAGGTGCTTGATGAAATACACAGGCAATCTGTGGCGCTTTCGAGGTCTGCAACTATGTCACGAGCTTCTCTACCTGCTCCTTCAACCATTGTGGACAGCTTTCCAACTCGCATTTATTTGAGCAAGTCTGCAGTTGCTTGTAACGAAGCTGTGCAGTAAGTCAGCGATTGCTATTTGGTGGCTTATCATCGAGCAGTTACTGCAGGGTCATTTAGTTTTTTAGTTTACGATAATATTTGTTTGACATTTCAAAAATCTTATTTTATAATTCTTGGTCTTTATTAGGCTTTTGGTGTCTAGATGATGTACCCCTGATATGTTTTGATGCTTTTGTGGTGCTTAGGTGTCATATCTGTCTGGTGGAGTATGAAGATGGAGACGAGATCAGGGTTCTTCCCTGTCAGCATGAGTATCACAAAGATTGTGTTGACAAGTGGCTGAAAGAGGTTCACAGGTATTGTTATTCCTTCCAGATCAAGAGTTGTTGGTTGGGGTATATACTGTTCTATAACAGTTTGTGTTTTTGTTCTTGTCCCTACCTGGGAATGAGGATGAAATCGATTGTTACATGTGTATTTCTTATTTGATTGTGTTCGTAATTGACGCTCATCGTTTAATTGTCTTCAAACTTTCGGTGCTATTCCAGGGTGTGCCCTCTCTGTCGTGGCGATGTGTGTGATTTGAAGTCTGTTGAGACATCCGTCGAGACAACTGTATCTGAGAATATCTGACTAACTACATTAAGCAAGCTGTAAAGTATGTATGGCTAGCTATTTGTTGCAGTGCAGCATAAGTAGTTTGCCTCTACCAAGGGAATATGTTTAACCTGAAATATCGAATTTTTTTATCGTGTTATGTGAATTTGACTACTGCATTATTTGTTGATTCTTAGTTTGAGTAGCTTGATGCGGTTTTTTGTTACAACATTCTGCTCTGCACAAATAGCGAAGCTGCTTTTGTTGTGTGTTGTGTGTATGCAGCAGGTCGTTGATCCTTCTGTCAAGTTTTGAGTCAAACTTAAAAGTTTTTGTTGATTTGCAAACAAAGCCTGTTCAAATCAGTACGAACACCTGATAGTTCTTGCCCTAGATTGGAAAGATAATTTGCAATTGTCATTAGAATGTGCCATGAATTTGGGAAGGGCACCCCCACGCCCACATCATGTGAGACCAGTGGATGGATGTCCTCGTGTGAACATCCACACAGGCAAGGGTTTGAGGCTCTGGCTGAACCCTCTGCTGTCCACCGCTTCATTCTTGCCTCATCTTAGTGCTTTGTTCCACATAATGAAGACTCTAACCCTCCTGTGTTTAGGATAAATTTATAGTAGAAGAATCCTCAAATGAAATCAATAAGCTGTTGAGTAAATGAAAGAATTACATGAAATGTACTATGAAATTATGTTAAATTTAATCAACAAAAAGAAAGAAAAAAAGAATAAGAGTAAGAAGTGCCAAAAGTAAATTTTTTACTCTAAATTCAAATGTAAATTTATCCTAAAATATTTTAGTGTAAATAAGAGTTTTATTATGTGTATGTGGGGATGAGTGGTACAAGTGTTCATGCAGTAAAAGGGAGGTGTTCACACAATAAAAGAGGGGTGTCCACCTAGTGGTTCTCTTTATAAAATATATTTAATATTGAGTAAGCTTAAAAAAAATAGTAGTTTTAATTTAATAAATTATACTTTTTACTTTGACACTTATCAATAGAATTCTCTAACAATTGTGTATAATATTTTAAAGCATAAATGTATTAATATTATTAGATATTGCAACTTACAGAAGCAATAACAATTGCACAAATTTTCTAAAGCAATTCAGTATCACTACATTGTTAATTATCACAAAAAATTTAAAAAGTATTTTTTTAACTTTAAAAAATAGAAAATTAAAAAATTATATCACAAGATTAAAATATTAACAAAAATGTGTTAAACTTTTCTAATACTAATAATGTAATTTTAAAAAAAAATTATACATCAATAAATCTAATCATGTAATTCATATATAAAAACAATGTCTAAATTATATCTCAATTTTATTGATTTTCATTGACTTCTTTTATACCAAATACAAGAATCACCATGTGTTAAGCTATGACTAATACTTACTCGATACTATGGTCAAATTTTAGTTCATAGCAGATATCACTCTCTGTCTACTTTGTACCTCAGACCTTCCTTTCCATATATTCGTAGATATATATACTCTTTGCAGCCATCGGTCCTTACCATCATATCTTGGAATAAATTCTGAGTACCCATGTATTACTCTTTGGTTGTTTATAATTAGAAGATCGCCAGGTGTTAGTTTTACTTGTTGAATAGTAGTAATAGAATTTTCAATGTTATACTTAATCTCTTTGCTAATTCTATGTATTAACAATAGCAAGAATAAAATCATGTATGACTAAAAGAGCACTTTGTATTTTAAATTGTAGAATAAAAATAAAAAGTTTTTGGCAAGATGACAAGCAATAATAACAACTAAATTAACAATAATTTCATATACAAATTAGAGTTCTAATCTTAAAGTATAGAAAATTTATAATAACATTTAAACCTTATTTTTGAGATAAAATGTATCTTATAATAATAGTTTACAATTATTTCAATGATTTTAATTTATTTATTTATTTATGAATAAGTAGAAAGATTAAAATATGTTAACATATTTAAAATATTTTGATTATTTTAAAATAAAATATATTTTATCAAAAAAATTATAATGTTTAATACAAGCACACATTCAATAAATCAATATTAATTTTAATTAATTCACTTTATTTCAAGGAATCAAGAAAAAAACATACAAATTACAATTATTTATTTATTTTTGGCTGCAACTAGGAATTGATTATTATTTAATATTTTAATTTTTAATTTTTAATTTAAAGAAATTATGCATTATTTAAGTATTTGTAGTGTTTGATGTTTTAAAAATATATATTAAGTCACATTTGATATCTTTAAATTATATATTGAGCTTATTTATTTATTATTTATTTATAATTACTTAGCTATAATTTTTGTTGAAGCACATCTTATATAAGTTAATGACAAAAAACATATTTATCTAAAAATCCTTTAAAATAATTTTTTGTTATATGATTTGGCTAGCAATGTAACTTTTTTTTTACAATGAAATAATATATTTAATGTTATGTCTAATAAAATTATAATATTTAGAATTCTATAAAAATACAATAAGAAAATGAATATGCAAGATATCATATTTTGTAGAAAAAATGTTAGCCCAAATTCCTGTAACACTTGGTTAATGTGTTTCATTGTTGTATCCTATAATAGGATTTAAATCATTTATATTGTGTGTGTCATAATCGTCATAGTTTTCATAAGGATGAGACTGAGAAATCATATCTTCATAGCCTAGAGAAACTGGCTGTTGATATTGCAATTGCATGCTGTCATAATAGTGGGTTTGAATAGGATCTGGCATTTGTGGATCATACAGCAACATTTGGTCTTGCATATATGGATCATATGATAATGTTTGGTTTTGCAAGTAGGGATCATAGTATTGCATTTGACCTTGCATGTATGAAACATTTGGGGCCATTTGGATGTGAAGGTAAGGGTTGTTGTAACCATGTGGGGGCTCCACTTGAGGAGCATGATATGCATTAAAATATCCCAAGTGGGGCATTTGGGGATGATGCATGGGAGGGGCTCCAAGGATCATAGGACTCTCATGTGGCAAGGCTGGGATTCTTGTTGCTAAAGGAGTTGTATTGTTGGATGTTCCAACCTGGTCATTGCTTTGCCTTTTTTCATTTTTCACACTTTTTGCAACCTTTTCATGCTCATCTGCATCTTCTTTTTCATCTTCACTTTCTTCACTTTTGTCTTTGTCATCTTCCTCCTCCTTATCAGCCTGCTTATGTTTTTTATATTTTGAAAGTTCATTATTTCCATCCTTTCTTTCTTTCTCACCAGTGCTTGTTTGTTTTGATTTGTTCTTATTGATTCTTTGAGATCCAAATTCTTCATTTATATTGTTGTCTTCATCTTCTGGTTCTTCTTCATTGTCATTGTCATTTTCATCTTCTACTTCTTCTAAACTTTCCTCCTCTATTTCATCTTCTTCCTCTTTACCTTGTCTTTTCTCATTTCCAAGTTTTGGGGGTTTTTTTACATTTTTACTGAACTGTTTCCCTCCAGTTACAGAGTGATTTTTAGGTGCATTTTTATTGTTTTTTTTCATGAAACGATTTTTTCCATTTTTGAACTTATGGGCACCATTTTTAAAATTTTGTTTTAATTTACCAATACCCTTTTGATAGTTTCCAAATAGATTTGATTTCAATTTTCCTATTTTTAATTTCCCCATGAGTTTTTTGGGATTTGCAATCTTACTTAACTTTTCCATAGGCTTTTCAATAATTTTTTTGAGAAAAACCATAAGCTTTGAAGTTCCTTTCTGTAGTAAAGGAGATGTTTTTGAAAAGAAAGAACTTTTTCCCAGTCCACTACATCCTTTTTGAAATATAGGTATTTTCTTTATTATATTAGTTATAAGACCACTTTTATTTAAATACCCAAATGCAATGAATCCTGTAAAAATATCATTCAAGAATGCAATTATGAGGTCTTAAAACCAAATGTCTTGTTTTTTTATACATTGAAATAATGTTTGTTCAACATTTTTTCAATAATAGAATTTGGTATATGAAAATAAAAATACAATGTTATGAGATAAAACAAAAGAATGAAATGCTTCATAAACTACTAACATTCATTCTGTAACACTATGTGAGAGTAATTAGGTGGCAAAGAGTATAGATGAGTTATTATTTGAGTAGGTGAAAATTAAAGTGTCTTCACTTCCAATACATGTTCATACTTAAATTCTACATTTTAAATTTAATCAATAATACATAGAAATCATGAAAAATACTTACAAAAATAACAAGATTACAATTTTTAAGGAGAAATAAATCTGAATAGTTGGTCCAAATCAAAGTGATTTTGACTTCAACAACCTTACATTGGTTAGAGTAACAGGAAAAAAAATCGAATAGAAAGGATTGGTTCCGACATTGGTGAAGGATATTAGCAGGATTGTAAGACCGGTACAATTCAAAAAACAAGAATTAACTATATTCTGACATAAAAATAGTGATCAAAATGAATATGTATGTTTAAATATTTAAATGTAACAAAACTATGGTAAAAGTTTCAGAACAAACAAAAAAAGAATTTGCGATTGTAGATTGTACAACATTTTTAAACGATTAAGAGGGTTTAACATGTGTAGCATATGCATCTTTAGATTAGTTTTAACTTATAGTTTTTTATTTTTCATTTATTCAAATCCCAATAATGTAGTATGATTAATGTGCGATGTAATTACATACACATGGAATTAATCATGATATTCACAAAAATTTAGGAATGAAAATGAATTTATGTGAGTATAATGTAAATCAGTACAAGTACAATTTTTTCAAAATGTAGTGAAATTACCTCCAACGATCAGTAAAATAAATCCAAGAGATTCTACCATGTGTGACCAACACAACTTTTTCATCGCACATAGAATATTGAAGAAATTGCATTGTCTGTTTTCATGATTGTTGTAATAATTGGTTTTTACTCTAGTTGTTCGAAGCTCTTCTCAGAGTTTTACATAAAAATTCATCATGTAATGAATTTTAAAAAGTATAATAACAATTATTATATGATTTATTTTTTATTTTTTATTTTTTCTTAATTAAAGATTAAAGTATACAGATGTTTGGTACTTTAACATCTCCCTGTCATATAATCCAGAATTCATGAAGTCCAATTCATACATTAAATATTAATATTTTTTGTCCAATTTCATCTTTTACTCCCAGAAAGTATGTGAATATTCTAAAATATATAAATTATTAACAATAAATAAAATTGTATATAAATGAAAAACTATTTTATTATTTTAAAAAACTGCACATATTTTACTATAATTACTATTCCTAATGAAAACTAGATTTATTTTATTTTATTTTATTTTTAATTTCTTATACGAAATTTTTATCTAAGATTTTATGAGAAGATTGAATAATGGAAAAAAAAAGGTTGTGGTTGCCAACTTTTTGACATTTATCTCATTAAATCAAGGTTAAATTCGGGACTGACTTGAAGTATATACCAACTGTTTTCAACAAAAAATCAATAATCAAAAATCAAATTTTTTCATAAAAATATTTTAGCAACAAAAAGTTATTGGACCAAATAAATAATAGTTTTATGCTAAGAAGATGTGAATAAAGAGGTTGTTTAAATGAAAGAGAAGAGTATTGTTCTTTTAATTTTAAATGCTATTCATGTTCTTGTTTTGATAATTTCCAGTTTTTTTCTCTTTTCAATGAAATAAAAAATTTAAAGAGAAAGTTTTAAGAAAAAAAACAAAACAACAACAATATAAAAAAATCTTCAAGAAGAAAGACAAGATAACAATTTCCAAGAAAAGATCTATCATTTTTCAATATTGGGTATAAAGGAAGTGTGTGGGTAATACTAAAATCTATGATTTAAGTAGATGAAATATCATATCTTTGGCAAAAAAATATTTTACTATCCACATAATCTTGTGGATGTGTTCATCTTACAAGTGTCATATTAGAATTTTTATTAAAATAATCATTGTGAATCTTATCCAAAATATTTATATGATCTTTAGTTCTCCTTTTACAACATCATTTGAACCTGTGTCCTCATTATTATTTTCTAAAAATTTAAAAACTTGAACAGAAAAAAAAAATTTGAATCCTTGAAAATTATTTTGGAATGATTAAAACTACATACTTTTTTCATTTCAAATATCAAAATAGATGACAAGTGAAAAATTCTTTAAGACAAAGTGCTAAGTAAAAAGAACTCAAGAAAAATAAAATTTTGCAATAAGATGTAAAACAGTGTTTGTGTTATATGTGCAAGCTAAGTAATTTTTAATGAATGCAAAGGTGCCAAAATGAAGGTTGCTAAAAATGATGTTGAAAAAAATCTTTGTATAGTGTATGCATGATAAAAAAAAATTATCTAAATTAATCTTTAATTTATTCAGATTGTTCATCAAGGTGGAGCCATTCATTTTTTACATGAAATTCTTCCATCAAAGCATCTATTAACTTTTATCAAATGCATAAATAAAGTGTAAGGTTTAGAGGCTTCGGTGCAGGGGAACATACTGGCATGATCCAAAAATGCTGCCATGAAATATTTTGCCCATGAAGCTCCAACTGCTGAACCAGGTTTTGGGGTTCTTAAAACTCCAGGAGCTTGTGTAATTGACAAGAGGCTTCTTGTCCAGAACCACACCAGACTGCACCGCCATACAATCCCAATTTTAATAACCCATTTTGATAAATAATTGTGTCTGATATTGAAAATGCATCATTGTTACTACAATTATTGATCCATAAATGTTTTTCAAAGCAAATTATACTATACATCATAGCTTCAAAACCTAAGCCATACTTAAAATTTACAGTAACATTTTTGAATACTGATCCAGAACTTTGGTTTTTTTAACATTAGTACAAAATATCATTACAACGTTATTCTTTTTGGCTCTCTTCATATGTACATGATAATGTTTGCAGATCCATAAAAAACGAACATCTTTTTAATCATGAACATGTATGGAAAAAAATTTTATGTGAAAAGATACAAAATATAATCAATATGGTCTTAATCAAAGCATGGTTAGGAAATTTAAATCTCTACGTTTTTATTTTTAAAAAAATTCCCATACATTTCAATCTTGAATAAACACAAATGTGATATTAATACATTGATTGAGGAAAATTTTAGAAATTTCAAATATTAATATTCAATTCAAAGGGTAATATACCATAATTTCTTTCTAAAACAACTAACAATTTTAAGTTTGTGATGATACATTTTCTTTCTTTCTTTTTTATTGAATTCTGTATTTGCAGTGAAAAAGAAATTACATTGAATATTATATGTTCTGGAATCATGAATGTCTGTGAATAAAACCAATTTAGAATCAAATAAGATATCAGTTTCAGTAAATTTTGATTTAGTTTTATAAGTTTTGAAACATTCCTGTCAACATGAATAATTTAATAATTTGAATTTAAGATTTAATTTTATTGTCATCATTACCTAACACTTAATAATAAAACAGAATGCTAATTTTGTTTTGAAATAAAGGATTTAAGACATTTTATTTGTTTGTTTTAAATAACATTATGATTCTGATTAGGCACAATAGAATTAATAACTTAAGAATATCATTACTTGAATCAAGTTGATTTTTTTTGCAATGTAATTATTTTATGCTGTGAAAAAGTAACTGTTGATTACATTTTGCTATATTTTATAAAACAAACTAATAACAAATACACAGCTAGCAATTAAATATTAAATAGTTTAACTGCTTGCATATTTGATTTTAGAATATTCAATTATATTCAAACTCAAAGAGATTCTACAATATTCTAAGATAAGTTTTGACACACTGTAAGACATCATAAAATCCAATTGAGAACAATTCTGTATTTTAAGATTTAATATGCAAGACATAAATTTTAATCTAGGTGTAAAAACAAAAATAAAATAAAATCATCCTTATTTTCTTATAAAAAATATTTCTTTTTAAGAGATCTTGAATATTTTTGCAATTAAAAACTTAATCTTCAAGACTCTTGAAAATTGTGTAACTTTAAAAATGTTTTCAGAACAAATTATTGCCATCATCTTATTAATTTACCTATATATATATATATATATATATATACACACACACACACATTGCATCCAAAAATAAAAAGAAGTTGAACTAAACCTTTCATACTAAGATGCAAATTTAATTTTCTATTTCAAAATGTTCAAAATAGGAACTCAATTAAGCACATAGATTAATATTGTAAATGTTTTTCTGAGACTCATTGATATTTTACTTATATAAAGATTTCAAACAATGTGTGTGTGTGTGTGTTTTTTTTAAATTAATGTGGAATCATCAATATTCATATTTGAATGCAACATTTTTGAATGTAAATAACTGTGTGTGTGTATGTGTGTGTATATATATATATATATATATACACACACATACATAAAAGATAAACGAAAAATTGACTTTGCTGCTATGTAGGATCATACTCAGCATGTAGATATATATTTATATTTATATATATATATATACCGAAATCTGATTATACCCAATGCTTTAATGTGCAAGTAAAACTGTTTGTCCATAACTTATCAACAGTAACTTTAGTTTTAGTTTCTTTTTTCTTTTTCTTTTTTCTTTCTTGAGATTCATAATGTACTTATACTGTTCAAATGCAGTATTCTTGTTGATATATCAAAAAAAAAAACAATATGCTTATGCCAATTATAAAATCTGTTTAGGTCTTCTTACTCTGTATGAAAAGTAGAAATTTTGTGACATTCTATTGAGAATCAAAAGTCTTCCAAAAGTTTTTGATTTTCAATATTGATTGATAAATTCTCCGTATAATTTTATAAAAATATTGTGTTATTTAAAACTAAGTCTGTGAAATCAATCAGTAACTGGAAAAGAAAGCAAACAAACAAACAGTCTTTGCATCAATAAATAATACTTTATTTTAGTTTGATGAATTTTCGTAAAATTTTAAAATATATATACAATTTTTATTTTATTTTTTCAAGTATTATTTCAAATATTCATGGATTGAATTCACATTTTCAAAGTAAATGCTTAGACACAATAATAAATTGGTATAAATTCAAAAAATCCACATAACTCCATGAAATTGAGCACACCCAAAAAAAACACTTCTCCAACAGAAGAATATCTGATAAGCCATCTTACATATTTTTCCCGTAAGCATGATGTTTTCATTTTGAATTAAAATTTTATATCTTACAATGTAAAAAAATAAACAAAAAAATGAATGAAAAATCCGTTTACTGTCAATTTTTTAAATATAATCATGTTTGAGTATTTTTATAATAATACTATTCATAAATTGAACATGTGTTTGATATATAATGAATAGAAATGGATTGTTGGTGGCTCTTAATACTTGCATTTAGATCATTAATTCATAAAAATATGGCTATTATTAAAGTTGCTTGAATTAAAGTAATTGGTTGATCTTAAAAATGCAAATGGTCTCTTTCAGTCTTTAAACTTTATGTAATTAAAACTTTTTGTACTTATCCTTACTTTGAAAATATATTAACGTGTTTAATTTATTGATTCAACCTATACAAATGCTTTAAGTTGAAATTCTTTAACATGATTCATGCTAAGTATGAAAAACAAAAACAAACAAAACTGTGTATGATAAATGCCAAAAAATAGGTACTGCATGTTATGCATAAAAATGCATTACATATTACACTATAGAGCAGAAGATTTCTAATATATCTAATGGAGCATCAATGAAAGTAAAAAAGAAAATGTACAGCATAAAAGATTCAATCACTTTATTACAAATGCTTAGCTCATCAAAATTATAAAGACCCACTAATACCACATTTGTGAATGCAGAGGGTGCATGGGGTAGATGAATGAATGAGGAGGGGGGGTTTTGGCAACCTGGTCTCCTTTGGAGAACTCTGTCTGGGTTGTTTGAAATTGGCAGCTTTGAGAGAACACTTTGACTGCAAATGAATCCAGCAAGTCCACTGCAAAAAGCATGATGATGCAGATGAATGGTGATGAGGTGCACATTTCATCCCAACCCCACCCACTACTTCTTTCCAATCCTACTTTGCAGAGTGTAAAATGTGGAGATAGATCCAGATTGAAATGGCAGACTAGGGATTGGGATGAGGAGGAAGAGGGACCTTGGCAGGTGTGGATGTTGGCCTTGTCATCTGTGGTTTCCAGGTCAAATTTGACAGTGGCTGAGGCACCTGGTGCTATGGTCTCTTGCTTCTCCTTCACCCCCCATCACCCCCCCTTGCAACCATCATCTCTTGAATGTTTAATATATATACTAATGCTTTCATAAACATAATCTATTTATATTATACATTTGAAAAATATGATTTTATAAATGTGATTCTGATTTAAACTATTATGACCCTTTTTCCTACATACAATATAAAAATTACACATGAATATACAATAATTACAGTATACCATACACCACATAAATTTCACATTTTTCAAAAACATTATAAAATGCATACCTCTGGATCTATAATGCCAGACGAACAAGCATGGACCTGTGTGCAATTGTTTGAAAAATAGTTAAAATAAAAAGAAACTGAAATAAAATGAATCAGTATAACAGCACTACAATTTGATGGACTCCAATACATGATGGTATTATTGAATACATATACATAAGTTCTGAGGTAAAATCACCTGTATGAAATATAAAGATGCTATAGTTCCAGTATTTTGAACAACAACTTCCATATGCCCATAGCGAGTATATGCTTCAAATGTGGGCACTGAAGCACTTATGATCTTACCTGGAGACCTATTTTTATATGCAAGATAAAAGCAAACATACAGAAGGAACAATTTAAAATTGACAAATAAAAAATACAAAAATAAAAAACATTGAGAATGATGTAACACATGCATTTTTATTTTGTCAAATATTGTAAAGACATGGATGTATGGATTCTTGAAATAATAAAATAGCTTGTGTCTGCAGAAAACCTATTTGGGAAAGCACAAGAGCTATTGTTGTTTAGGCATTGAGGTAGAACCTGTTAACAAAAAATTCCATCCCAGTGGCATCCACTTCAAGTGTTACAACTGATGTCATAACTTGATTAAGTGTGATGGTCAACACTCTAGTATCAGGGTCTCCTTCAAAATTCTATTCCACACCAAATATTGCTTTATTTGTATGTGTGTAAATTTATTAAATAATTTGAAAAATTAATGCCATGAGTTAGATTCTATTTTTTATTTTGATTTTCTTACAGTTTTAATAATAATAGTGTGTGTGAAGGTAATTCCTCATTTGTTTTAATTTTAACTTACAAATGACTAATTAGGTTTAATGAAGCATAAATTTCTAATAAGCTCATTCTTCATCTGAAATGAAGGGTGGCCATGCACCAATGTATATATGTATTCAAATCTCTGTTTGGGTAAGTAAGTGTACAAACAGTTTCTACATGAGAATGAATGAATGGACATCTACATCCATTAATTTATCCATCATTTCTCCCTAACAAGGAAATAAGTTATGTAATCATGAAATTAGGGCTCACAGCTTCCTCTTGGGGGGTTGGAGAATTAGGGCAAGCAAGCAGGAGGAGGAAGAGGAGGACAAGGAGGGCCATGAAATGAAATGCTATGAGATGGAAGGTGATGGAGCACTGGGCTCCCTAAACCCTAACATAGACCTGTGTGCACTCTGATGATGCCGTGTGGTCTCAGGTGCAGCACATTTGTGGGTTCCCTTGACATCTGGTTTTCTAATTATCATACAGGCACAGCCTAAATCATTTTTTACCAAACTTTCACATCCATCCTCTCATGCATACATGTATTCTCAAATCAACATCTCCTTCTCTTAAAACTGAGAAAATTGGTCTTGGGGGAACCATTGCACATGCAGCTGCTTCAGCCTACAATCAGTTGTTTCAATTTGCACACAACAACAACAACAAGAGAAAAAAAAAAAAAAAAAAAAAAACTAATTAGAATAAGAAGAAAAACATACATTTGTGTGTACATACAAATTTTTAGTTCCCAGGCAACTGATTGAGTTTTCACACAGTAGCTGACATAATAATTAGTCCAACATAATATTCTTTTTAGAGCCACAAAAGTTTCTTGTAGTGATCATTTTTTCTAAACAAAGAAGAAGAATGACATCTATAGTACAATTAAATAATTTCAGAGCTCATATAGCCTATGTAGCACATGTATATTTCTGTATAACAAAGCATAGTACACCAACAATGAAAGAGATAGATTGAGTTAAATCATGAATGAATGAATCAATGATTATACATACATAGACATATGAATGCAGATGTGTATGTCATTGATATGTGAATTTTGTATTTGAGTTTAGTTGTACTTGTGCAAAAGTCCAGAGTTGTGATGCTAAACAAGTTCCCACAGGTTCATAGCATCCTCTTTCTTGAATCCGAAATGGAGTAAAACCCACTCCAATTTTATTACATTCAAGCCCATCCTCCGTCACATGACCTTTGGGTATCAAAAGCCATTTCACTCTTTTCTGAAATGGATTGGCATATGGATCATCTATCATCCAATCACAACATTCTCTTTACAAAAGAATCCAGAAATAACAATCATGAACCCTACACTTAAAATTCACATGAAACTGTAATTATCATACATTATTTCTAATAATTTTCTTAAGTAATGAATACTTGATTTTATATAAGTAAGAGGAAAAACATTATAGCATTGTGCACAAAAAGATGTAAATGTGTAAATTAACCTACTTCCAACTAGAAAAACTCATGTTTAGAAACACATTGTTCTCAGAACACTATAAAAATATCCATCAAATGTAAACTAAGAGTTTTAAATTAATAAATTTTCCACCATTGCAAAAATTATTACCAGAGTTGGGTGTGAAAAGATAAACATCATTCAGTTGAGGAAAAGATCTATAGTTCAAAAAGTCTCCAGCTAAGTGCACTATACAATTATGATCTTTATTTGTAGCTTCCATTTGGGTTGGAGAAATAGTCAACAATTCCTTCAAAAACAAGTTTTTCTTGTCTATTAGATACATGTTTATGTACAAGTTACCATGAATTATTTTTCGAATTAATTAAATTTAATATAAGAAAATAGTTTACATGTTTTTCTGTTCCAATTTCATTATATATATATATATATATATATATACACTACAGCATTCTGTTTACCATTATGATTCTTTTGTTCCATTATATTTTTTAAATACTTATAAGCACATATGATTTATTTATAAATTTATTTCTTTACTGCATTTAAAATAGAGATTAATATCATATATTTTTTCCTGACATTGCATTTGATCCAATATTTATAAATACACACAAACAAAACAAAATAAGATCACACCTGATTTTTAAAATCATTGCACAACAATGTTGTAAAGGTGAAAAAATGTATGATAATATTGAAGAACTGAAAATGAGAATGTAATTGAAGGGTTGGGGATATTTTAATTACAGATCCACCACCAGGAGCTGGTTTGCTGCTTGGATCATCAAATCTCTTTTCATATGAGAAACTTGTGACAATTTTGAATCTCAGTCTTGGCTCATTTACAGTGTATCCAGGCCACCTGGAGGCCAATTTCTTCTCCTTTTCAATATTTTTTGAAGTAAGACTGACCTTAAAATTGATTTGTACAGATCATTACAACGAATACTGGAGAATCATAATTTTTTAATCAGAAAAAAATCACATTATCACAACAACATTTTACGTGATGTTATAAAAATAATGACAAGTATGTTTTAGACACAGTCAACACAACATGTTTCTGCAGCAATGTTTACTTTTTATTCTATTCACAATGGAATCATTATGTCTGTAAATACATTACAAAAATCATATTTAAAAAATGTAATTTCCTCTTTATTACATTATTTTAAGTGTACACTCACTTGAAATTGATTTTTTCTTAATTGCATCTAATTTATTCTACAGATCTATTTATCAGTCATTAAACACCATTGATACACATCCATTATAGGTTGTTTGTATATGATTTCTTAAATTGATTTAAAATTAATCAAAGGTACAATGAACTTTATTAATTGAGAAGATGTGAAACTAAAAGAGTAATTTTCAAACACTTGATGATATTCAGGAACACCTAAAATAAAAACATGCCAAAAATTCAAATTATTACATTTTTTTCATCATACTTGTAAATTCTCAAAATAATACTTTTACTTTTGAAATCCAAAACAAAACAATTGAAAGTTCGTAATAAATACTACTTCCAAAAAAGTTGCATCATTTATTGTTGTAAACTTAGATTATACTCAAGAAACAAAATTAAAGCACTAATTTTTATTCAGTTCTTTTTTATTGAAATAAGTTGGTGGTTTTAATAATAATCTATCAAAATACTAAAATTTCCAATGCAATGCACATTGAAATTTTTGAGGTATCAGTTTGAATATAAATTATCATACTTGTTTGAATGATTTTTATAAATCTTACTATTATAATAGTTTAATTTTTAAAAACCATAGATCGAAGCTATAATCTTCCATGAAAATGTTATTTGAATAATAATAATAATAAGCTAGTAACATCATATATCTTCAATTATTTTTATTGTTATATTTTTAAATACAGATTAAAAGTATTGTTTTGTGTAAAACAGTAAAGGGATCAAGATAATTAACCAACCAGTCAGTACCCCAACGTAAACAAGAAGCAGATTGTCTTCTATCCCAGTATTCAAATTTATAGTCACCTACATGAACACGTGTAAAGTCTTATTTGATATATCATAGAAATAAGTTCAAATTAAGATTAGAAAATCATGATCATATGGATGTTATTTATTTATTGTAAGAGACTCTAAGATACAATCAAATATACATCCTTCACAAATGTAAAAAACAATAGAGATCAAGACATACTACATTCAAGTTCAATAACAGTTGAGAAGTCTTCATGTTTTTATAACTTATACTGAGTTATTCTTTGAATAATTAAATTCATAAAATTTTAATTAAATAATAGTAAAACAAATCGACATATTAAAATAATGTAAATTAAACTAAACTAAAATAAAAACCAATCATTTATATATATACATATACAACTACATATTTCATGTCACATATGCATGTTGATTGAAAGATATTTAAATTATTAAGTATTTGTTATCAATGTTAATTTGAAATTTGAAATTTATTGAATAAAATTAGGTTAATATTTTAAAAAAATGAATATATATATATATATATATATATAACTGTATTAATCAAGGATTTAGACCAATGTCTGTAAATTAATAGATGTTCTAATACAGTTTTGAAAAGTTCAAATTATGTAGGGGGACCCTAATTTTAAAATACATTTTTTGTAAAGTAACATTCATGAATAAAAGCTATTCAGATTGTTGAGTAAAAAGCAGTATTTATTACAGTAACAGAAATTCAAAACTAAGTAAATTAGTCAAGCCATTTACTACCAACTGGCTATTTCAAGATTATACTATTAGTTGTCAAATATAGTTATACTGAATATATTTTAAACATTAAAAAAATATATATATATATATATATAATATACATATATATCATTATTAAACATATCAATATATATATATATATATAGAAACATATAATCTTCAATATTTCTGTGTTTTAAATGAGTCATGTAGTTTGTTACTATTATATTATTTTATATTTATTTGTAGCGAGTTACATGGATAGGCAAAGTTTGTATTCATCAATATGTTTAAGTTTGGATGACTGGAAGTGTTGTTTCTTTATTTTGAGATTATACTCAGAAGCATCCAAGATACGAAAAATTACTAAATTTGTTTTCTTAAAGGGCATGATCAGACAAGTATCCACAATGATTGTAGTGATATTTCTATTCAATAACTTTTTTATTATCTTTGACTTACATGACTAATTTGCATTCTTGTTTACTGTATAGAAATTTAGGATAATGTAACTTTGAACTACAAATAATGTAATCTTGTTAACATACAGCATTTTATTTTGTAAATACAAACTACACAACCCATATTCTGTATCAGACTATATAAATTAGTCATATCAATAATAGATTATCATCTTCAGGAATTAAAATTTTAAAAAAGTAAAAATCTATTACCTAACACAGAGGAGTATATTTTCAACATTTTTATTTGGTATATATTTTTTTTATCTATCAATTTCATTAAAGTTAGAGGTGCCAAAAGATACTTCAGAAAGTTAGCTTTTTTATCAGAGAAACCATGTATATTTTCAGTGACATGACTCAAAAATTTGCAAATGAGATTTTATTTACCAGAATAATATTTAATTGTCAAAGAAGTCTGATTACTTTTCAATATTTCAGTTTAATGGTTAAAATCAACAGTGTTAAGCATAGAATGCCTATGAAAGTTGTGAAAATTATTTTTTTGATGAAACATATGTATGTACGAATTGTTGAAATGTTTTCTAAATTTTTTTTTAAAAAAATATTTCTATACCACATAAAGTAAATTTTATGGTTTACGGGAGATGTTTTAACATAAATATTTGAATATATACTAGTGTAAGTAATTTCCTAGTACAAAATGAAAACAATGGCATGTTGAAATTTATTCAGAGAACTGTAAAACTTCATGATATATATCACAACTTAAACTTTAATTTGAATTTTTGTAACAAAGAATATATATATATATATTCAATATTTTTTTTTAATGCTTCTCACGTGAGACTTCATAAACATTAAACCAGGCTCTTGCATATTGAAATTTTCGTTGGCAATAGACTTTCATCTGAAGACTTTTGTCACAGATGCCTCACAATTATATTAGAGATATTAATTTAAACCAACTGCAGTTACTTAAATGGAACATTCATGTTTCATTTGTTTTTTTACAAAGCCAAGTCTCAAACTATTTCAGGTCAACTATTGTTGTCAGAGCTTTACAAGAATCTTTCAAAGTGTGTGCAAACTTGGAGGTTGTAACAATTACCAAAATATCTATTATTTTGTAAAGGAAGAATGTGTAAATTTGTAAATAATAAGTCAATTTTTTGAATAGAGTAAATAAGTTTTTAATTATTACAATTTGGATGACTTACAATGCATTGGTTCTCCACCACGATATGTAAGAGATTTTATGCCGTTATGATTGAACCAAGTTGGATTTCCACACTTACAACAAAACCCCTGCAATCATTTACTGCCAAGAGATCAACTTGATGCACTTAGTGGTTGTGTAATTTGATTTAAAACATGCAGGATTTTAGGAAAAATATTGAATAAATTCAGTTCTTATTAATGATGCAAGTAATAATATTGTAAAGCATTATCATTGCTTTTCAAAAAAATCCATAAAAAACTGTATATCATATTCCTTTTTACATGCTCTATCACTCCTCTACATCAAAAAAAGGAAAAAAGAAGAAAAAAGAAGAAAAGACAAAACGTACTGTAACTTTTAAATATTTTATCTTGTATATTGCCTCAGGTAACATATAGACTTTTAATGCTAAATCCTAGTGCCACACAATATTGTATACGTCATTTTAAGAAATAATAAAAATTTTGATGTAAAAATAAATTCTTCATGTTTAATTTCATCTTAATGGGTCAGAGTTCAAATTTTTGAATTCACCTCCTCCGCCACAAGCTTTGAAATTTCCAGTTCTTGATTAAAAAAATTCATTTAATGGTTTCTAAGATTTTTTTCTTATTTCTTTTTTTCTTTTTTGGGGAGATTTTGTTTTAGTACTCTCTACTAATTACCATCACATTAGTGTGCCAAATAATTTTGATATTCAGAGCTCCATTCAAGTTTTAATTATAGAGGAGATGGGAAAGACTCTCATTTATGAGTTCTATAAAGTGTTTGTCTAATAAAAGAAAAGTCTCGTTTTTTAAAATTAATCACAACTACATTCTATTTTAATAAAAACCCTCTTCTGTATAATTTAAAGTTTTGCTTATATGAAATATAACTAAACAAAATCTCAAAGTTAAATACATTGATTTAAATATTAAATTTATTGGATTGTCTGATGAATCTTAAAATAAATCAAGTAGCATTTAGAATGATAATAAAGTAATCAGAATGCTTTTTATTGTTTTACTAACTGGATTTAACCTTATTTTGTTTTATTTTCCCACTCCTCATAGTTTGAAGAATGTGATGTGCTTATTAACACCATTCTGTATGAATATATATAATCGATTCTGGTTTCTAATTTCTATTTTTATTTTTCATCAACATGTTTTTTTAGATGATATTATGTACATAATCATCAACTTGGATGATATGATATTTAAGTCTACCATTGATCAATACAAAGAACCAAGAAATGACTTTGCAAGCTCAAAGAAGAAACTGTAGAAATTTCAGAGTTTTAGAATGATTAATGTTTGTATCTGCAAATAAAATTTTTAGGCCTCAGAACTGGAGTTGTTTCAATATAAGAAAAATTTAAATACTTTAGAAAATCATAGACTTCAAAAATTTCACTATTTTCATATTATGTATTAAAATTTGAGTTAAAATTTCGACTTTTCATCATTTATTTTTAAAATAACTAAAAAATAGACTCTCATGTATCATTTTAAGCACAAAAATAATATTATTAGGTTAAATAAAGTTCAATGTTATTGAAAACATGCAATTATTGACATGTGTGCATAATTACTTTACTATATTTAGACAAAAATAATTGAATTATTCACCAAAAAGGTATTAACTTCACTTTTGAAGTTAGGGGAACTGCAGAGGATTAAAAAACTGGTGTCCTTGAAACAAAATTGTATCAGTACATACAGATAATAATCAATACATACATATAATATATATATATATATATATATATATAATGACTGGGGTTGTTGGGGGTATTTTCCATGCAATGGCTGCACACCCTCCATCCCAAGGTCATGAAATGCTTTATTTCCCAGTTTCCCTCCCTCCCTTTCCTGTAATTGAAGAGTGAAGGGAAGACACAAACCAGGTGGGGTGGGATAAGGACAAGGATGGAATGCCATGTGGGCTTGGTTGCACAATAGCAGACCCACTGGAAGGGGAGGGAACCAAGCTCACACCCTGTTTGGCCCCTGAGGGTTAGGGCTTAAGCCCTAAATCCCACACACACATCTCCAAGGCAATACCACTCTCCACACTCACAAACATATACAGAGAAAGAGAGAGAGAAGAAAATAAAGAAAATGAAAAAGAAAAACTCTCTTTTCATACATATACACATGCACAAATGAATGAAGCTCATGACCACAGGGAATTCCAGTCCATAAAAACAGCACTCTTACAGTGCACACATGCACTCCAATGAAGGATGACATCCTCTCTCTTCTTTATCTACCTTGTTTGCATCTACTCACTTGCTTTTTCCACATCCACTCCTCCATAAGTTCCACCAAAAAGATTTATAGTTAGTAAAAATTAAGCCCTCTTAACCTGTTTTTTTAATTTCTTACTATCTGAAAGAAATATCTTTTAACTAAAATACAAAAAGAAGAGTGATAATTTAAATTGAACCACCAAAATATATGGTTCATTGTATGTGTTAGTAATGTACTTTTTCTTTGCTTATTGTGTATTTATAAAAACTTCAACAGTATAAAACCTATCAAAATACATAAAAAAAAAAAAAAAAAAAAAAAAACATTACATAGATACAGATGTAAGTTACATGTATATAAATACAAAGAATAGCAAATTTAAAATAAAAGAATACTATTGATAGTAATTTACTCAGAAAACAGTTCATTTGGAAAAAAAAAATCATTAAAAAAAAAATTCTGTATATCAAAAATTCAGATTCATGTAGGATATGATTATCTATTTATTTTCTGGTTCATTGTACTAACAACACTTCTTAAAACTTTGAAAGTTTATTCATTAAAAATCTACAACATAACTTTGAGGTTTGAGTTTCTACAAATATGTTTGATACATTATGAAAGCTCCTAATTGATACTAGTGAAATTTAGCACTTGAAATACTTTGTAGAAAATAAATATTTAAGATCAAAATTTCAACTAAGGATATTATTTTGATGACATTGCCAATTATTATCATTCAATTGGTCTTCAATATAGAAAACATTCTACAATTATTAAACAATGCAGATGATTAACAATTCAAATTATGTGTATATAAAAACACATTCACAAAACAGATGATACTATTAATAGTATATTTTATCATTTTTTACTTTTATGAATTATTTTACAAAATAATAATTTTTTAATACTCTTCATTAATCTAAATGAAAAACTGCACCATTATTCATGCTTTTATGTTAGATAATAAATGTTTAAAAAGAATTATATTCAAAATTGCACAACATACTTTATTACACATAATTATAAATATGTTTTAAGCATCATTATATATATAATTTTTTAAAATTTAAAAATATTCTTTTCACTTGATTGATTTGCCATCATTTAGTTTTTTAATTTTTTAATTTTTTTTTCCAATCAGTTTTTAAGTTTAGTATCAATGATTTTGTTTAATGACAATATTGATAAACTAAATTTTTTACTTAAAGAATACAAGAAAGTTCAAATATAAATGATAAGATTCTTCAAAATTTCTGGAATATTAAATTTACTTCTTAAAAATTCAAGAGTCAAAAAGTTAAAATCTAATTCAAACCATGTATTTTTATTTTGAAATGGATATAAAAATATATATGATTAATTTGAATATAAAATATACCCTTTTCTAATATCATATAGCTTGTTATATTCATAATGTAGAATAGTTATGATGTGAGAGGCATGAAATAACATACCTGGCTATCTTGAACTTGTATATTGCCAACGTAAACCCTGCACAGCATAAGGAAAGCAGTGAGAGGGGGGAGGAAAGGAAAGGAAAGGAAAGACAAGATAGAAGGATCCAGAGAGGAGAGATGGGCAGGGTGGGGGAACAGACCATCTGCAGGAGACGTCCCGCTGCCGGACATCATCCTTGCAGTCCCCCTCCTTCATATACAGTAGCTCTTCAAAGGGGGCATAGTTGAAGTGCCTCTGGTAGTAGATGGGGTAGAACAGCCACGTCTGCCCTTTTGTCACCACAATCTTTATGCCATAGCGCACATTCAGCTCTGTCCCATTTGAGGCCCTGCACTTCCACTGTGTGAATCGCAGCTCCCCCGCTGCTTCCTGTTCCACCCCCCCTCATGCCCAGTGACTGCCTGCTTGCCATATTGGCAATCCTACTCTAAACCCCTCCCTCCTCCTATTCATTCATTGATAAGTTCCTTCATATCATAAGTTTAGGGTTGTGGTGGTGAGTGTTGTAGAAGGACAAAAGAAGGGGCAGGGGGGGGGGGGTTAGAGAGTAGGAGATAGGGTTGACCTGGTCCTTGTTGGTGACAGTGATGGTGGTGACCATCATGTTTTTGCAGGTGGGAGAGGTGTGCCCACCACTGCCCCCATACTCCTCACACACCACCAGCTCACTCTTGGACAACACACTCAATGCCTCCACCCTCCACCCTTCTTGCAGCAGCAGCAATAGCAGCAAGAAAAGAAGACAAAGAGGCAGCACCACCCCCAGCTTCCAACTTGCTCTCCCCTTAACCCTAATCCTAATAACCATCCTCTTGCTCTGCTCTGCTCTCCCTCTCTCTCCCCTCCTCCTCCTCCTCCTCTTTCACTTATCTTGCCCTGATCATGTCTTTGTCCATCCCTCTTCCCCACCTCCTTTTCTCTCACTTCCTCTTTCAAGTTTTGTTTTGTTTCTTTTTCTGTTTTTCAATTTTCAACTCCTTTTGCACCAAGGCTTTTTTCATCAACCTCCTTCAAAATCAATGCACATCACTTTCCTTCAAGCACAGTGCCAATTGTGCACATTTCACACAGTAGCATCAGTAGCAGCACACCTACAATTCCTCTCATTTCTTCTCATCCTCTTTCATTTGAATTCCCTCAAAAACAGAAACAACTATGAGATCAAACATGCCCGCTAGGTATAATGCCACTGCTACAACTAACTTCTTCTCTACTCCATCTGCTACAGTTAAACACTACACATTTTGCTCCTAACAAAACTCTTTTTTTAAATGCCAATAGCACTTTACAAAAATATTATGAGTAAGAACTTTACTCACACAATATGTAAAATTCATATAAAACCCATAGTATTAGAATTTTCAAAAATAAAATCAAAATAACAATATTCCAAATGTTACTACTAAAATTTCAAAAACATTAAAATTTTAAAATTTTATATATCACATTTAATATATTTAAAAAAACTACTTCCTTTGTAATTATTTTATTGAAGAAGAATTTTTTATTTAGAAAAAAATTATGCAATTCACCTAAATTATATATGAAAAGCTAACTTCTCATTCATGCATCAATGTTTGTTTTTAGTTTTGTCTTTTTTTCAATATCAAAAACAGACAAATTAAAATCAACTATGTATGAATGTACATTTGTAAATAATGTTCACGTATTTCATTGTTGAAATTAACATACTACAAACATGTTGCTTTACAATGGCACTATTAAATTATTACTAATTTATGGTGATGTACATGACATTATTGTAGTTATTATTATTCTTATTATTCTTATTGTTTTTTGTACTTGTGAAAATTCACCCAACATAATTTGACATCTTATTGTACGAACTACTATAATAATTATAGTAAGTTCTTACAATAATTAATAATTATAGTAAGTTCTTACAAAAATTATTGATTGAACAAAATGAAAAAAAAAAAAGAAAAAAAAAAAGAAGAAAAAATCAGTAAATTTAGTTTTTGTTTGTGAGTTATTTTACGCGTCTATTGCAAAGACAAGAGCATGATTAAGTGATTCATTTATCATAATGAAGCAAAATGAATTTCAAACATGTTATACATCATGACATGTATAAACCACAGAGTTTAGCCAAGTATATTTGTTAAAAATATCAATAAAAAAAAAATAAGCATACAAGGATTTTGTTTTTCTTTTTGTTTTTTATTCTTCAAATGATTTGTAAAAATGATTAGAAATTATAAGTCAAAATAAGTAAAAAAAAATACTGCAACAAAGATGGAGGAAGTATCATCTACTGGTTGCAAAAACAACTTTAACAATCTCAGATTGTAGATGTGTTAAAAAACATATTATCTGATAAAAAAGATTGAATATAAAATCATTTGATATACACAAGTATATATATATATATATATATATATATGTAAAAGATAAATTATCTTGTTTTAAAAAAAAAATTATGCCTTCTTTTTCTTGGTTTACTTTTGTTATTAATCTTTTGTTCCAAAGCATTTGAATCTACTATTATTAATCAACTAAAATTAAACAGTTTAGGTTTGTGATGTTTAAAGAAGATATTATTTACTCCAAAAAAAATTCTCATGTAGAATTTGCCTCCACAACACAGCATCAATAGCTTGTTTATCTTATTTAAAATGCAGAGAAAATAAATACAAAATCATACATATACAAAGAAATTAATACAAAAAAAGTTGTTTTACTTAGCATTGAACCAAAATACACACAATTGCAAACATTTCAAACTAACCACTAGAATTGCTAAATTTTTTGAAGAATATCTACCAAATATTCTAAATTCCCACCAAATAGTGTGCACACAGGTTGGTAGGAGCACTCCCCCCATCTTCCATGAGAATGTTCATTAATGGTGGGCAAGCTTGCTATAATCTATATATTTTAAATAGACAAAATAAAAGGCATTTTTACAACAAGAAAATACATCTAGTAAAACATTTGTCTTTTTATGCTCTAGAGATGGATAGGATGTATAAGCTTTTATCTTAAACAGAATGAATAAACAAGTCCTCAATAAGCTAAAATATAAATAAATTAAAATTAGCCTAAAGCCATTTCGAACTTAAATTTAAAATTTAATGCACATTAATTAAAAGTCATTCGAAAATTTTGGAGGTACACTAAAATATTTGGCTATAAAATTTTAAGAAAAAAGTTTTTATTTTATTTTATTTTATTTATTGCTAATTAAATTGGATCTTATAAAAAAATTATCTGATTTAAAATCAACAAATTTTTGTGGAGATTTAAAAGTTGCAAATAAAAACCTATTTTGAACTTACTTATAGAAACTTGTGTCTTGCCCTCAATATTTAGTCTTTTGGTAACGTACTTGTTGGAAGTAGATTCCAAGTCTTACTGCTATTTTTTTTTTAATTATTTAAAACTTTTAAAATATTGCACTTAAAAAATTAAATAGAAATTTTTATCTTAAAATTATTTTTTATTCAGAAAAAAATGATGCAATTCACTTAAATTGTATAAGAAAAATCTAAATTTTTATTCATGTATCAATTTTTTTT
Organism: Physcomitrellopsis africana; assembly: GCA_036785485.1. Taxonomy (NCBI): domain Eukaryota; kingdom Viridiplantae; phylum Streptophyta; class Bryopsida; order Funariales; family Funariaceae; genus Physcomitrellopsis; species Physcomitrellopsis africana. The sequence continues at coordinate 252,982 of JAWRVF010000191.1, read as the reverse complement.
TTATAGTTTTTTTAATACAAAAATATAGAAATTAAATTAAACATACATACATAAATAAATAAATTTTATAGAAAATTATAAATTATATATTACAACCATCAGCAACATATGAAAAAATTTCTAATACTAGTAGTCTATCACTATTAAAATTACAAAGATAATAGATATAAAAATCAACTAAAATAAAGATAATCAAATAGTAGATTAGAAACAAATTTGGATACAATACTAAGAATAAAATAATACTTTGATTGCTTTAAATTTTTTTTGGCAAGATTGAGATTCCTCTTTTCTAACCTCTCTATTTATACTATAGCAACTGGATTCTATAGAAGCTTCTACAAAATGTTGTAGAAATAATTGTATATTCTAATACTTTTTAAAACCTTCTACAAAAAATTATTCTAATTTAAAGAAGATTCTAAATAACAATAGACTATGGAATCTTTATATATATTATAAGAAGATTTAAAACTTATAATTGAATATAAAAAAATTTATTTGAAATTTAATGAAATATTTTTGATGATTGTAGAAGACTACAAAAGTTTCAATAAAACTATGGAGAAGTTTTAAAACCTCATTGAAAGCTATAGAATTTTTTTGAAATTTATATGGATTTTTAAAAATTAATAAAAAGTAGTATGATTATCAAGAAAATTTTAAAAGGTTGTAAAAAGTTCTAAAAATTTCTAAAAGATCTTTGAGACCATATTTTATTGTGTATTTATTTTTACCAAAACCATCAAAGTCTACAAATATGCTAATAAAATAATTATTAAATAAAAATATTTTAAATTCAAATACAAGCATAATTGTAATATCTTTATCTATACTATATAAGTATATAAAGAAAATTCTAAAAATAAATTAATTAAAAAAGACACATAATATAATTTTTTTTAATTATAATAATTTTTTTATTAAAATATCTATTATATAATTTCTTTTTAAAAAAATTATTGATCTATAGAATAATAATAGATAAAATAAAAGTAATATATTTTTAAAAAATACTTTAGCAATGAGCTATTAATAAATTAATAAAATTTAATATAACTAATTATTTATGATAATCTTATATTTGCTATCAAAATAAATTTTGATAAATATAATATTTTTTAAAAGAATACAATTATTACAAATATTCTATAAAAAGTATTATAATATTTACTATTATAAAATCTAAATAATATTTTAATGCCATATAATTATTATTAGAATTAAAAAATATAAAATAATTACCTATAGATTAAAAAAATTACATGATATGTTATTTATATGGACTTTTGTATTATCATATAAAGAATTAGTTTTAATTAGATATCAAAAAAATCTTTAAAAAATAATATCATTGATTTAATCAAATAATAGATTTTTTTAATACAATAAATAACACACACACACATACAAACACACACACACACACACACACACACACACACATATATATATATATATATATATATATATATATAAATATAAATAAATTGATATTGGAGTATAAAATATAATTCTTAAGATAAATAAATAATAATTAAAATAAATATTATAGATTTCTATTAAATTAATTGGAAGTAATTATATATCTACTACTTTTAATTATATATATATATATATATATATATATATATATATCAACTTATTCTAAAATTCTAACTACTAATTATCTATTAAAATTATTTATTGTACTTCTATTCTACATGATATGAGATGTGTCATGGAAATAAGATTTATTTTAATAATTATCTAGATAATATGGATAGATAGAAGTAGATAAAAGTAGATTAATTTGATAATATCTTATAGAGAAGCTTCTTAGATACTTCATAGAGGTAATTTTATCTTTATTCATGTTTACAAGTGATTGATAGGTTAGAAACTTGGCCAACAAAATAGCCATGTATTGTACATGTTGATTGCTTGTGAAATAAGCTAATTACGTGGTGCACATATAAAAAAATTATTTAATAAGTTTAATATGTGTCTTACAAATTTGACTCATGTTGGAGATCTTATAGAATGTTATTACATATCTTTTAGGTAGATAGTATATATAGAGATAAGAGTGAAGCCTTCTTTATTCTTATCAATGCTTTTTTTGTCTTGTTTAAAGAGTCTCTACTCTTCTAATCTTTGGCAATAGCCATTCTAGTTCAATATTATATCATCTTTGAGTGATTCTTTACTTCTTTTGAATTATTTCTTTTGAGTATTTTGATACTTTGGTTGTTAGTATTTCATATCTTTGGCAATTTGATACGAGAGTTAAATCATTGTTCTTATTTTATATTTTAAAAGTGAGTGGATTATTTCACTTTTTATTTTTGTATTTAAAGTTATTTAAGATAGAAGAAAAAAATATGGATACTATACTTAACAGAAGTGAAAATAGATTTACAACTATCACAAATCTTTAAGAGCTTGTTAATACTTTTAGAATGGAAATTTCATGCATTACTAATATCAACCATAGAAGTACTATTCTTACATCTATGAAAGAAGTCTAGAGCCTATGCTAAGAAGTTGCATACTTGAAAGAAACAAATAGATTGACTTTACAACTAAATCCAATAAATATTGGTTCTACAAGTACAAAAGAGACAAAGATTAATATGCTTGAGAATTTTGATGGAATAAGATCAAAATTTCAAGGATTTCTATAATAAGTCAAGCTTTATGTAAGATTGCATCTTTTCTAATATTCTAATGGATTTACTCAAGTTTGATTCATACACACACTTCTATGTAAAAGTGTTCTTTTTTAATTTGCACCTTTGATAGAAAAGAATTCACGACTTCTTTATGATTTGAATTCATTATTTGAAGTATTTATGGCCATATTTGGAGAAAATAATCTAAAAAAGGTAGCAGAGATCAAGCTCTTATCTTTGCTGCAAGGATCATAGTCAGCCACAATATATATTGTTGAATTCTAAAACCTTGCTTGTAATGTGGAGTAAAATAACAAAGCCCTATCAATTAATTTTATCAATCTATGATAATGGATTGAAGGATAATATCAAAGATTTGTTATTAATAATATCAAAAATGGACTTTTTAGAATAATTTATTGCTCAAGCTATTACATGCGATAATTAATTATTTAAAAAACATCAAGAACATAGATTTGACTAGAAAAGAACGAGTCTACTAATGACAATAGCTTTTAAGTTTTTAAAATTTTATTTAATTAAATTTAAATCAATGCAAATTGATACAATATATTTTAAATCTTTCATCAAGCAAGAGAAGACTTGATGTTATTAAGAGGATCTATGCTTATATTATATAGAAGCTAAGCACATTGTTCAAAATTGTCCAAAGAAGCAATGCAACTACAAAATGAGGAGTATGGTTGTTAGAAAAGATAATGTATTAAAAAAATAAAATTTTTCAACTATAATAGAGACAATGCGATTGGAATCATGTACAATATCTAGTAAAGGACATATTTTCTCTTCAAATCTATCACCTTGTTTTATAATAGATGTGTCTTTAAGACGTAGAAATCACAAAGTCTTTGCCTTACTAGATTCAAGAGCCTCAGCTCATTTCATAAATGAAGATTTTGTTAAAAAATAAGAAATACTTTTAATTAAAAAAACTTAATCCATGCACATAGAAATCATAGATGGTCATTTGTTATCTTTTAGAGATGTCATCTATAAAATTATTCTTTTGTATGTAGCAACTAATGGACATAATAACATAATAATATTTAATATGATTACTTTTTCTTTCAATCTAATTATTTTAAGATTATTGTGGTTAAAAAAATATAATCCTCATATAAATTGGATTTCTTATAATTTTGACTTTTCTTATAATTTAATCTAAAAATCTATTAATCAAATAGAAACACATAAGTCTAATATATCCAAATCCTTATTGATAGGTACAAAAGCTTTTATATATGTGGCAAAAAAAAGATCATCTATTGTTATATAAGCCATATCTATTTTTGATATTAAAAAGACTACAAGTAGTATTCCTAATCAATATTAAGATTTTAAAGGTGTTTTTGAAAAGAAAAATGTAGGTATTCTTCTAAAGCATCAATTTCATGATTGTTCAATTAATCTTCAAAAAGAAGCTCAACTATCATTTGGACCAATCCATAGTTTATTGCAAAATGAATTGGACACTTTAAAAGAATGTATTAATGAAAATTTGGCTAAAAACTTCATATGCCATTCAAAATCTCCAACAAGAGATTCTATTTTATATGTAAAGAAAAAAGACGGATTGTTGCGGATGTGCATAGATTATCAAGGACTTAATAAGATTACTATTAAAAATAGGTATCCTTTATCTTTGGTTTCATGATTTTTTGGTTAATTTAGTCAAAAAAGATCTAAATAAAAATAGATCTGTAAAGAATGTATAACTTAGTTTGCATAAAAAAAGATGATAAATGTAAGATTGTATTTTGAATTAGGTATAGATATTTTGAATATAATATCATATCTTTTGGACTTATAAATGCACTAGTTATTTTTTAACATCTTATGAATGATATTTTTTATGAATTTCTTAGAGATTTTATTATTTGCTATTTAGACAATATTTTGATCTATTCTAAAAACAAAAAAGAATATGAATTTCATATTCATTGTGTATTACAAAAATTTAGAGATGTAGGATTATATGCCAAGACAAAAAAGTGTACCTTTTATACTACTCAAGTTGACTTTTTATAATACATCATTTCTAATAATGATTTAATGATAGATTTTAAAAAAATGTAGATGATTATGGATAATAAAATTTCAAGAATAATAAAAAATATGTAATATTTTTTGGAATTTGTTAGTTACTACTGAATCTTTATGAAGAATTTTTTTTCAAGTTGCAATTCCATTGACATGTTTAATTTATAAAGAAAAATTTAAATAGAGTAAAAAAATAAAAGTTATTTGTTATAAAAATAGATGTATTGTGTCAATTTATTTCAAAAGATGCTTGTATATTCTAAAGAATGAAATGTGACTATGTTGTCATATGGCATGAATTTCTATCTGGAAATACATTGGATACCTAGTTGTGGAGGATTTACTTGAAACTTATTGGCTAAACTCCAATAAGTGATTTGCCTTTAATAAAAAAGACAAATAATATAATAATATTATAAAAGAGAAGTTATATAAATAAATCCTCTTGTATTTAAGTAGATTTGTACAAAAAGAATTCAAATTTCCACAAAAATCCTTCAAAATTTTATTCACTCGTTGTCAAGGATGCAAGTTAGCAAGTTAGCAAAGAACTAAAGAGAAGAAATCAGAACTAAAATAACTTCAAGAACAAAGAACTGGATGGACAAGAACAAGAATTAGATCAAGAATAAGAAACTGGATTAATATCAAAAATAAGGCAACACTCTGGATTACTCCAAGACTTATGTTGGCAAGATTGAGGTGCTCCTCAGACTTGCCTCTTATTTATACTATGAGGCCTTATGTCCTATTGGACCTTCTAAGAGTATCTTAGAATATCCTAAAAGCTTGAGGAAGATTTTGGAAGACTCTAAAAAGTCTACGGGAGGTCTTAGAAGGTTAAAGAAGATTCTAGAGGGTCCTAAGAGTATCTTAGAATATTCTAAAAGTTTGAAAAAGATTTTAGAAGACTCTTAAAAGTCTACGGGAGGTCTTAGAAGGTTGAGGAAGATTCTAAAAGATTCTAGAAGATTCTAAAAGATTTTAGAAAGCTATAGAAGGTTCTAAAAGACTAGAAAAAGTTCTAGTAGTGGCTTAAAGTATGTCCGTGACATCATCTTCCCTTCTAGCGACGAATTTCATGACGAGCCGAAGCAATTTGATAATCAAATCATATGCATAAAAATTCTAGAATTCGTCGGAGTAGAGAAGCAACATATTCCATCTTTTATTTGTTGGTTATTGGTTCAATAGGACCCTTGAGATGGCGTCGATGACCTCGAGATATAACCTCTGTTAGACCAACATCCCATCCAAGAATTTGTTCTTTGTTGCGACCTTCAAAACATCCTTCGAATATAATTTCTAGTCTACTTAGAATCACCCTTCTAACTTCGAGGAGTATTACTAAAGCTCGGGCATTTGAATGGAGATTTTTATGATGAGGCCATATCTCCAAAGATTCCAAGCGTGGCCTTACTTGATATTAGAATATTCTTTTTTCATCTTGTTCATGTTCTTCAAACCTAGCAGATTGTGAAAGTTGCAATGATTCCCCAGCTGCTTGTATGCCAGAAGAGTCTTCTGATTCTTGTTCCTGCAATTCCCTTAAAATGCAAAGATTTGACATGATAACTAATAAGCTTCTAGCAAGATCTATTCTATCCTAGAAAAATACAAGTGCAGGTCTTGGCATGGCTCTCCTTTTTTTATATTGGTCTTTTGTTATTGATAGGAAGCATCATTTAGAAGCCAAGAGATATTATTGTCCACGAAATCTTTAATGACAATTGAATTTAGGTTTTTTAGGATATTGTTGATGGAATTGGTGAACCTTCTTAAGTGCATTTTTAAGATTATCTGAGGGTTTCCATGTTCTTTCACTAACTCCATAGCCCTTTCAATGGATGAAGTATTTTAATCGTCTATGTCTTATACGTGAATCCAATATTTCATCCACCTCATATTCAATCTTTTGATTGACTTCAACTAGAGTGGTGGTGGAATAGTTCTTCCAACAATATTTGATTTATAATAGGTTTCTAAAAGCGAGACATGAAAGACTTGATGAATGTGTATGCTACTTAGTAGTTTGAGATGAAAACTTACTGGATTTACTTGGTGTAGAATTACAAAAGATCCAAGTCTTTGATAGTCTACTTTTTGTGATGGTCGATTTGTTTATATATTTCATCAAAGTAATTAGATACAATCTCCTACTTTGAAATTTGGTTGGTTCTTCTGATGAATATCTGTATAGTCTTTATATCGATCTTGGGTTATTTGTAATTGGAATTTCAGTTCTTCATGGATGGTTTTTAAATAAGTAGCTTGATTCTCTGCAGTAGGGCTTCCCACATCTTCAATTTAGAATAGATTTGTTCTAAGGTGGTATCCATAGTTTGAGAAGAATGGAGTTTACTTTGTTGAAGAATGTTCGGAGTTATTGTATGCAATCTCAGCCAATGGTAGAAAGTCCATCCAATCATCTTATTAATAATTTATATTGTAACAAAGATATTGTTCCAAGATCTGATTCACTTGTTCTGTTTGACTGTCAGTTTGAGGATGATAAGCGGATGAGAGATTGATCTTGACCTTTTAAAGCTGAAATAATCCTCTCCAAAAGTTTGATACAAATTGTGGTCCTCGATCTGAAATAATGTCAATTAAAAGGCCATGTATTCGGTAAATGTTATCAATAAAAAGCTTGGCTGTTTCCTCCCCAAAAATATTCTTGTTGCATGGGATAAAGTGTGCTATCTTGATAAGATGATCTACCACCACAAAAATTGAATCTTTTCTATTCAAAATTGAGAGGTCTGTAATGAAGTCTATAGATAACGATTGCCATAGGCCCTTAGGAACTGGAAGGGGTTGCAGAAGTCCATATGGTTGGTGTCTTGGAATCTTTGTTTGCACACAAATTTTGCATGATTGGATGAATTCTTTCACCAATTTCTACATTTGAGGCCACCAATAGTCTCTTGATATCAATTCCAAGGTCTTATTGAAGCCAAAGTGTCCAGCTGCTGGAAGGTCATGTCGAGCTTGAAGGATTTGAAGACTTGTAGGTCCTGGAAGAACATATAGGAGATTCTTGAAGTATAACAATCCATCTTCAAATTTGAAATTATTGTTTTCTTCCACATGTGTATTTTTTAAACATTATTGGATATTCTTTATAAATGGATCTGTCTTCATTGCTTTCTAGATTTCCATATTGAGAGTTGTATCTATATAGGTAGATATATTTGATGTCTTTAACTGCAAATTGGACGGCTTCAACATGATTGATTTTTGTTGATTTAATACAATGTCTTCTATTCTTGGTCCAAGATATGATCGTTGAGAAAAGACATCTAGTTTTCTTTGAAGTTTTCCTGGATGATATGTAATTACAAAATCAAATCGAGATAATGACATACTCCATCATACTTATTGACGATTTAGAACTTGAGTACTCATAAAATATTCCAAGTTTTTGTAGTCGGTATATATCATGATCTTGTATTGAGCTCCTTCCAATAAATGGCACCATTCTTCAAAAGCATCAACAATTGCCAATAATTCTTTGTCATGGATCTTGTAATTAATCTCTATAGCTGAAAATTTTTGAGAGCAGAATGCTACTAGATGTAGTTGACTATCATCACCAATTTGAGAGAGTATAGATCCCAATGCAAAACTGAAGCATCAGTTTTCAGAATGAATGGTTTTGTTGGATCTGCATAGACAAGTATAGGAGCAAAGGTGAAAGATTCTTTTAGCTTCTTAAATGCTTCTTCAACCTTATCATCCCAAATAAATTTGTCTTTGACTGTAAGCCGCGCTAATGGAGCCGTAATCTTCGAATAATCTTTGATGAAGATTCTGTAGAAATTTGCAAATTCCAAGAAACATTGTACATCTCTAATTGATGACGGTTGTTTCCACTCCATAACAGTTTGTATCTTCTTTGGATCCATGAAAATTTCATTTTTTGAGGCAATATATTCCAAAATTTGACTGATGGTTGGTGGAAAGAGCATTTCTCTAATTTGGCATATAATCCACTTTCTCGTAGTTTCTTTAATACCTTCCGTACATGATATTCATGCTCTTCTTCATTCTTAGAAAAGATCAAGATATTGTCCAAGTAGATGACTACAAAGTCATCTAAGTATTTTCGTAAGATATCATTCATCATATGTTGAAAGACTGCAGGTTCATTTTTAATGTCTAAAAGGCATAACATTGTACTCGAAATATCCATACCTTATGCGAAATGCTGTCTTCCATTGATGTTCTTCTTTAATCCTGACTAGGTTGTAGGCGCCTCTCAAATCAATCTTTGTAAAAATCTTTGCTTGTCCTAATTGTTCCAATAATCTTGAGATTAATGGTAATGGATAGCAATTTTTTATAGTTACCTTGTTCAGACCTCGATAGTCAATACACATATGTAAGGAACTATCTTTCTTTTTTCCAAATAATATAAGAGTTCCTGCGAGCGATTTTAAATGTCAAATAAAATTCTTGGCTAGATTTTCATCAATATATTCCCATAAGGTTGTAAGCTCCGTTTGTGACAGATTATAAATGCGACCAAATGGAGGTTGAGTTCTATCTTGTAATTCGATTGCACAATCATAAGGACAATGTTTGGATAATATGTCTGCTTTTTTCTTTTTAAATACGTCTTTCAGGTCACAATATTGATTAGGTGGACAAGGTATGTATCTAGACTCAAACATTGCAAATATGTTTTAAGCTTTTACATTAGTTATGCAACAGCAATAAGAAAAGGATTGAAAGGAGGCTTTGGCAATCAAAGCACTATAAGCAGTGGTTAACAAGATTGACCAGTTTGATGGGAAGGACATATCTAAGTATTTGAGATATTATATGTGAAAAATGGAATTAAATTGAGTCTCTGAAAGGAACATAATTTTATTATTTGGACTTGCTACGATACCAGAGATAAGAGAACATGTGAAATCAATTACAGAGCAATTTGGAAGCTCTTGGGAGGAATTCTCTCATGCGTTAAGAAATGAGTATTTTTTAGAAGACTCTGATCGAGTCACTAAGAAATCATTTTTGGAATCGATTGAGCGTCCTAACAAGAAATTGCAAACTACTGAATTATTAAGGAAGTTTGAGAGACAGTATTCTCGGTTATCAAAAATAAAAAAGGTAACTTTGGAACCAAAGAAGGTTGAGTTATTTCTTCAAGCAGCAAATGGAGAATTACAAGAAAGGTTGGAGATACACAAGAAGATGAAGGATTAACAACAAATTGGAAGAAGGTGTTTGGATAACCAGCATAGTATCTTACGGAAATTTTCAAAACGTTAGTTTGGACCCTATATAGTGGTAATAGTTCAAGACAATGCCACATATTTATTGAAGAAATTGGATGGTACAAGGTTGAAGATACCTATTGCCGGGAAGCAAGTAAAAGTTTTTAAAAGACGAGATGGACAAATAAACGTGGAAGATCATATTGAAGATATCAATGACTTTGAAGAAGACAATGAAATTAAAATAGATGATGAAGAAGACCTTGGTGCAGAAAATGAAGAGATGGTATGATGCCAACTATGACATATGCTTCATTTGGCGCATATTGGAGGATGCACAGATTCAGAGGGGGTGGATGTCGTATTGCAGCACATTTATATAGTGAAAGGTATAGATAAGAATAATCTATATTTGATACTTGATTATCTTAGTTCAATAAGAATTTAAGATACTTAAGAAAAGGATTATGAAAGCCTCTTAGATTATTTTCTTGTTTTAATAGCTAACACATAAAAGTTAGTTGTTAAAGTTTTCTTCTAGGATATACAAACTCTATTACTAATTTTGAAAAGCCATAAGTTAATTAAAATAGGATATAAAAGAAAAATAGTTATTATGGTTGATACTAGGATTAAATTGAAGATAGGATTTAACTTAAGAATCTTTAGAATTAGTTGAATTGATATCCAAGGAAAGACCGGGTGTAAGACAGGGTCAAAATTGGACCTCTAGGGACAAAAATGACCGCCAAAGGCATGAAAGAGGGACATTCAAAGATTGGCGATTAGGATTGGATAGCTAGCTTAAAAGGGATTCTAGAAGCATTTAGCTTGCAACCATAGGATTTTAGAAGACTTAGCAATCGCTATTCAAAGTTAGGGTTTGTATTGGTGATTTGGATTTTATATAAGACAATGATGGCTTGCATTGTTGAGTGATTCGTGCAATCTGTGAAGCATCTATAATTCTAAATTTAATATTATCTAGATTATTAGATGTGCTAAGTGTGTACAAAAATTTGTATTAATCTAGCAATGCAATCAAGAGATATTTGAGTTTTGATGCAAAGGATTGTCAGAAGTTGGCAGTTTAGAGATGAATAGGGTTTCTCTGATAACTAAAGATCCACTACTTGGATCAATGTAAATTTTGGTATGCTCATAGAAGACTTGTAGGTTGAGCTATACACCAAGTTTGAGCTGAAGTTAATGGTGAAAGAAGGAGAAATCACCACTGGAGTTTCTGCATCAATCTTCAAGTTGGTGGTCGAGTATCATCAGTGCGCTTCTTGGGCATTTTCTTGCAATCTCTAAATTAGGTTGAGCTAAATTTTTTTGAGCATGTAAAAGGCTTATACCAGCATTTTTGTGCTAAATTTCACACTAAGTAGAAAGTTAGATTAAAAATTATAGCTTATCAAAACTCACTGATTAGGATTAGGGCTTATAAACAAAAATAAAAATTGCTTAATTATAAAGAAAATGAGGTAATTGGGATATATGTATGGTTGATTTTACTAAGAGGACTTTTTTTAAACACTTTTGAATTGAAGCTCGAATTATATTCCTTATACATGGATGAAACCTATTAGGATTTCTTGAGTATTTAGAAACAGTACTTTACCTTCTACAGCCAAGTGCTCGGTGCATTCTCGAACGAGACAATACGTAATACAACACCGTGTACACCAATCAATATCAGGATTATATAGCTCAAATCAAAGAGGTCCAATGACAATAAGATTTGTCAAATATCTATTGATGTTGAAAACAATTTGTGATACTTGATCTCCTAGTATCACTTCCAACAGTTGGGTTTATTCGACAACATCTCCTGATGCAAGGTTTTGTCCATCAATGACTTCAACTGGTGCAAGATGGATCTTCTTTACAAGTAGTAGATTGTGCTTGGTTGCAAAATCCTTATCCATAAAGCATGCTGAGGCTCCAGTATCTGAAAAGACTTTAGCAAAAATTTCTTGTTTCAAGGTTCTTATATATATAGGAAGTTTAAAATAAGATGTTGGATCCGGAGGTAAAAAGAGACCTTTTTTTGGTATTTTAGATTTGGAGGTGTGCAACCGCAAGGTCCCTACTGTGGCTGGACGTCTTTGTTTTCTGACCTTTCTAATTTGGATATTATACCATGTGTCTTGAATTCTCTAGACTTATTTGGACAATTTGTTGCCTTATGATTGGATCTTCCACAATATAGGCATAAATTCTCTTGCTGATATCTAGTCTTTTTTGCTAGTGTTCATGGCTTGAATTGAGTTGTATCAATCTGCATAGGTTCAGGATATGTTAATAGCTTTTCGAATACTCTTGAAGATGTAGCAGTCGTATCTTGATAGGTATTGTTAAAAATTGATTGTCTTTCTTATTGTAATTTAAATAGGCGATTGCCACAAGTAATTGCTTGAGCTATGAGTTCCTCTAAGCTTTCAACTCTTGGCATCGTAATGAATAAATTCTTTACATCATCCTTTAGGCCATAATGAAATTGAGTCATAAAAGCCTTATCATTCCAATCTAAATCACAAGTAAGTTGTTGAAATTTTGTGGCATAAATTGTAGTTGAACGTTGCCCTTGTTGTAGATTTAGGATCTTCTGCTCTGCCACTCTTTTTCGATCACTGTCTCCAAATGCAGCAATAAATCTTTCCATAAAAGCTTTTAAGTTATATAGGATCAGAGAATTCTTTTCCAATAGTGGCGCAATCCATGATTGAGCACTTTCTGATAAAAAGGTGACCACAAAAGCGACTTGAGTGAATCCATCTAGATAACAAGATGGATATAGTCGTAAGTAAAGTCGTGCTTGTTGTACAAACCCTCAAAAGTTGAATCTTGTTCCATCAAATTTATTAGGCATACTAGCTTTTGGCTCTTTTATGACAACCTTTGGAACTTCTAGAGAAATTGTGTGCATAACTTGTTTACCGCTGTCGTGGCGAAAGTCCGCTTCAGGTAGACGCAAGGTCCCTCTTTACAATCAAGTTGGATCCAATTTGCACAAACTTTTTTTAAATATTTCTTTTATAGTCACAAAACCATGCGTATAATAAATTAAGAAACTAGAAGCTTGGAAATTTATAAATCAAAATCCAACCGTTTATATAAGTTCAAATTTTGGAAGCATAGAGTTCACTTCTTTAGTCATCTTCACAAAAATTCTCAACCGTGAATTCATTACCGATCACCAAATATCATCAAAATATTAGCAAGTAATTATATAAGTAAAACCAAACTAGAAACTTGAAAATTCATAATTTAAGATCCAATCGTTCAAATAAGCTCAAAATTTGGGAAAACATATCTCATACCTTTGATTGTTGTCACATAAATTTTGAGCCGTGAATTCATTGTCAATCATTAGATATCACCAAATCCTTGGCAGATACTTTTAGAAGTCAAATCTCAATCCGAAACTTAAAAATTCATAATTGAAGATCCAGCTATTCAAATAAGCTCAAAATTTTGGAAAACACATCTCATACCTTTGACTATTGTCACATAAATTTTGAACTGTGAAATCATTGCCGATCGTTAGATATCACCAAATCCTTGGCAGATACTTTTAGAAGTCAAATCTCAACCAGAAACTTGAAAATTCATAATTGAAGATCTAGCTATTCAAATAAGCTCAAAATTTGGGAAAACATAACTCATACCTTTGATCCTCATCACATAAATTTTGAGCTATGAATTCATTGCCGATCGTTAGATATCATCAAATCCTTGGCAGATACTTTTAAAAGTCAAAATCCTAGATATCTGAGAACAAATTTGCCATTACTCCCTAATCAAAGTCTCAATTGATATGAGATTGTAGACATAGACTCTTTATAGTATAAGTAATATGTACACCAAAAATGAGCTTCAAATTCTTCTTGAAACTCAAGTTCTAGCTTAAAGCAAATCCTTCTATTTATCTAACTTCTTCAAAATCCTAGTTTAGTTTGTTGGGTTTAACTAGCCATATCTCACTTATTCTGAACTCATTTTTATCAATTCTTAGATGTAAAATGTGTAGCTTGAAGTCTTGTTTCTAATCCAACTTTTTGATTTCTTGCTAGTATCTTAAAACTTCTAATATACCCTGAAAAGTGACAATAGGTGTCATATTAGTAGTCTAAGTTCAAACAAGCATATCTCCTCGTTTCTACTACCTAAACTCATGCCAAGAAGAAGCTCTCTCTGAATACCTCTCTGCATTTGCCAAAAAACCCCGTCTTCTTCTCCTCCAAGCTCGTCAAAGAAGTCGCAGCCAAGGTCTTTAAAGTCCAAGTCAACAATTAATAATTTAAAGTTATAAAAATCCCAAATCTAATCCTCCAAGTCAGCACTATTAATGGTAGCCGACTATTGACATCCAAATCTACTATTTATCCTTAGTAAATCCTAAATTCAACTTCAAAGTCAAAACTCCTTATATCTACAAATATAACCCTGAATCTACTAAAATCTAAGATTGGAAAAAAGATAAAAGAAATAAAAGAAAGTTTCAAGGCTAAATCAAAGTTAAAATTAAGATTAAAGATAAGATAAAATTTTAACCAAAGAAAAAGAAAGAAAGTGAGAAATTTTTCCTAAACTATATAAAAACTTAGATTGATAAGAAGAAACAAAGAACTTAATAAAATTTTGAAGAAAAGATAATTAAGTTAGGTTTCTATATATGAATGTATTTACTTCACGACACCGCTTGCTTTTCTTAATCAAATAATTTCTTATTGTAAGTTATGAATATCTTGCTTAGTTTCTTCAGATACTTGTTTCATTTGCGATTCTTTTTTTGGATTACGGAAGAATGTCATTTCTTCTCGTATTATATCCAATAGGGCTCGAAGATCTACAAGTGTTGCCATTCTATTCTCTGTTTGTGAGGATGCACCTCTATTAATCTGATCTATTTCCATCTTAAAAAAGAAAAAATCGATAGGTCGGTAGTATTTTTTATACTAAAAGGAATACTTTGAGACAGTTAGTTTAGAGGAGGGTAAGTTGCAACCTCTAAAATATAGTGATATAACTTAAGAAAGGAGTAATCCACTCTTTCCAAAGAAAAATCAACTACATCAAGTAAACATATCAGTCTAGAGGGGGATAGTCCGCACTCCTGTAGAACGCAATAGTATCTTGAAGAGGGGTAATCCACTTTCTATCAAGAGATCTAAGCTCTGATATGATTATGTAAGCAGTCTTGCCAAATTGTCAAGGATGCAAGTTAGCAAGTTAGCAAAGAACTAAAGAGAAGAAATCAGAACCAAAATAACTTCAAGATCAAAGAACTGGATGGACAAGAACAAGAACTAGATCAAGAATAAGAAACTGGATTAATATAAAAAATAAGGCAATACTCTGGATTACTCTAAGACTTGTGTTGGCAAGATTGAGGTGCTCCTCAGTCTTGCCTCTTATTTATACTATGAGGCCTTATGTCCTATTAGACCTTCTAAGAGTATCTTAGAATATCCTAGAAGCTTGAGGAAGATTTTAGAAGACTCTAAAAAGTCTACGGGAAGTCTTGGAAGGTGAAAGAAGATTCTAGAGGGTCCTAAGAGTATCTTAGAATATTTTAGAAGTTTGAGGAAGATTTTGGAAGACTCTAAAAAGTCTATGGGAGGTCTTAGAAGATTGAGGAAGAAAAATCGACATACATTTTCAGTACTCTTTGTTCTTAATGCTTGTCCTTCAACCATATTCGATAAATCTTCATGTGCAAGTATGAAATATTTTATTTGTCCAAGTCCCATAAGCATTGCCATTAATTCCACTACCCACTTATAATATAGTGCTAGAGCATAAGTTGGATGTAATTCATCTCGATGTTGAATGTTAGAATAAAATTGACAAATTTCTCATGATCCTATGAAATAAACTACATCTTTATATATGTCTTTCCACCAATATTTTTCCTTCAACTTAGTAAAATTTGTCCATATTCATCTATGCCTTGCCCACAAACTCTCATGAAATTCCTTGATAATCTTTTGTTGAGCTTTTAAATCACATATTACCCATTGTAGTACTTTTCTTCTTTTTTTTGGATACTTCCATAAATATCCATCACATAAAAAATATCTATAGGCTTCCTTACAAATTTTATTAAATTTTTGATCTGTCCAACCTTCTTGTCGCTTTAATGTACTTAAATACTTTCCAATATCTTTCCATTCACCTCCATATAAGTCTCTTAAAAATAATTCCAATAGTATATTCAAACATGCACCTTCTTCTTTTGATAATGCATTAGTATAAAAATTTGCACTCACATCATCTTCTATATCAATCATATCTTTTTCATCATAATACCTTGCCCTTGATAACATATCTGCAATTGAATTATCCTCCTTGCAATGTGTTTAAACTCTGGATTCAAAGATTTGATATATGCTACCTATCTTATTAAAGCAATATTAGGAGTTGAACAGCTTGTAATCATACCTAATAAAGGCAAACAATCTGTTTGTATAACTACCGATGCACCAATCGAATACTCCTTTTTATTTTTTATAGTAGTTATTACATCCCATAATTTTCTTTTAATATGTGCATATCCTCTTTGTCTAATATTCAAAACCTTTGCTCCAAACCATACTACATATTTATTCCCTTGTTCATCGTCTTGTCCAATTATTCAACCTATTCCAATAGGACTTGCATCAACTGTTAATATTATTGGTCTTCTACATTCATAATTCATTTACTTCAAAGTTGGAGGTGAAGAAAGAAGTTCTTTCAATTTTTTCATAGCTTTTCTTTATTCTTCTTTCTATTGAAACCTTTTATTCTTCCTTAGCAATTCATATAATAGATTTGCCACATATGCAAAATGAGGTATTTATATATGATAGAAAATGCATGCTCCTAAAAATCTTCTGACTTCCGTAGTATTTGCACATTTTTTCATCTTTTTAATAATATCAATCTTTTTAATACTCGGCTTACATCCATATGATCCACACATGTGTCCAACAACCAATATTTCATTTATCCCAAACATAGATTTTGTACCTGACAAAGTCAAGTATACCTCTTCCAACCGTGATAAAATCTTTTCACAATCTATAATATGATTTGCAACAAATCTTCTACAACCTTTCTAATCTAATATCTTATCTTTTTTTTCTTCTGTACATCCTTTAATTGGAACATCATCTAAGAATGGCATAATCTTTTCTGATATAAATTCTCTCAATACTTTGTTCATTCCATTTATCATATGTGCTACTAAATTAGTAGCACCTTGAGGCAATGTACACATTCTGACCAAACCCAATGGAGTCTTCATAATAATTAAATCTCTATTTTGTGATGCCAATTGAAATTGATCATATCTTGAGTAAAGATCATCCATTGAATAGATTGTTCTTCTAGCAAATGCCTTTGCAAATTTATCTATAATTGGACTTGAACCCATATTTCTAATAGTTATTTTATTTACAAGTTGCATATCTTGTATAAATCTTATTGTTCCATTTTTCTTTAGTATCGTAAACCATCAATTTGAATAAGATGCTATAGACGGTTCTAAAATCTCCATTTCAATCTTTTCATTGAATAAATTTATCAACTTAGATAAATGTGCTCTTGATACTGAAATTGGTTGTAAATTCTATGGTTTATGAGGAATAATAAAAATAATCATAGGTGCAACAATATTTGGATCAACATATCCAATTTCATGTGCTTCAAATACAAAAGCCTTTCTATGTGGTGAAAGCATATTTCTAAAGCATTTTTCTTCACATTTTTTCAAAAATCCTTCACATCCAACTTTTAATCCATCTAATATAGCATCCATAAATTTATGCCCTATCTTCCTAGGATCTCTCAAATTTGGTTGTGTAGATGATCCTCTCACCTTTTCTTCACAATCTGATGGTAGTGGCAAAACCACTGGTTTAATCTTTTTTGCCATTGATTTATACTTAGTTTCAACACATACCTCTTAGCAATTTAAATTTTTTATAAAGTTTTGAATTTCATCATAAAATTCTTTACAACATACATTGATAACTTTATTACCTCCTTATAATCTATATTACAATAAATAATTTAATTCTTCCATAGTATTTGCAAATCCAACTTCTTCAAATGTTCTTGATATAAATTCATTCTTAACCAATGCTCTATTTTCTTTCAAAAATTTTTCTATATTTTTAACATAATATTTATCTATTCTTTTTATCCTTTCAATAGTTTTAAAAGATAATACACCATCTTGTTTCAATCCAATAAGTCCAGTAGGTAATGTCATCTTTGTTAAATTTAGTGGGAGCATGTGTTTCTTTAATTGATTGCAATCTCGCTTTACAATAGTGTGCGGTAAAAACTCTCAAGGTCTTCAAAGTTCTCATTTGATAATGGCTTTTTTTTCAACTTATCATGATTTTTTTTTAAATCAGCACAAACATTTAAAAATTGAATTGCTTTCATTCCATCTTGGCTTCTTATTCTTGCATAGGCTGAACCATCATCCATAATCTTTGTTTCCATTCTTGTGGTAGTAATAAATGGTTGTCATATTATAATTGGATATATAGACATATGTTGTACAAAGAAATGTTGTTCATGAATGACATCTCCTATCATCACCTTTTTATATTTAGACAAGCTCCATACAATTCTCCCTTTGAATTATTTGCTGATCTTATCATCCATCTATGTTCAGTATTAATTGGCCATTTTTTTTTTTTATATAACTCTTTTGATATCAAGTTGATTTCAGAACCATAATTAATTAGTGCTACAATCGGCTCTTCTAATTCTCTTAATTTAACTAAAGTTTTGGTTGTAGCTCTAGTCCAAAGACTTCAAGAATAATGACTAGAAGCTTGAATACTATCTTCTTTATCTGTGAACTTGACTCGTGAAACATCTCCAACCAATTGCATTTCAATTTCTTCATCTTCATTGCTTCTCATTGCCTTTGTATCTTATATATTTGATATTATAGTATCACCAATAGATTATCATTTTCTTTTTATTGTATCAATAATAACTTCATGAAACTCTTCTTTTGTAATTCCTAAAATCTCACCAATTGTAAATTCAACATTTCTACTTAAAATCTGCTCCTCCAATATCTTCTTCAAATTGATAGCAGCCTCAATATTTGATTGTAATTTATAAGCAGGGGCCTTTCTCTTTTCTTCTACAAAATCTCTTTCTTTTGTAGGAACATTTTTGATTGTCTCTTCATGCATAGGATTTTTTTGTTGTCGTGTTTTTTTTCCTCTTGTAGTCTTTTTTGATGGCCCTTCATTATTCTCATCTTTTCTTCTTTTTTCTTCTATTAATGTATCATATTGATTCCTTGCAATATGAGCATGCATCAATAATCCATCTACTGGATCATTCCATCCAGTAATTTGTCAAATGTCATTTCCAATACGTTTCAAATCATCTTTGGTAAATTTTTCTCTTTCATCACAACTCATTGCACTTGTCCACAAAGAACTAGATTCTCCTGGAAGTTTAACATTTATGCTTAAACACTTATCTTGATTTGCTTCCACCCAATATGTTGATGCTTCATTACTTAAGATTTTAATTGATTCTCTTGCAAGTACCTGCATTCTCCCTTTATCAAAGTTTGTCTCTAATTTTTTTCTACTCTCTTTTAAATGTATGATACCATCTTTGAAAAAAACAACTCTTTTGCGTAGTGCCCCTGTAAAATCTTCACACTCTCTTCTTGAATGATCCACGCTATCACACCACATGCATCTATATAGTATACCATCTATTTGTCTAAATTTTTATCTTGTTGATACCTTTGATGATTGGCCCTTTACTTCAAGTTTTATAAATTTTATTTGCAAATCTCTCATCTCTCATATGATTTCATTAATGTCCATTTCTTCTTTCTTTGATGTTACCATTGAAGGTTGAATCACAGGTGTAGGATGGTTAGTAGGCAATTTTATCTTAGAAGCTTGCAATGGTCTTTGAATACCCACCTTATCTTTTTTTTTTTTTTTTTTGCAAGTACTCTGATTGCTTCTTCTACTTTTTTCCAATTTGATGTCAATCCTTCTCCTTCTTCTTTATTTTTAAGTAAAATTTCCAACTTCTCTTGTAGTTATCCATCAACCGCTTGAAAAAAAAGCTCTACTTTACTTGGATTTAGTAATGGCTTCTTTTTCTTTGATAAATAGGAATATTATCTTTCAAACTCTCTCAATAATTTTGTTGCTTGTAGATCCTTGTTAGGCCTTTCAATCCATTTAAAAAACGTCTTTTTTGTAACCTAATCACTGTCTTCAAAAAAATACTCATCCTTTAATGTTTAAGAAAATCTTTTCTATAAACCTCCAAATTGTCCTATAATGGACTTCACATGGCTTCTTATCTCTAGTATAGTAGCCAGTTCAAATAATTGAACCATCTCCTTCTTAGAAGTACGCTTTAATTCTATTTTCTTAATATAATACCTTAAATATTTTGTAATATTCTTCCCTTCAAACTAGTTGATCTTGTCCACAACTACGTGTAATGCCTTATTTGCCATACCTTCTTTGCGATCTTTCACTTATTGTTGTTGCATGAATAAAGCAAATGCTTCAAACATGCTTGCAGAGTTAGGATCAAAATACATACTTTGTCCTCCTTTACTACCTCCACTTGTTGCTCTACTTGCAAATCCGCTAGAAGCTCCAATTGATGCACCATCCATAATTCTTCCTTCAACTCTCTTGCCTTAGTTCTCCATAAATCAAATAAATCCAAAAAATTTCCAATAATCTTCTATCTCAAGCTTTTCATGTCAGATTCACCAAATTATGTCATATGTCGTGAAGTCTTGTTTGAAAATGCTTTGGGTACCTGGTTGTGGAAGATAAAAAAGAAATATGTAATAATAATTAGTTACAACCTCCATAATCAATCTCTAAATAATCCTTAATCAAACCTTAACTAAATCCTAGTCAACCTTCATCAAATCCAAATAAATCCTAAAACAAATCCTAATTAAATCCTAGTCAACCCTAAATAAATCCTAATAAATTTTAAAACCTTAGTCAACCTTGGTCAAATCCTAACAAATCCTAAAACAAATCCTAACTAAATCCTAGTCAATCTTGATCAAACCTTAACAAACTTAATATAAATATAAGTATCTATTTTATATAATACATATAAGCTTATAGTTTATCAAAGCTCATAGTTTATCAAAGCTCATGGTGAAAAGCTCATCTAACTTGTCTTCAAATCTTGTATGTATACCTCTCAAACTTTAGATTTTATAGTTGTTGAAACTACCCCTCCAACCTTAGTGATAATTTGTCTTCTTGTCACTTCACAGCTCATAAAGTTTTCATAGAAGCTTTAAATATATTGATTTTTGTTTTCATGGAAAGCTTATATAAGCTACTATAAGCATCTAAAATACTAAAAATATTGAAGAGAGTGCCTGACTCGAGTGGTTGAACAAAGTCTCTACCCCTCTTCGTCAAGTGGCAGCAGATCCTTTTCCACTTTCAAGGTAACAACTCTATCTTTTCAACTGCAAATGCATTAAGAAATAACTTGATAGAAAGCTAGCATAAATTTTCTACACTTTTTGTAAATTTCACTAAGAAAGGATTGAAATCAAACTTGCAATAGCAGCTCAAAGTTTCTGCCTTCATTTCTTGATAGCAGCAGACCTCACTCCATTAAAACAAGCATATCTTTTCACTCACGATTCCAAAATAAGTAAGTGAGTAGGCTTTGGAATCCTCACAACTTAAAAAATATATTCTCCAAATTTCATTATAAAAGCTTTAGGATCCTTAGAGCTATCTTTCTCCAAAAAATTGTACACTCCAAAATTGAAAACCATATAAGATTTGCACCAAAATTATATCCAAAAAACCAAACTTGCTGACCCTAGCCTTTAATGTTCGACTCCCTTCCAAAAACAAACCTTAATCCCTAATAAACTATTGGACAACTTCCTTGAAATCTATTAGGCATAATTTTTGGCCAATAAGAATAGAGACTTCTATCATCCATCTCCATTCATTCATATAGATGGCCTAACTACTCCCGTTCACACTAAAAACCCCTTTCTAATCCTTTTTTATAAATAATATTTACATAATATGTATTCTAAATGCTAAATAAAAGAAGTAAGTAAGATCTTAAGAATCACCAATGTTTAACAAAGGTGACTTAAGATATATAAAAGCTATTATCAATATAAATCAATCTCAAAAGAAGAAATAAGGTTGTGTAAACTTTAATAATAATCTTTTTGGATAGATTTTTTTAAAAATAATAACCTAATCACACTTTATAATCTATAAAAGTCCATTGATATAGCTTTCATTTAACTATGTAGTAAATTATATATTAAATATATATATATATAATTTTTTTCACATGGTAGCCAAACCATAATACAACAACATGCTCTTAAACCTCATTATAACTTCCCTACAATACAATATTTTGAATACAACAAGACTTTGAAACTAATATCAAAAGATTTTTGGAGGCCTTAAATATAAAAAAGATAGTTAAAAAGTTTATATAATAATGTAATATTTATATAAGATCAAAAACTTTTTGTCATCAATTTTACAAATTCTTCTAAGTATTACTTATATCGGAACAATCATAGTCTTTTATTTTTATTTCTATGGATTTTATTATAGATCTATTAATTTTAAATTTTAATGATTCTATATTTGCTATTTTAGATCATTTCATCAAGATAGTATATTTTGTATCATATACAAAATCTATCACAAGTGAGAAAATAATTAAATTCTTCTTTAACAATATCTATTGCTATCATGGATTGCTAAGGGATATTGTATCATATAAAAGGACGCAATCTATATCAAATTTTTTGAGAACCATTTTTAAGATATTTAAGGTGAACATAAAACTATCTTCAATTTTTTACCCTCAAATTGATGGACAAATAGAATGGATAAATCAAATTTTGGAACAATATTTGAAGTGTACTATCAATTATTATCAAGACGATTAGATAACTCTTTGATCATTGACAGAGTTTGCTTATAATAATTTGATACATTCTTCTATTTGATAAATATCTATTTTTACCAATTATGATTATCATCCATGACTTGATACTTTTGACTTTTTAAAAACTAATAATCTTGTAATAGAAGACTTGACAAATTGATTGTCAAAGCTATATGAAACAATGAAGGTATAATTTTTTAAAAAAATCAAAAATAATAAAAAATCAATATAAATATCTATTATAAGAAAGAACTTCAATTCCATATTGGTGACAAGGTATGGCTACTTTATTATAATATCAAGACTATTCATCTTTATGACAAGCTAGATTATTGTAAGCTTAGATCATTTCTAATTTATAAACAAATCAATCTAATTATTATCAATTATATCTTTCACAGTCTATAAAAATCTATTTTATATTCTACATTTTTTTACTTGAGTTATATAAGACAAATGCCACTACCTCTTATAGAACTAATTAACAATGAAGAATTTGACCTTGAAGAGGTATTAAATTTGAAGTGGCACTAAAATAGGTTAGAATATCTTGTATATTGGCATAGATATGATATTAATGAATACATATGAGAGCCATCTAAGAATCTAGCAAATACATCAAACAAAGTTAATATATTTTATCAACAACTTCCATCAAAATCAAGATGAAAAAAAATCTTTATTTTAAAGTTAAGCAGATTCAATAGAGATATCTTGTAACATTGTTTGTTATTTTTTTAGATTTTTAGTACTAAAGAGATGGAGAATCAACAAATTTAATTGAAAAGCTATCATTTATCAAATTACTAGATGAGACATTATAATTGTTATAACCTTCAAGATGATAGAATAGAGATGCAGATCTTCAAAAACAATATGTTTTTTTTCAAATTGATAGCAAGATACAACGTGTTTGATATCACAACCTTGGAAGAGACTTCTAATATTTGATAATACTTTTAGAGGTAGGAATTACTTCCAATGGTATTTCAAATATTTTTTTTAAGGTGGTTATGAAAGCTTCAACAATTATTAAATATTAGGGTAGTCCTTCTACTATAATATAAGACACTATCGATGGCTGAGAAGACCTATTAACTACTTGCAAAGAGAACAAAATTTAAAGCATGTGGCAAATATAATTTGGCACATCTTGGACTTCTTCAACTTGTAATCATTGCTCCTTATGCAACTTGTCTTTTAAAAGGGAGATAATACCATAGACATAATATTTATTCTAATAGTTATCTAAGTAACATAGATAGATAGAAATGATAAAAATAAATTAATTTAATAATATATTATAGAAAAGCTTCTTAAAAGCTTCATAAATATAGTTTCATCTTTATTTATGTCTATAGGTGATTGATAGGTTAAAAACTTGGCCAATAAATTAGCCACATATTACATATATTGATAACTTATGGAACAAACTAATTACATGGTGTATATATAGGAAACTTGTCTTATAAGTTTGACATGAATCTTATAAATTAAACACGTATTGGATGTTTTATAGAACATTGCCACATAGCTCTTAAATAGATAGTATATATAAAAATAAGAATGAAGCCTTCTTCACTCTTGTCAATGCCTTTCTTATTTTTAGTCTTATTTAAAAAAAATCTACTCTTCTTATCTTCTGCAATATCTATTCTAATTCAATATTATACCATCTTTAAATGATTCTTTATTTTTTTAAGTAACACAAGAATATTTTGATACTTTGATTGTTTGTGTTTTATATCCTTGATAAGATGTCTATTACAAGACAAATTTTTTGTACTCATAATATAATATGTATAAATGTTATTACAAACTACAAACTACAAATTTTATTAACCTAATTGTAGCAAATTGTGAGGATAAAAATCATCCCTCAACTCAAATTACAAGGTGGCCTTACTTAAGGATTTTTTATAATTGGTGGTTTAAAATAAAGAAAATAATTAATAAGAACAATGAGAAGAACAATCTACAAAACAAGTGAAATAAATGATATCAAGAAAATGTACAATTCAAACTAAGTCATAATATATTCACTATGTTTTTACCTAATAAAAAATAAAATTAAAAAGTAAAAATTATATTTTTGAATAGATAATTTTTTATCTTTTCAATGATATAAAAAATATATAAATACAAGTTACTATGAATAAGTTATGATAATTCAAAGATAGAAGGTGAATAATAAAAAAGTTAAGTATAAAAGTTTTATTTCAAGGATAACTTGTTTAAAAGATCACGAATTTGAACTTCACCAAGGCTCACAAGTAGTGTATATGGGTGTCCTAGAGAGGCCACGAGGCCTTAGTCTTATCCTCCTACCTACATCTAAGGTGCCACAACCCATATAGAACTTGTGCACCTCCCTTCCTATAAGGACTATACTAGTTGTTCGTCATCTTATTTTATACTAGTAGAACTAATAATTTTGTATTTTTGACTTCACCATAGTGTTTAAAAATATCCCATTAGCCTAAGAACCTTGCATGGCCTTCAAAATCTTGCTCCATTTCTTCATAATGGCTCCCAAGGTGATAAAACTTATTTTTATTAAAGTCTTCAAAATTGCTCTAAAAAATCCTAAAAAATTCTAAATAAATTCTAAATAAACTTTTAAAATATCTATAATAGTTCTAAGATGATAATATTAATTTAAGGCTACTTTATTCTATCTTAAAGATTTTTTATAATAATAAAACTAATTTAAATCAACTATAATCCTATTTTCTACATAAATAATTATAAAGACATAAGGTTTTTCTTTTCATGCTTCTTCTACCTATTAAGTAATATTTATATGTTTCTCATAAGTAATATATATAGATAGAAGGCCAATGTAGACATTGGTCTCAATAACTAACTCTTAATACTTTATGATAAGTAAAATTACTAAATCAACTAAAATAATTGCCTCTAAAATGTACTAAGACTCCATTTTTGTAACTTTTCTTCTAATAAGACTTTTATATTTCTAAATACTTCTAAATTCTAATAAATACTTAAATAGTCAAAAAGACTCTCTAACCATAGTATTTGTATAACTAAATGACTTAAAACTATATTTTTAACCAATCCACCAATTAAGATCCATTGGTGGAATTCACACAAACCTTAACAAATCAAATTATTTATTCAATTAAATACATTATTTCTTATTTTAGAAAGAATTAAATTTTACTATTTTTTCACAAAATATTACATATATATATATATAATTCTTTAATGTTTTTTTTAAATTTTTTTAATATAAATCTTTAAATTTATATATATATATATATATATATATATATATATATATATATACATATTTTTTTTCTTTGAATTTTTATATATAGATTATTTATCTAATAATATTATATTTTATTTCAAAAATAATTTAATATTTAATCTTTGACATTAATTTTTTTTTAAAATTATATTTTAATTTGTTATAAATTTTTTATCTTACTTGATATAAAATAATAATATTAATTTTAATTAAATTTTAATAATTTTTTATTTATTCTAATTAATATATATATATATAAATTCTAATAAATAAATAATATTTTATTAATTAATCTATCTTTCATATATATAATGTACAAACAAGAATATAATCTTTTATTCTTAATTATTTTAAGCTCCAATTCTTGAATTATTTTAAATAACTAAGTATAAGAATGTTGAATTTAATTAGAAAAATACTTTAAATATAATTTATTATTTTCTCTTAAAAATTAGGTGGATTATTATTTTATTTATCTCTAATTATTTTATTAATATCAAATGATATTTTATATTTATCTTAGATATAAAAACTATTGAATAACAAAGTCTAATTTATGATTCAAAGTTTTTGAAATCAAGTAAGAGCTATAATCTTTTAAAAAATTTCTTAATATTTTATAAATAGCTGTTTGATGCATCTTAATTATTTCTATCTTTATTTGATTTTTTCCATGACTTGTGATTATTTTTTGAAATGGTTATTTTAAAAAATATATAAATATAATTATATATATATATAATAATATTTTTTTATATATTAATTTTTTAATATTGTTTTAAATCTTGATATTAATTTATATATCTTTAATTTAGTTTTAAGCCTAAATTAAAATTTATATTTAGAAAATAAATCATATTTGAGGATTTTTATATAAAATAATTCTTTACCACTTAAATTAACATTATAAGTACAAGCTTACTCTAAAAAATAGTTTATCTAACAATAACATCTATTGATGCATATTACATATTTTTAATAAAAAGTGCTAAAATATTTGTAATAGTAGATATCACAACTTTGTATTTGACCTTTAATAGAGAAGGTTTAATTATAAAAGAGATGGATAGTCAAAAAATTCTTTGGAGCTCTAATTACCAATTGTTTGGCCATCTTTCTAAAATATGGAATAATACAAGACTTTATCTTTTTTAATTTATATAATTGTTATATATATTTTTAATATATATAAAATATACTATTGATGCTTAGAAATAAAGATGCACTTGAAGGTCTTGTTTTCTAGTATATATTATTTTTTTTCTTCTAATTTAGTGATAAAATTAAGTTATATAAATTCTATTAGTAATAAATATTTTTTTCTAAAATAGATTTAAAATATATATTTGATACTTTTTACTATTTATACATGTAATATTTTAAAAATATATAATTTAAATTCTATTTAAATCTAAATCTCTTTTATATAATTAAAATAGACTTCTATTGATGTTAATCATGTAATGCCAAATTGTATAAATATTACATATTCATAAATTATTCTATTAAATTCCTATAATTTAATAGAAGAATATTATTATTTTTTCTTCCAAATATTAAAAAGTTAATATTCAACAATTACAAAGATCTTTATATAAAGAATTCTACTAAAATTTAATATCTATTATTTTTTATACTATAAATGCCATTCAAAAACTCATATATAATATATTTAAAAAAATAAAATTTTCATCTACTCTACTATCTTAAAATCAAATCTTGGTATTAAAAACTAGATAATCTCTAATGTATTATACTACATACTATTATAATATCTATTTTATTTTATTTATTTTATTATTTAATTCTAAAAGTAATCTATTATAATTATTTTTATTATATTATTTCTAAAAAATATTAATTTAGAAAAATAATATTAATATTGATTGTTATTTAATAAAAATTAAATAAATAGTGTAAGATAAATATTTATAAAATTTTAACTTTAATATTTATTTCAAAGCTTCACTTAGTTAATCATTGAAGCACAAAGGTTACATTTATTTAGTTATAATAATATAAGCCAATCCTTAATTTTTCCTATTGTATTAAGATAGGCTTACTTGCCATAAAATTAAGCTATCCATGTTTTTTTTTACTTTTTAAAAAAAATTTGAGAGGGGGGAGGGGAGAAGAAAGAGAGAGGATAAAAGGGGAGAAAAGTGCATTATTCTAACTTCTCTTTTAATAGAGAGGAGCAAGTAGCAATGTCTCCTAGAAAAACATAGCGTACATAAGATAATATATGCAATTGATAAAAATATTGATAAAGACTAGAATATGTAAAAAGAACTCAAGTATATATTTAATAGAATTATTTTAGGTCTTTACAACTAATAGATTGAATTTTGTCTACAATGTTAACATTGTATACTATCTTTTCAATTAAAAAGACTTCAACCACCTTAATAGGACCATAAATAGGTCAAAATGAGATAGAATAGGTAGAAAAATAATAATATTATCTCTAGAACAAAGTTAAGATAGATTTTTATAAATTTACTATACAAATGGTAAGATTGATACTTAGGAGTTGACCATTTATAAGTCATAGTCAAAACATAAGCTTGAAATACAAAAACAAGAATCTATAACACATAGAAGGTCTTTTTGAAGATCAAAAGGTGAATATAGAGAATTAGTTTTAAGAACATTGTGAAAGTATAAGATTTTGAAGATTATGACTTTAAGAAGGTCTTCAATAAAATAATAGAAATTAAGATTTTATAAACAACAAAGGTTTAAGGGCATTAAAGATTAGAGTAACTTATAGGTAGATTTTTGATACTCTATGCTTAATCTATAGTTGAATTTTTGAAATTGTATAAATGTTCAAATAAAGAATATTGTTATCAAATTTTATATTATTTAAATAATTTATTTGAAAGATATATGATTGGATATATAAGAACATACTAAAATTAGATAATTTAAGATAAATTTAATGTCCTTGGATATCTAAAGATCTACACACTAGATAATATAGAAATTTGAAGTGCTAATATAATATGTCACAAATAAGTTACACACCAAGTTTGAGCAAAATTTTATTGTTAAATTATAAAAATAGATTATTTAAATTCTTTGTCAAACTTAGGATAGAGAGCTAAGTAACATTAGTGGAGATTTTATTATGAAAATTATTAATTTCTAAATAAGATATTTTTCTCAAATTTTATAAATCTATTTATGATTTAAAAGTATAATATTTTATAAAACTTGGAGAAAATCTAAGAGCTCAATTAAGAATTGATGCCTATTTTTTAGATAATTTTTGAGGGTTTTAGTAGTTTTAATGCCTGATTTGGTAGAATCTTAATTGTGTGGATATTTTGTTTTAGATCTCAATTAAAAAAATTTGTTTTGTGTTTATTTCTATACATGTATAATTTCATGTCTATTTTCTTAATAAATCCTTTAAAAAATTTAATAGCAATCAAATCCTAATTTATTCACTAATCCCTTAAACAATTAAACTATTTGTAATGATTGTCAAATGGGTTCTAATAAAAATCCAACTTCAAAAATTAACACTCAACTAAAGTTATAATTTTAGCACCATCTAGTCTTCTAATATTATTATTTTTATTTTCATATACTAAACAATACTTAATTTATTATTATTATTATTATTATTATTATTTTAAAATTACTTCATTCTACCTTAACTAAACCATTGAGGGTGTACTTGACCTACAAATTAATCTTTTTGAATATTAGATATGCTGTAGAAGTATAAAATCCCATCAAATTGACATAGTTTATTTATTAAATTATTTATGATGTTCACATTTAATAATTTATCAAAAGAATTTATTTTATTTGGATAGTATTCGTTTTTATTAGTTTTAATTGTGAAATTAATAACATGATTTATTGCTACATATGTATATTTGCATAAATATAACATTTCTTGACATCTTGCCAAATTTTGTTGCTGGGGGTGTATTTGACATGGTAGGTTTTTTGTTTTATCTTATCTTAAAAAGATGCAAAAAATGAAAGAACATATTGGGCATGTGAGAAACAGTGCTGAAGGTGTTGGTATGGCATGAGTTAGAAGATGGTATATACTGATTCAATATGTGGGTGGGAGGGACAAATGCCCAATGCCTGTGTCAAAAAGGTGGATCCCCTGAGGGAGAGAGTGAACAGAAGGGAAGGTGCAATGAGCAGAGGAGGTTTTGAATAGATAGATGGATGGATAGGGCTGTAAACAACACCCTCTGCCTTTCTATTTGGGGATAGACATTATATTACTCCCAACAAAAGAACAAATGTGGGGTACAGAAGAGGAAGAAACAAAATTGGAGTGAATGTGGAAGGAAGAGAACAATAAGAGAAGAGAACATGAGAGAGATGGTGATACTGATAATACTAATAAAATACAGATATGAGAGACTGCAAGGGAGGGTGTCGGAGCAGGGAAGTCCCGGAATAAGAAAAAGAAGAAGAGGAAGAGCGAGAGACGGGAGAGGCTCAAAGCATTCCCCAATCCCAGAGGGGGAGGGGGAGGGGGGGAACGGCGGTGCCAGCGAGGCTGCCGACTTGGCGGAATGCCAGCCCCACGCTCCAGGGGACGATCGACTCATCCGAAGCCCAACCCAAGCGCAACGGACAGAGGATGAAATACGAAACCAACAGCACCAGCACCAGACAAGATGACGGGGATGATACCTGGGGTTTTCCGTCCGTCCGTCCGTCCGTCCGTGGTTGCTTGCATACTTGCTTCGTTGGTGGGTACACAGCGAGGATAGTGTAGGGCGGGAGAGAGAGAATCATCCAGCCAGCCAGCCAGCCAGCCATCCATCCATCCCCCTATCCGCGAGGGTGAGACCCTCTCCGCCCCACGCCCTGCGAGTGCTCCCCGACCCCCCAATCTGTTTCTTCAGCCTGGTTCGCCCTCCGCCCTTCCCTCCCCTGCCCTTCCCTCCCCTGCCCTTCCCTCGCCCTTCACCTCTCTTAAACCTCCCTTCGTCTTCCTAGTTCTTTGTCTCCTTTACCAGGCGGCCACTTCATTTCCGTGCGTTACTCCTCGCTCTCTTCCTCAGCCTCAGGCTTATTTGCCTTTGGCTTGAATTATCGCTTCTCCATTTGTGTCATCCCCTGCTTCGTTCTTCTCCTCCACGTTGTAGCTCCTGTCTCGCTTTCTTCCCCATGGTAAGTCTTGCACACGCAGCTACGGCTGCTGGTGTGCAATGGGGCCTCTCTCCTGCACATTCCTCCGCCTCTGCTGGAAATTCGCCCCACCAGCTTCCTGCATTGCCTCGTACGCCAATTTCTGTTTCCATTCGGCACGGGCTGCTCGGTGATGCTCTGTGCTTTCGTCCCTTGCGCGTTGGTACCCGGAAATCCAAATTATCTGCAGCTGCCCGCAACGCTCTTGCTACCGAAGAGCCTCCGCAAGGTAGCAACCTGCTTCTCTCCTTTCCTCTCCTCTCCTGTCCCATGCTCATTTCCTTGATGTCTATCTTCAGTCTCAAATTTCATTTCATACTGCTTTGTTGCGGCTACTCCTAACTTGAATCTGTTTTTCCTTCCTCTGCTCTCCTATTTATCAACTTATTAATGGAATTAGTTAATTGATACTACGTCAATTCGACAATTTCTGTAGTGTTGGTGCATTTTTTGCTCGACTCACTAGGGTGGGTGTTGCTTGCTACAGTCACTAACAAGAAGATGAGCTTACGAAGCGACATTCGGAATATTGCTATTGTCGCACATGTTGACCACGGAAAGACTACACTGGTTGATGCCATGCTTCGACAGGCTAAGGTATTAGCTTGTCAGAATGTATATAGGTTGGAAATGAAAATTTTATACATGATAAGTCTATGTTCAACGAGATCGTTCATTTCCAGGCTTGAATTGGACCTTCACTTTTGGTCGGCTTTGCTCTGGTTGGTCTGGGAATGGTCACGTCGTCAGATACTAACTTATTTCCCATCCATCTTGGAATTCTTGAGGTTTTCCGTGACAACCAATCCATTCAAGAGCGCATTATGGACTCCAACGACCTGGAGCGCGAGAGAGGAATTACCATTCTGAGCAAGAACACTGCTATTCGTTACAAAGGGACCAAGATCAACATCATAGACACTCCTGGACATTCAGACTTTGGTGGTGAGGTGGAGCGGGTGCTCAACATGGTTGATGGCGTGCTCTTACTGGTAAGTCGATTGTTTTCGATTTCCTCTAAGCCCTGTGTACGATAATCAAATGTATGAAATGATATGCGGTTGATGTTTATAAACTGGAATGATGAAGTTGCTTTTTTAAACCAGGTCGACTCGGTGGAGGGTCCAATGCCTCAGACCAGATTTGTCTTAAAGAAGGCCCTGGAGCTTGGCCAAACCGTGGTTGTGGTTGTGAACAAGGTGGACCGACCTTCAGCGCGACCCGACTATGTCGTCAACACCACCTTCGAGCTATTTGTAGAACTGAATGCTTCTGATGAGCAGGTTCGTGCCAATCCTTCATTGTTGCTAAAATACGTCTAATTATGTAGGGCAGGAATGTAGTATTTTTCTATGCCTACGTTGTTGTACAGGACTGAGTCTGCCCCATTTTTGTAGACACGCGAGACTTTGTCGTGTGATTTAATGATATAGTCGTGTGAGTTTTGCAGTGCGACTTTCAGGTTGTGTACGCCAGTGGCATTCATGGGAAAGCTGGTTTAGAGCCAGACCAGCTTGCTGACGACCTGGAACCGCTATTCGAGGCAGTGATCAGGTGTATTCCAGAGCCCCGGGTTGATGTTGAAGGTCCTCTCCAGATGCTTGTAAGTGGTTCAACCGTGTGCTTGTGTAATCTCGTTAATAGGTTTATTTCTTGGATAGATTGCTGTGGAGAGAGAGTTGTTGATCAAATGTCGACGTAGACCTGAAATCGCTGCGAATCCACCAAGCACCACTGACTACAATGGTGATGGCTTTGGATTTACCATCTAAGATTCTCTTGGATGCCGAGCATCTCCGAATCTGACGAACGCATTTTGAGTGTTTTGAACTCTGACAGTATGAGAATTATTCTATTCTTTCTTCTCTCTTAATCGCAACAGATAACAAACTTGGATTACGACGAGCACAAGGGTCGAATTGCAATTGGACGCGTTCATGCTGGGCGTGTGAAGAAAGGGATGGAAGTGAAGGTGTGGTCTTTGCGGAGGTTTATGTTGTCTGGCAGTGTAGGGTTTAAGGATGTTTGGTTTGTTTTTTCCACCTCAAGCATGATCCTGACTCAGAAATTTTTGTGAGAAGTAGAGGCCTACGTTTCAATCTGGAAGTGAAAGAGTGAAATTGTTTATTCAGGTTTGACTACCGTGATCTGCCTTGCAGAGGATATGTGGTTGATGAGGTATTGATTTTGTTACATGCAGGTCTGCACCCCGGATGACCGTTGCAGAAACGTGAAAGTCAATGAGCTTTTCGAATATGATAATTTTGCCCGAGTTCCTGCTGATGTGGTGGAGGCTGGAGATATTTGTTGTCTCTCCGGAATTGATGATGTTTTGGTACCGCCTCTCGCTGGCTTTTAATTCAACATGTTGCGTCGGTTTTTTCACCTCCTGTCAGATCACAACAAGTTTTCTGTTCTCTATGCTAGATTACTTTTGCTTTGTACCCAGGGTTTAGATGTTGTGCCACGGCTGTAGACTCTTACCTTCGCAAAATGGTGTGTTACTTAGTAGTCAGTACTCTCGTTATGTATGGTTTATGCATGCCCTCGTGATAGGACTTGGGTGCAAATATATTTGTTTAAGTGCGTAGTTCTATTTTCGTCTTAGTTGTTGATCATGGAAGTCCTTAGCATGCGTAGAGCACTGTGCTCCATGCTGGTGCAAGACGATAAGACTGTTCAAACTTTCGGATAATTATTCGGAGTCTCTTAATCCTCTTTTTGCACGTTGAACAGATTGGAGAGACACTGGCTGACAAGATAGATGGGGTAGCACTGCCAACCATTACAGTGGAGGAGCCTACCGTTAGGATGTCTTTTTCTGTGAATACGTCGCCTTTTGCTGGCCGAGAGGTAATGAAGACGATGTGTTATCTTTTTCCTTAAGAGTTCATGCAACAGAATTGTAATTGTAGTTGTGGTTCTTTCCTGGGGGTGTTAGTAATCGTAATCGGTATGGACGAATGGTTTGCATGTTTTCAGGGTAAGTATGTGACAAGTAGGAATCTGAGAGATCGGCTCTACCGGGAGTTGGAAAGGAACTTGGCCATGAAGGTAGAAGATGGAGAAACTGCCGACACTTTTATTGTCAGTGGTCGTGGAACGCTGCACCTCACAATCCTGATTGAGAACATGTAAGCTGACAGGCTACCTTGTGCGCGTCGGTCTACATTACAGTTGATACAAGTTTTACTTCAGCTTTCGTCAGTTTACTTCCTTGCCTCTGTGGTGTCTGGTGTTTATTGTGGTACTGGTGTTCTGCAGGAGGAGAGAAGGTTACGAGTTCTTAATTGGTCCACCGAAAGTTATCAACCGGGAGCGTAATGGGAAGAAGCTTGAACCTTTCGAGGTAAAGACACTGGATTTTACGCTGATTGAATGACGAACGCATGAGTTTTGCATACTGGACCTCTTCAATCATCTAAATGGGGGAGTTTTACAGCCAGTGCCTACTGTATCGTAATGGTTCCATGTAGAGATGTGTATTCATACTTTGTATGCTCGAATTGTGTTTGCATATGTGTCTCTGCTATCATCAACATCCGGGTGTGGAAGACGTTTTTGTAAAAGGTTGTCAAATCCTGCAGGATGCTACTGTGGAGGTTCCTGAAGAGTATGTGGGAGCAGTTGTGGACTTAATGGGCAAGCGTCGGGGTCAAATGCTGGATTTGTCTACCACCGGGTAAGGTTATCATATCGTCTGCTCGTCCTTTAGTGGCGAAATGGCGTAATCAACATGCTCTCTCTACAAGTTTTTCTGTTGATTTCGCAGTTGTAAGTGGTATTTTCGTGATATAGTTTGGCCATGTTTGTGCTTCTATTGATACTGTGCATGATAAAGAGGAATGGTGTTCTGTACTCTTATGAAACGGTTTAATGTTCCACTCTGATCTTGATAAAACCAGCAAGTTTGCATGAAGCTGTTAACCGACGGGTGGGAATGCGCGGTACTGCAGGACGGAGAATACCACGCTGGTAAAATACAGGATTCCGACTCGCGGTTTGCTTGGTCTACGGAACGCAATACTCACTGCCTCCAGGGGCACTGCTGTGCTCAACACTATCTTTCATGGATATGACGTGTGGGCTGGAGGTATAAGTACTCGTGAGCAAGGATCTTTGGTAAGAATAATTCTCCAGACCGCCGTATATCTAGTCGCTGAGCATATTTGAAAATAGTTTGTTCCATTGATTTGGTAATGAATGGAGGGCTTTACATTTCATTGCTGGAGTAGAACAATGTGATAAAACAATCTTTCCTCGTCGGCTAGTTGAATAGTGCAAAGGTATAAGGGTACAAGTTTCCGCAATTGCGTTTTAAAATGAGCCTTATGTTGGAACAGGTTGCTTTTGAGACTGGGCCTACAACTTCGTACGCCCTTTTCAGTTGTCAAGACAGAGGCAACCTCTTTCTGGGCCCTGGAGTAGAAATCTACAAGGGCCAAATAATTGGAATTCATCAAAGACCTGGTGACTTGTCTCTGAATGCCTGTAAAAGGAAGGCTGCAACCAATGTCCGCTCAAACAAAGAAGCTACAGGTGAGAATCTGACGGTGTGCGCATGGGATCTCAGGGTGTACGGTAGTGTGTCGTTCTGTGATATTTGCGGTCATGCCTTTTGTAAGTCATGTTAAAAGTGTATGAACAGGGAATAAATACAATGAGGTAACTAATGTATGTGGTGTGTTTTACGTTGTGTGCAGTGGTATTAGCGTCCCCTATAGAGCTGAGTCTGGATGATTGTGTGGAGTACATTCAAGAAGATGAGCTCGTGGAGGTCACTCCCCTCAGCATTCGGATGTGCAAGAATCCCAAGATGCTGCAGAAGAAGCGTTAGAGTGGAGGATCTTTTGTATTTTTGGGATGGTCAAGTTCAGACGTTCCCGAGAGGAGGAATAGTTGCGAAGAATTAGTACGCCATTTTACGTTGTAAAATTCAGGTTTTTTTAGTTCATTATCTGTTTATTTTTTCGTCGATAGCATCATATGTAGGGTCATAAGTCTTACCAATGGAAATTTGAACTGATTTCTTATCCCTGTAATCTGATAAGGGGGTGTTACACTATAGTACTACGAAATTTTAGGGGGATCGGTACTCACAGAGGAGCATATTATGCAGTGCGTAGCACAAGTGATGTGATGTTGACGGAAGTTGGGCCGACATGTTATACTTAGATATACTTAGATATAGAATTACGAATGAAGTTTACAGAGCTTTAGAAAGTGAGTAGGAAGAGGCGATCTGTTAGTGGATAACGCGTAGGAAAGTGTTAAGGATAATACCCTTGGAACACACGTCAGGAATGACATGTTGTGACAATGTCTAGAACAAGTTGAGTTGCAACAGGCGGGTGTTAAGGGTTTACAGGAAAATTTTAGTTGCTTTATCAACTCTTGTTCACAAAGGTTATAAAAAGATAGTGTGTTGATGAAAAATCGAATATTAGATATCAATTACAATGTGAATAACTTGATTGGGCAGTTATCAGAAACAAATATCTTGGTTATGAAATGATCTGGATCATCTTGCTTCATCCAAAGCTTCTTTTTCGTACAGAAGACGGGCAAAGTAAATCTTAAATTGGTATAGTGAGCATTTTGATAGTATATTTAAAAATGTTGTATTGAATCAATATTTTAAGTAGTTAAATATGCCCACCGCAGAAGCTAATGGGATTTCTTTCATCTGCTTAGCTGCACGGATTCTAAGCACCACTGTTAAAACCTTGCAATGGCGTGGTTATGTAGTTCGATCTCTGTTGATAGGGAAAGATAAATTTTAAGAAAACATCTACTAAACTGTGCATTGGAATTGTTGTAACAAAACTTCATCAAATTTCATTGCATCTATTTGTGACAGAGTATTCTTCCATTTTATACCTACCTTTTACAAAAAAAAAAAACGATTATGTGGAGTTTTATAATAAATAATAAAAACTTAACTATCCAAGAAATTTACATCAAATGTCTTCAAGTTTTAGAATAGCATAAAATACTGAAAGAGATTTATAAAGAAGGAAATCTTTATTAATTTTTTACAAATAGGTTTTAAAAAGGATTTGGCTATTGGAAATTTGTTGGATATAAGAAACACATAGGATGGTGAAGGCACCATATTTATTGATACAGCAATTTATCAAAATACTATCAATTATGACTAAGAACAAATCAACAATAATTTGAAAAAATTTAAAATAATAAAATTTAAAGAATTGGAGAAATATGTATTTTATTTATATCAAAAGATCTAAGTATTTAAGATTGGATCCAAATTTTCATAAACAAAGAAGTGTAACAAAGAAGAAAAAATTAATTAAGATTTGCATAAAAAATCTATTAAATATTGTGTTAGACAAAATTCTAAATGGAAAATATGTCTTTGTTACAATTATGCCTTTTAAAAAAGGACATACATAGAAATTGGACCAAACAATGGATGTAATATCATCATAGATCCATAAATAGATAAATAAAATAAAATAAGAATGCAATATTAATCCTTATAAGATTCTGGATTTGATTGGACATGCAAAGATATTGAACACATTAGATTTGGGATTCATGTATCTAGCTATTATTTTTAGGACATAACATGTAAAACATAGTTTTATTTGATTGTTGAATATAGCTAAGGCAAATTACAGTAATAGAAGTTTAAGTATTAGGACTAAAAAAAATTTAATTAAAATTTAAAGAGTTATTGATAAAATAAATGTCTTTTAATGTAGGCAACAAAGAATACTAAAAACAAATAGGTATAGTGGTGAAGAAAGTAAAAAAATTCAAGTTGAAATTATGTACACAAATTTATATATATTTATATTGTTTTCATATAAAATATTTTGGTCACTTATCTAAGAAATTTAGAAGTAAGAAAAAGTAACATAGAAGTATTAATTAGCATATTTTGACCAAAATATGTTAATTAATTTTTATTCTATTAAAATCCAAGTGTTGTCTTTTGTATTGAATATGAAGTAGGATTTTCAATACCATGTGTGTTATAAATACTTATTCTTATTAAATTATCTTAGTAGATAAATATTCATAAAAACTGAAGGATCTTTAGTTTTCTATTACTTCTTAGTTTCATACATAACAAAGGTTGTAAACCTATTTTTTGTGATTTGATCTTGTTCTTAATGCTATGTGTGATTGATTAAATGACATCCAAATTAATATGTACCTTCATACTTTAATTCTTATTATATTTCAATGTGCATGCAACACAAGTTCCTACAAATGCTTTTTAATTTTATAATTATATGTTATTGTAATATGACAAGCAAATCAATTCTTAGATTTGATTTTTCCTTCAAATCTAATTTTTTCTAAATCTTTTTCAAATCTATGTTTCACTCTCATTTTATCCTATATTCTATCATATGCAAATTTTGGACAATCCTAATTGTAAACAAACTCTAATTCTAAGTATAAAAAATATTCTAAATTATTGATCTTATACAAAATTGAACCCAAAATAAATTCTAAATCTTAAATAAATTCTAAATCCTAAGAAAATCTTGACTGTAAATCTAAAAAGTCTAATTCCAATTCTTAAAATAAATCCAACAAAATCTCAAATTAAAAAAATTTGGGATTAATAAATTGAACAAATGATAAATACAAGTAGAACTATATCAAGAAACAATAGTAGTAAAAAAACTTTTGAGTTCATACAATAAATTGATATTATATTGTAGCTAGTTTTGCTTAATAATGTATCCTAAATTTATTAGTACATGTCACATACCAAATAAATCTAATACAATTTATTATTTGAGAAAATAAACAATACTACTCTTCATTTTTAGCATCTCCTTTGATTAGTACATTGTTGCTTTGTTGTTGTTGTCTGTTCTTTTTTATTGCAGTAACTTCCAAGGTAGTGCCACTTTAAGGCTTAGTTCTTTATTTTTATAAATAAAATACTTCCAATTTAATCTAATGTGTATTTTTTGTATTGTAAAAATTACTAACTAAGAAACTAAATATTCTTATATTTTGTAATAAGACCTTGTAATACATAATTCATATTAACTATTTAAATTTTTAAAAATAAGTTTTAGATTTTAGTTCTAAATATACAGATACAAAGTTGGATTTGATGATATTTTAAAATTATTTATATTTAAATTTAAACAATTTAAATTATTGAAAATAAGATTTTTCACGATATTATATATATATCTATAACAAATCATTTTGAGATATAAAAATTTATGTTATTTTTTAAAATTATTTACTAATGTTATAGTATAATAATATTTTACTTACATAATGTAAAAAATATATATATTTATGTATATTTCTAAAATTTAAATATTAAACCTAAGTATTTATAATCAATATATTTTATGATATTAATAACTTGATGAAAATAAATTATATATTTCTTTAATGATTTATTGATTTCAATAATATAAAATACTATCTTAATTTATACTTATATTTATAACTTTTATGTATATATATATATATATATATATATTCATACCATAATATTTATATTATTTATGTTATATCACTTTTATGTATTTATAAATGTTATATTAATTAAATAATTTATATTATTTTAAAAAAAGATTACGACTTATTTTATTGACTCTTATCAAAGCCCAAGTAGGGCCTTTTAAAGCAACAATATATGCTAGATGAGTATAGAGTAGTCAAGAAACCAATAAGATTTATCTTTTTAGTAGATAGGTTTCATCCACCTATAAATTGTTTAGTCTAGGTTTTAATTCTCCTTCTTTATTTTTGTTATTGAGGTGAGTTGATGTTAAAAAATTTCACCTTAGTAATGGCTTTTAGAAAGTTATAATAAATTTGGCTTCTTTACAAATAAGATGCATATATTTATTTATGTGAAATTTTAGCCAATCATGAAAATTGGAATTTTTTGGCATAGTTAGTACAAAAAGAAACACACATCTTTTTATAAACAAAAAAAACTCTTATTATTCATATTGTTTTAAATTCAAGTTAAAATCTTTATAAGATTTTAAATTTAAAATCTTTAGTATATGTTTAAATTCTAAGAATGTAATATATATTTTCAAACTATAAAAAAAAGTTGTATCTAATTCTTCTTTTATTAAATAGAACCATTAAATCTCTAAAACATATTAATGAGAAGGAATATCCAAATTTTTATTATACAACTTTAATATAATATTTATATGTAAGAAATTACTTTTATTATAATTGGATATATTTTTTAATTTTTATCTTTTTTTTTTTCATTTAGAAATTTAAGTTACATCAAAATATAGTTTAATATTTAAAAAGAAACTAAAATAAAAAGTAATATTTTTTTGATTTTTTTAATTTTTTTTGAATCTTTTAGTTTCTACTCTTTGATCTTCAACCTCATATGAACTTTGATTGCTACTTCTTAATTTAGTATGAAGTTGAAAATAATTCTTCTTTTTACTAAATAGAATATAAGTCTTTAGATTAAAAAACCACTTGAATATATTTAACAATTATGAAATGTCCTTCTTTTTATCTATATTTTTTGCTAAATCTTCTATTAAGAAGCAACTAGATTTTTTTTAGGTAAATTAATATAAAATTATATAAATATCCAAAAAATATCTTAATTTAATATCAAGGACATGAACTAAAACAAATACGTAAGTTAGTAAAAACTATGTCAAAAGAAAATAACAAGATATAAATAAAAAAGTATGTATATTCAAAAAGAAACTGGAATGGCTATTGCCAAAGACTGAAAAATACATGAGACTCTTGAATTAAATTGGAAGCAAGAAAAGAGTTGACAAGAGTGAAGAAGGCTTCATTCTTGTCTCTATTTATATTATCTACCTAGGAACTACGTGGCGACATTCTATATGACCTCCTATACGTATCTAATTTGCAGAACATGTGTCAAACTTGCAAGACAAGTTTTCCACATGTGCGCCACGTATTTGGCTTGTTTTGCAAGCTACCAACATGTGCAACACATAGCTAGCTTGTTCCATAAGTTATCAATTTGTGCAACATGTGGCTAGTTTATTGGCCAAATTTCTAAACTACCAATCACCTATAGACATGTATAAAGGTGATTCCATATCTATGAAATTTCTAAGAAGTTTCTCTATAAGATATTATCAAATTAATTTATTTTATCTACTTCTATTAATTTATATTAATTAGATAATTACTCGAATAAATCTTATGTCTATGATATTATTCCCCTTTTAGAAACGAGTTCCATGAAGAGCGGTGATTATATGTTGAGGAAGTCTAAGATATGTTGAATAATGCTTGTCACATACTCTGATCTTTGTTTCTTTAGAAGGTAGTTGATAGGTCCTTTCAACCATCGATAGTGTTCCATACTAGGGCAAGAGGATCATCCTATTATTTGATTGTTGTTAAGGCCTTCATAACTTCCTTCAAAGAAAATATTTGGAACACCATCAGGAGTAGTTCCTACCTCTAAAAATATCACCAAACATTGGAAGTCTCTTCTAAGGTCGTGATACCAAACATGTTGTATTTCGCCATCAATCCAAGAAAAGACATGATGTTCTTGAGGATCTTCATTTCTATTCCATCATCTTAAAGGTTGTGATAGTCATAATGTCTCATCCGATAAGTCAGCAAACAATGACTTTTGAGCTCAATTTGTTGGTTGTTGATCCTTCATTTCTTTAGCATAAAAAAATTCAAAGAAATAACAAACAATAATACAAGATAGAATGAAACCTCTATAAAACGTTCTTTGCTTTATAGCAAAGATTTGCTTGACTTTCTATCTTTGTTTTAACGGATGTCGTCAATAAAATGTGTTGATTGTTGTTGATGTATTTGCTAGATTCCTAAATGGCTCCCATGTACATTCACTAATATTGTACTCGCACGAATGCACAAGATATTTTACTTGATTTTGGCGCCACCTTGAATCTAAAATCTCTTCTATCTTAAATTCTTCATTGTTGTCCACTTCTATAGGAGGCAGTGGCATTTGTCTTCTTCTTTGCATATCTATTGTCTTATATAGCTCAAGTAGTAACACGTGGAATATAGGATGGATCTTTATAGATTTTGATAGGCATAATCAATAAGCAACTAGATTGATTTGTCTTCAAATCGAAAAGCAACTAGATTGATTTATCTACAAACCAAAAAACAACTACATTGATTTGTCTACAAATTAAAAAAGGTCAAAGCCTATGATAATCCAGCTTATTCAAGGATACACAATCTTGATATCACGATGAAATAATCATACTTTATTGTCCTTGTGGAATCGAGGTTGTTCCTTGCAATAGACATTTGCATTGATTTTTTGTCGTTCTTGAGCTTTTTTTAATTGTGCCTTCATTGTTGCATGTAGCTCTAATAAATGATTTGTCAAATCTTTTGCCATGGGATTATCAACTTTTGAAAAGTCAAAAATATCAAGTCGTAGGTGATAACTATAATTTGCAAAGAATGGAGTTTATTGAGTAGAAGAATACACCGAATTATTATAAGCAAACTCTACCAATGGCAAAAGAATTGTCTAATCATTTTGATGGTAGTTGATGGTACATTTCAAATATTACTCTAAAACTTGATTTACTCATTTCGTTTGTCTATCAGTTTGAGGGTAGAAAGCTGAGAATAATTTTATATCCACCTTCAATATTTTAAAAAGAGTCCTCCAAAACCTTGATACAAATTGTGTTCCTCTGTCTGATATAATATCCTTTGGTAGTCCATAATAGTAATAGATATTATAAAAGAAGAGTTTAGCTATTTTTTGGCATGTAATAGA
Source organism: Physcomitrellopsis africana (assembly GCA_036785485.1). Taxonomy (NCBI): domain Eukaryota; kingdom Viridiplantae; phylum Streptophyta; class Bryopsida; order Funariales; family Funariaceae; genus Physcomitrellopsis; species Physcomitrellopsis africana. The sequence continues at coordinate 209,827 of JAWRVF010000191.1, read as the reverse complement.
TTTTGTACATGATATAAAATGTGCCATTTTGGTAAAACAATCTACAACCACAAATATACAATCATATGAACTTGATTTTGAAAAATCTGTGATAAAATCTATAGAAATAGAAGACTAAGGTTGTTCTGGTATTAGTAATGATTGGAGAAGTCCATAAGATCAGTGACAAGGAGTTTTTGATCTTGAATAAATGTCCTACAATTGTACAAACTCTTTAACAGCCTTCCACATCTGAGGCCACTAAAAATCTGTCGATATTAGTTCTAAAGTCTTTTTATATCCAAAATGTCTTGCTGCAGAGAGGTTGTGACAAGCTTCTAGAGCACGTAGTTGTGTTGCACCTTTTGGAATATATAGGCATCCTTCAAAATAGAGCAAATCATTTTTGAAGTCAAATTTGGAAGTATCATGAGATTTAGACAAATTATTCTTAATCTCATGAACAAGAAGGTCTGAAGGCATACTTGATTAGATTTGCTTTTCAAAAGTTGAATCAACAATCAATGTTGATTTCATTGCTCGAAGATGAAATTGCTCCGCTTCAAGACTGTTATTATTTGTTGATCAAAAGTTGAATCTCCTTCTTTTGATACAATATAAGAATGTTTAGAAATGACATCGGACAAATCTTATTGTTTTCTTAGCCGATAGGTGATAATAAATTCAAATCTTGACAAAGACATGCTCCAATGAGCTTAGCAATAATTCAATATGCACGCAGATATGAAATACTCAAGGTTCTTGTGATCTGTATACATAGTGATTGGACTAGAAGTGCCTTCCAGATAGTGACGCCATTCTTGAAAAGAATCTACAATTACAAGAAATTTTTTATCATAGATTTTATAATTGATCTTTGTTATTAAAAATTTCCTTGAATAAAAAGCTACTAGGTGGAGTTTGTCATCTTCTCCTATTTGTAATAATATCGTCTCCAAAAAAAATCTGAAGCATCTATTTACATAAAAAATATCTTGGAAAAATCAACGCGATATAAGATTAGTATAGAAGTAAAAGCTGTCTTCAAAGCCTCGAATAGTGCTTCTACTTCTTTACTCCACTTGAATTTGTCCTTACAAGTTAAGCGTGTAAGTGGAGTTGCAACTTGAAAAAAATTCTTGATGAAGATTCAATAGTAATTGGCAAATTCCAAAAAAAATTATACATTTCTTAGTGTTTTTGGAATCTTCCAATCTATGATTGTCTGGACTTTCTTAAGATCTATTTTGAGACCATCATTTGAAATGATGTATTCTAAGAAGTCAACTTGAGTAATGTGAAATATACACTTTTTCATCTTGGCGTATAATCCTGCATCTCTAAGTTTTTGTAATATACAACGAACATGAAGTTCATATTCTTTTATATCCTTAGAATAGATCAAAATATCGTCTAAATAGGAGACAATAAAATTGTCAAGAAATTCACAAAAAACATCATTCATCAAATGTTGAAAAGCAGCTGGTGTATTTGTAAGTCTTAAAGGCATGACATTGTGTTCGAAATGTCCATACCTTGTTCAAAATGCAGTCTTCCATTCATCACCTTCTTTGATGTGCACCAAGTTGTATGCTTTTCTTAGATCTATTTTTATATAGATTTTAGCTTAATTCAATTGATTAAGAAGTCTAGATATGAAAAATAGAGGATATCTATTTTTGATGGTAATCTTGTTGAGCCCTCAATAATCTACACACATTTGTAGTGATCCATCTTTCTTCTTTACAAATAAGATAGGAGCTCCTATTGGAAATTTTGAATGGCATATAAAATTTTTGGCTAAGTTTTCATCAATATATTTTTTGAATTCAGCCAATTCATTCTAGGATAGATTGTAGATCGGTCCAAATGGAGGGTGAGTTTTTTCTTTGAGATCAATTGAGCAATCATATAGACGATGCTTCGAAAAGATGTCTATATTTTTCTTCTCAAAAACGTCTTGATAATCTTGATATTAGCTTGGAATGCCACTTAAAGTCCTTCCACCATCAGAAATGGATGTAGCATAAATAACAAAAGATAATCTTTTTTTTGCTTCATTCCTAAAAGCTTTTGCGCTTGAAATATAAGTTTTATTATACTAGACTTATGGTTTGTTATTTGATTTATGAGACTCTTATTAATGCTTTGAAAAAAATAAAGTCTACAAGAAATTCAATATATTTAAGGATTATACTTTTCTAGCCATGATAAATCTAAAATGACTGGATTAAAAAGAGATTTAATTATGTTAAAGACTACACAAATATTTTGACCATCTATTATTATAATTATAGGAAGGATTTCATGAATAACATCTCTAGAAGATAACAAGCAACCATCTATGACTTCTATATGTACAGATTTAGTTTTTTGTACTAAAGATATTTTACGACTTTTAATAAATTCTTTATCTAAAAAATATGCTGAGGCTCTTGAATCTAGTAAGATAGAGGCGTTATAATTTTTAAATTCTAAATAGACATCTATTATAAAATAAGGAGAAAGTTCTGAAGAGAAGATAGAACCTTTATTAGGAATTGTACAAGATTCAAGATACACAGTCCCTATTGTAGCTGGACAAATTCATTTTTCGACATATTCTCTTGTTTGACAGCCATATTTTTTATTTTGTAGTTGCGTCATTTCTTTGGACAATGCTAAGTAGTATGCTTAGATTTTCCACAATATAAATACAATCCTTCTTGATGACGAGTCTTTTCTTATTCAATAAGAGGTTTAAAACATGCCGCGTCAATTAGCAAGTCTTTTACTTCTGAATGTTTGTATTGAGAAGACGTTGATGTTGCCATTGTATTGTAATAATATTGGAGCTCCCTTGGGCGACTCTCAGATTGAAATTCAAAAAGCTGATTATCACACTTCACAGCAAAATCAATTGCTTGACTCAATGTTTGAGGATCGGATAAGTTTAACATTAATTTCTTTATCTCATATTATAATCCATAGAAAAATTGGCTAATAATTGTGTAGAAATCTAGATTCCCACATGGACTATCCTACTCTTGAAATTTTAATTGGTTTGTAGTTATTAGCCTTATATTAGTGTTAATTTATTAAAATATATAAGAAATTAAAAGAATTAGGAATATATATAATTAAAAAATCCTTAAATCTTAAAATAGATTAATTTATTTGTTTCAAGTTATAGACGATTCCGGCCCAACATTGGCCAGATAAGAAGACCAGAGGTAGAATTCGGAGATCTGGATGTTGTCCAAAACTCCGCCTCTACCTTCCATCTTCATTCTATTTTAAATTTTATTTTATTTTATTGATTTATTTTTATTTTATTTTTTTAATTAATTATTTTAAAATTTTGATACTAGGCCAGGTACCAGACTTTAAGGCTGGATACTAGGCGGATACCAACCCAGTCCCAGTTCAAGTATCGAAGCAGCATCAAGCCTAAATCCACACGCTTGCGCGAGCTCGCGCGTCGACTTGAGGTTTGTGAATTTTTCATCACTACAAGGGTTCTGAATTGCGGTTGCAATAGAAGCGGCAAGGTTTTTGACTTCGTCCATGGTAGAAACACTGGCAGAAGTTCCACCGTGGAATTAATAATTGTGGAATTAATAATCGTGGAATTTATGCGATTGAATTAGTCATTTCAACCAAGGAAGAAGAGAAGCAATGGCTGCAGCAGGATCTGATCAAGATGGGCTGTATAGGCTTCTTGGACAAGTCTTGGGGCTTTTAGAAAGGTCAAGCCATTCAAGAACTTATCCCTTCAAGAATTCTCTCGGGAGAAATTTGGACCAACCCGGATGCATGGACGGTACCAGTATGGCCCTAAGTCTATGTGTTTGCTGTAGAGGAAAGAACTACGTGACGATACTACATCAATGACAGAGCTCCAATTTTTAGCCATCGATATTGGCACAATAGATATTAGAAGTCTTATTTCATTTTAGGCTGTTATAATTTGGATTCCTTATTTCATTTTATGTGTTTAGATTGAAAGTACGGTGAGTATTTTTGGGCACTCTTTTCTTGGATTGTAAAGGCAATGGTGACAATGGGGCACCATATGCATCTAGCCATTACCACCAGCTTAGAGATTTGTTTGATTTCTAGACCAGGACTTATCCGGATGAATTTCTAGGTGAGTGTTTTGATCGGATAACCAGGCAAACCAATTGTTCTTGGATGACCTCCAGCGGATTTATAGGATCTAGGGCCATTTTTAGATTCTAATTTGAGATTTTGGTTCCTGATCATTAGCGATAGGTTCTTGAGTACTTAAGAGTTGGATTATAGATAGCCAACTCATTCATTGTCTTCTCCTATCACTTGTGTTTGTCAATATAGTGCTTTATTTGCTAAATATTCTAGTGCATAGCTAGAGTAGTGTATGAAAGAGTGAGTCCATTTTTTGACTTGGACTGTGTCTACTTTGTTATTTTGTTATTTGATGTAGTTGTGAGGGAGATCTGGAAGTAAGGCTACTGGAGGTAAATAGGTCGTTTGGTTGACTAAGGTTTGATGTGCTTGAGGACCTTCTTTCCTGACCCCTTGGGTGATCTTGGGCCTTGAGTTGGCTCCTAACGCAGGATCTAGGAGCCTAATTACCGGCATAAGATCGGTGTCATGATATAACGCGACTACTAGGTGAAAGAGTGTGGAAATAGTATATTATAGAAGATCTTAGTTCAAAATATTATAGCAAATTATCTTAGAAAAAATAGATAATAGTAAAAAGGGAGTAAAACTAATGAGTTTTAATGTTGCCCTTTTTACAAATGAGCTTCTATTTACTTTGTAGGGCCATAAGTAAGGCAAAACAAAGTAGATTGGAAAATAAAATGATATAGGCATATATAAGAGAGAATTAAGAAGAGGTTTCAGAAAAACTTACCACAAAAATCTTGAAATAGATACTCGGAAAGGACCGGTTATGAGCTGAGGTCAAAATGAGACCCCAAGGCACAAAACTGTATGCCTACGGCAAATTTGGAGGGCTTTTTTGTAAATCGGAGATTAAGATTAGAGAGTGGACTTGAAGGATTTTGTATAGAAGTTGGTTTTGAAAGATTTGAAGAAAAAATGATTTTGAAATAGCTTTGTAAAGTCAGGGTTGTTTTCGGCAACTTGGGATTTTATGAAATAAAATAGGATTAATATTTTAGGTAATTTCAAAAGTTTTGTAGTAGATCTATGGCTAGAAATTTGTAGATTTTTGGATATTGTTGTTGTTAATGTGTGCTGTAAATTTGAGCTGAATCTAACAGTTTAGTTATATGTAATTGAGGTTTAAGTGGGTCAAGGTCTCGGAAATTAAGTTTTGAGGGTCAGTTAGGATTTTTGAGATCTTAAGCAATCTCCTAGTTGGATTGGAGTAATTTTTATTTGTGTAGATAATAGACTTATTTTTCTATATATATGAGTGATTTAAGACTGATTGAATGGTGAAAAAGGGAGAAATTAGCACTAGAAGATCAGCATCAAGGTTGGAGAAGGAGGCCGACCAACACCCGAGAAGTTTTTGGGGTTTTTCTTCCATTTGGTAAGTTCGATTTCCTTCAAATTTGTTGTGCTTGTTGTTGACTAAGAGGTTGAAAGGTATACAAAGTTTTAAATAAGATCAACAATCTAATCAGCAGATATTGAGGTTCTAATTTTCTCTAGGATTGATTTGAACTGGTTAGAATTTGGTTTAAGATTTGATTAGGATTTGGTTTAGGATTTAGGGTTTAGGATTGGACTTAGGATTTGACTAGGATTTGGCTTAGGATTTGACTTAGGATTTGATTTAGGTTTTGACCAAGGATTGACTTAGGATTTGACTTAGGATTTGACTAGGGTTTGATCAAGGTTTGACCAGGGTTTGACTTAGGGTTTGACTTAGGGTTTGATTTAGGTTTTGATTAGGAATTGACTTAGGATTTGACTTAGGATTAGACTAGGATTTGACTAGAATTTGACTCAGGGTTTAAATAGGATTTGACTTAGGTTTTGAGTAGCGTTTGACTAGGATTTGGCTAGGGTTTGATTTAGGGTTTGACTTAGGGTTTGATTTAGGTTTTGAGTAAGGTTTGACCTAAGGTTTGAATAAGATATGACTTAGGATTTTAAGATTCTATTTTTAATATTTTCTAAATTTAGTATTTTATATATTATTTTCTATTATGATTAATATATGATTCATTTACTCTTCTTTTGTAATTGCTTAAAGATTGGATCAAAGTTTGATTAGTATTGTTAAGATTTAATAGAAGTTGTTTAGGATTCTATTAGAGTTGTTAGGATCTTATTGTTGTGTATTTCTTTTTTGTCTTCTACAGCTAGGTGCTCGAAGCATTCTCAACCAAAATTGCACGTATTACGACACCGGGTCCGATAGTCCCTACTAAAGCAAGGGAAGGACATCAGATTGATATAGGCAGAGCATCTATAGTCACTTTGCCTTGATCCCCTAAGTGAGAGCTTGGACCTTGGATTGGATCTCGACAGATGATCCGGAATCCTGTCACTTCTCAAGAGGCACCGTTGACAACCGTTGAAGATAGCATGACCGATTTAGCCTTTATAGGAAGAATCTTGTGAGGATTTAAGTCTGGCTACAGAATACTCTTATGGTTAGATTAATGAGAGTGGGTGATTTTTATCCTTTTGAAAAAAAAGGCAGGGATTCCGAGTCCTTGTTAAATCAATATTGGAACCCTCTAAGGAGAAAAGATGTTAAACAAACAACTGTGATCTTTCTAGTCTGTGAAGCCATCCGGAAAATATCCGGAGACCACCCGAAAACCATCAAGGCCGGATGAACTGAGGCGATGTCAAGGACATACTTATCAAAATCTTTTAGAATATTCTAAAAGGTTCCTAGAACTCTTTAGAACCTCCCAGAACCTTCTAGCATCTTTCAAATAGATAAAAGTTGCTTGAGAAGCTTCCTAGTTGGTAGAAGTTGCTTGAGAAGCTTTCTAGTTGATAGAAGTTGCTTGAAAAGCTTCCTAGGTAGGAGTATATATTGGAGTTGAGGTTGAAGAGTTCTTCAGTCTTGACAAGACATCTCTTGGAGCTCTAGCTCACCTCTCTGGTGTTGTTTCTTATATTCATTTGATTAATCTAGTTCTTACCAATTCTTCTTAAACTTCTTGTTTAGACTTTCAGTCTATATTCTATATCCGTGACAGTTTGTCGAGACTACCTTTCTATCAATATCGGAGCTTAGTTCTTTGAGGCAGAGAGTGGACTACCCCTTTCTTTAGAGATAATTGAGCATTCTAAGGGTTACGGATTATCCTTCCTTGAACTGATATTGATTCTTTCTTCTTTATTTAATATGGCTAATAGAAAAGACGTTAACATAGCTAGTAGAGAAGATGTTAATATGGTAGAATCTTTGGAGTCAAAGTTAGATGTGATTATCAATGCCCTTAATGCTCTAGCAATTAGAACTGCTGAAATTGAAGGAAATTTTGCTAAGCTCCCTAGAGCTACAAGAGTGGAAGTGGCTCAGACTACAGTACAACCACCTCTAGCTAGTGAATTATTACCATCTACATCTCAACGTAAAAATTTGATTACATCGTAGTACAAAGAGCCTTGAGTCAGTCTCCTAGAGAAGTTTGATGGTACCTAATTAAAATTTTGTAGTTTTGTAAATCAAGTTCGATTGATAATATTCTTACAATCGGAACACTATTCAATCAAGGAGTCGTGAGTTGGATTAATAGAGACATTGCTTACTGGACAAGCTTTGTCTTGATTTGCCCCCTTATTTTAAAAAAGGTCTTCTATCTTGAATAATTTTGAGACTTTTTTAGAAGCATTCAAGGAGGCATTTAAAGAGCATGATAAGGCTCGGTGGACAACCACCAAGATTTGTTCTTTGCATCAAGAATCATGCTTTGCATCTATTTACGCATCGAACTTCAGACAACTTGCTTGTAATATCAATTGGAAAGAAGAAGTGCTGGTGAGTCAATTTTATTGGGAACTCAGAGATGACGTGAAGGATTTATTGCTATCTCTACCCAATCCTCAAACACTCAACGAAGCAATCAATCAAGCGGTGAAGTGTGACAATCGGCTTTTTCAACGACGTCAAGACCATTATTCTACACCTACACGATATCCACAAGGAAACCAGTTCTATTTGATTGCTCCTATCAAGAGTGTAGAAGCTTAATCTGAAACAAAAGACATGCAAATCAATACGATACATTTCAAGCCTCTCATAGCTGAAGAAAAGAAGCGGCAATTTGAGCAAAACTTGTGCTTATATTATGGAGAGGCAGGCCATAAAGCCGAAAATCATCCTAGAAAACAGACACCTCAAACAACAAGACTCAGAAACATAAGCGTGCAGGAAAACAGGGATGCCCAGCCTTAATAGGGACCATGCAACTGGACATCTCAACATCCCAAATTAATCAAGGTTTTTTTCTCTCAATTCAACCTTCTCATTGCTTTATGATACATTTATTTTTTGGTATTCAAAAATTACAAATCAATGCTCTATTAGACTCAAGAGAATTTGCTTGCTTTTTAGATGAAGAGTTTGCGAAGCTTCACAAATTTTCTCTTGTAAAGAAACCAAAGCTTGTCCATATAGAAGTCATACATGGCCGACCTTTGTCTTCTGGCGATGTTACTTATGAAACTAAACCGTTGAAGGTATGTCTTGAAAATCATGAAAGTAGCATTGTGTTTAATATTATCAAGTCCCCTTCATGTCTAGTCATTTTGGGACTATTCTAGCTTGATAAATATAATCCATTGATAGATTGGAGGTTGCAAAAAGTGACATTTCCAACAAAACCCTTAATAGTAGAACCTGTTTAGATAATGTCTAGAAACAAACTCTTGTTCATAGGCACAAGGGCCTTCATGAAGGAAGCCAAGCATAATACACCTCTTGTCATCTTTGCAATGTGAGCTCGATAAGATGCAACTCCGATTTTGGTTATTCCGATGCAGTATGAAGAATTCAAGGATGTCTTTGAGAAGAAGAATGTTGATATGCTACCAGAGCATCGACCGTACAATTGTACTATAGATCTCCAAGAGAAAGCACAATGACCATTTGGCCTAATGTAAAATTTATCACAAGATGAGCTCTCAACATTGAAGGATTATATTAAAGAGAATCTTGCGAAGAACTTCATTCGACATTCTAAATCTCCAACAGGTGTACCTATCCTCTTTGTAAAGAAGAAAGATGGTTCATTACAAATGTGCGTAGATTATTGAGGCTTGAATAAGATCATTGTGAAGAATCGATATCCATTACCACTAATATCCAGACTCTTAGAGCAACTTGGTGAAGCCAAAATATACACCAAGATAGATCTTTGTGAAGCTTACAATTTTGTATAGATAAAGGCAAGAAATGAATGGAAGACAGAGTTTTGAACGAGATATGGATATTTTGAATATAATGTCATGCCTTTCGGATTGATCAATATATCAGCTATATTTCAACATTTGATGAATGATGTTTTCCAAGAGTATTTGGACAAATTTATAGTTTGTTACTTCGATGATATTTTGATCTATTCCAAGAATGTTCAAGAATATGAGGGTCATATGAAGTTGGTGTTACAAAAACTTCAGGATACAGGATTATATGCCAAATTAGAGAAATGCATATTCCATCAATCTAAGGTGAAATTTCTTGGTTATATTATTTCGGACAAAGGATTGTTGATCGATCAAAAGAAGGTTCAAGCAATAATGGATTGGACAGTACCAAAGACAGTATGGGATGTGCAATGTTTTCTTAGATTTGCCAACTTCTATCGTATTTTCATCAAGAACTACTCACAAATTGCAGCCCTATTAACGTGGTTGATATCAAAAGACAAATTCAAGTGGAGTACTCGAGTACAAGAAACTTTTCAAGAGTTAAAGTTGGCGTTTACGACAGCTCCTATCTTGGTACTGTCAAGGACATACTTATTAGAACCTTCTAGAATATTCTAGAAGTTTTCTAGAACTCTCTAGAACCTTCCAAAGCCTTCTAATATCTTCCTAGTTAATAGAAGTTGCTTGAGAAGCTCCCTAGTTGGACGAAGCTGCTTGAGAAGCTTCCTAGGTAGGAGTATATATTGGAGTCGAGGCTGAAGAGTTCTTCAGATCTCACAACACCTCTCTTTGACTCTAGCTCTCTACTGGTGTTGTTTTTCATCTATTCTTCCTTTCTTCTTCTTTTTAGACTTCAAGTCTATAATTTGTGTCCGTGATAGTTTGTCGAGACTCCTTTCACCTTGGATATCAGAGTTAATTCCTTCTTATTGGAGTGTGGATTATCCCTCTTCTTGAAGGTACACTAGTATTTTAGAGGTTGCGGATTACCTCCTCTAAACTGATATCTTTTTGTCATAATATTGGAATCTTATTCTTCTTAGAGAGAGTGGATTACCCCTCTTCTTGAAGGTCTTAAGGCGTTTTAGAGGTTGCGGAGTACCCTCTTCTAAACCAATATTTCCTCCTTGTAGAAACAATTACTTCCTTTCTCTTAGAATGGTTGGAGGTCAAGACATTAATATGAGTGAAAGTTTGGAGTCCAAGATGGATGCCATTATGAATGCTCTTGCTACGTTATAACAGAGAACTATGGTGATGGAAGGTTTTTGAAGACTTCATGATGGCGAGCAGCAAATCTACTTCATCAGCCTTCGTTTCTGCACTAGCAGAAGCAGTTTTACCTGTGGTTCAATGAGAATCATTACTTCCACAACGAAAGGAACCTCGTATTAGCCTTCCAGAGAAGTTTGATGGCACACGCTCCAAGTTTCGAGGTTTCATCAATCAAATCAAATTAATAACAGCTCTACAACCCGAACGTTATCCGACGGAGGAATCACGTGTTGGATTGGTTGAAACTTTGCTTTCTGGACAAGCTTTATTATGATTTGCTCCTCTATTTGAAAAAGGATCATTGATTTTGAACAACTTTGAGACTTTTTTGGAGGCATTTGCAGAAACATTTGGCAAGCATGACAAGGCTTAGTGGGCTACAACAAAAATTCGATCACTATGACAAGGGACTCGCTTTGCATCAGTGTATGCATCGGATTTTAGGCAATTGGCATACAACATCAATTGGGATGAAGAAGTATTGATGAGCCAATTCTATTGGGGTCTAAGGGATGATGTGAAGGATTTGTTATTATCTCTTCCTGATCCACGAACGCTCAACGAAGCCATTAGCCAAGCTGTAAAGTGCAATAATCGCCTATTTAAACATCTCCAAGACCAACACTCCAGACAATATACAAGTCATCACAGCGCAATTATATCGGCAAGTAGCCTAAATTCACAAGTGGAGACAGAAGACATGCAGATTGATGCGGTACGTGTCAAATCCCTTACTTTAGAAGAAAAGAAGCAGCGTATGGAGAAAGGTTTGTGCTTTTATTGCAATGGAGAAGGCCATAGAGCTGGAAACTGTCCGAAGAAGCAAAATGGACGCAGATCAAGAATAGAGATGCATTTATTCAAGAAAACGAGGATGCCCAACTACAATAGGAACCATGCTGCTGGACAAATCAAAACCAGGTTCTTCTCTTTCTACTCAACCTGCCCGTTGTTTTATAATTCTTTTATCTTTTGGTCCTCAAAAACTAAAAACCTTAGTCTTATTAGATTCAGGAGCATCTGCTTGTTTTTTAGACCAAGAATTTGCTAAGCGTCACAAAATTCTCCTAGTACAAAAATTCAAACATTTTCACATAGAAGTAATAGATGGACGACCTTTATTATCTGGTAGTGTCACCCATGAATCAAAACCTATAGAAGTGACGTTTAAAGACCACAATAGTTATATTATTTTCAACATTATTAGCACCCCGTCAAATCCTATTATTCTTGGTCTTTCTTGGTTAGAAAAATATAATCCATCCATAGATTAGAGGTTGCGGAGGATAACATTTCCCATAGAACAACTTAAAGATAAGCTTGGAAGAAGACCTCAAACCAAAAAATCCTTATTCATTGGAGCAAGAACGTTTGTAAGATCGTGCAAGGAAGGCACACCATTGGTCATTTATGCGGCTCCAACTAGTGGAGAGCAGATTTCAACAGCAGGAATACCGGAACAATACAAGGATTTTCAAGACGTGTTCCAAAAGAAGAATGCTGACATGCTACCAGAACATCGACCATATGATTGTGCCATAGAATTGCAAGAAGGAGCACAACCGCCTTTTGGCCCAATCTACAATCTATCGCAGATAAAAATTGGCTGAGTTGCAGAAATACATTGACAAGAATCTAGCCAAGAACTTCATTTGTCATTAAAAATCGCCAGCTGGGGCACCAATCTTATTTGTGAAGAAGAAGGATGGCTCACTACGGATGTGCGTGGACTATTGAGGTCTCAACAAGGTGACAAAGAAGAATCGCTATCCATTACCTTTGATCTCTAGTCTTCTAGAACAACTTGGACGTGCAAAGATCTTTACAAAGATTGATCTAAAAGGGAGCTTACAACCTTGTGCGAATCAAAGAAGGAGACGAATGGAAGACAGCTTTTCGTACAAGGTATGGTCATTTTAAATATAATATCATGCCATTTGGTCTTACCAATGCTCCGGCAATCTTTCAACATTTGATGAACAATATTTTTTGAGAATATCTAGACAATTTTGTTGTCATTTATCTGGATGATATCTTGATATTTTTTGAGAACGAAGAAAAACATAAGAAGCATGTTTGTTTGGTACTCGAAAAACTACGCGAGCAAGGACTCTACGCCAAGTTCGAGAAGTGCTTATTTCACCAAACTGAGATGGAGTTTTTAGGATTTGTTGCGACTACGGAAGGCTTGAAGATGGATCCCAAGAAGGTGGAAGCAATTGTGTCTTGGAAAGTTCCAAAGATGGTTAGAGACGTACAATATTTTTTCGGCTTTGCTAACTTCTATCAGATCTTCATTAAGAATTATTCTCAAATTGCTGCTCCATTCACTTGATTAAAATGTAAGGATAAGCTGAAATGGGGACCTCTAGCAAAAAAAGCATTTCAAAATCTTAAAACAGCATTTACTACGGCTCCAATCTTGGTACACCATAACTTTGCAAAGGCTTTCTATTTAGAAATCTATGCTTCGGATTTGGCTTTAAGAGCCGTACTTTCACAGATGGGCATCGACAATAAGCTTCATTCGGTTGCATTCTATTCACGGAAGTTTTTTGCAGCTGAGATCGACTACGTGATTTATGATAAAAAACTCCTTGCTATAGTGGATTCATTTCAAGAATGGCGTCACTTCTTTGAAGGAGCTGCGCATCCGGTGACCGTATATACGGATCACAAGAATCTGGAATATTTCATGTCTGCTCGGATTCTAAATCGTCATCAAGCTCGATGGAATATGTTGCTATCTAGATTTGACTTCGTTATTACTTATCGGCTTGGAAAGCAGCAAGGACTATCCAATACCTTATCAAGAAGATCATATCTTGCACCAAAGATTGGAGAAGCAGTGCTTGATCAACAGTGTATGATATTATTAAAGCCAGAGCAATTCAAGATTTGTGCTGCTGTGGTGTCAATTGATGCTGACTTCCTCAACCAAGTATGTGCTGTGACCATTGAAGATTCAATAGTCCTTGATATTAAGCAGCGTATCAATAATGACAAGTTTAAGATTGAAGGAGATCTCTTATACTTTGAAGAGCGGCTGTATATCCCAAAAGGGCTCGCATGACTTCGAGTCCTTCAATCTCGTCATGACTTTCCAGCTGCGGGACATTTTGGATTCAACAAAACCTTGGAATTCATTTCCTGAGATTTTTGGTGGCCCCAAATGTGGAATGATGTGAAGGATTTTGTCCTCTCTTGTGACATTTGTTCAAGATCCAAGAACCCTCGACATTGCCCTTATGGACTTCTACAGCCATTGCCCATTCCGTGTCGTCCATGGTCTTCAGTTTCCATGGACTTTATTACAGATCTGCCGCCATCGAATTCATTTGACAGCATCTTTGTTGTGGTGGATTGACTTACAAAGATGGCACATTTTATCTCTTGCAAGAAGACATCGTCAAGCAAAGATACAGCAAGGCTCTTCCTTGATAATGAGTATCGATATCATAGTCTATCAGATGATATCGTGTCGGATCGAGGAACTCAATTTATATAAAAGTTTTGGAGATCTTTTTTTAAGATATTGAAGGTAGACATCAAGCTTTCTTCGGTATTCCATCCTCAAATTGACAGACAAACGGAACGGAGGAATCAACTTTTTGGAACAGTATTTACGATGCAGCATCAACTATCAGTAAGATGATTGGACTGCATATCTACTGCTAGCCGAGTTTGCATATAACAACACCCTTCATGGGTTGACTCAGAAAACACCATTCTTTTGCAACTATGGATACCATCCAAAGCTTGATCTATTGAGTCCGTCAGCGAATAACAACCCAGCAGCTGAAGGATTGGTGCAGCAGCTATTGGAGCTTCAAACCACATTGAAACTTCAATTGCAAATTGCCCAAGAGTCTTAGAAAGCATCCGCAGATAAATTTCGGAATCAGGCACCTAATTTCAAGATTAGAGATAAAATATGGCTGCTACGACGGAATATCAAGACCAAGCGGCCATGTGATAAGTTGGACTACCGAAAATTGGGACCATTTATTATCCAGAAGCAAATCAATCCTGTGGCGTACCGCTTAGAGTTACCAGCTGCTATGAAGGTACACCTTGTCTTTCATGTTTCTCTGTTAGAGCCTTATCGAGAATCATCTTTTCCTCGAAGAGTGCAATGTCCGCCATCTAGTATAGAAATTGAAAACAACAAAGAATATGAGGTAGAAAGGATACTAGATTCACGGCAAAGATGGAATAAATTAGAGTACTTTGTGCATTGGAGCGGCTACGATATTAATGAAAGAACATAGGAACCAGCCGAAAATCTTGCCAATGCATCTCAAAAGGTACGGAAATTCCATCGATGATATTCTAATAAATCAAAAGCTGGTCATTAACGAAGCATGAAGATGAAGCCTTCTCTGGAGAAATGAATAGAAAAGGGATTCAGGTCTCATCAAAACATAACTTGTTGTATTTCATAGTATCAAGATATCTAATATCAAGGTGTATTTAGATACGGCTAGTGAGAATGTAGATACTGTATTAGTAGTACCATCTCAATCGAGTAGCTCACGACGGCGACCTCGAGACGAAGAATTAGAAGAGCCAAGAAGACGTCGAAGAATATCAAGCAGCAAGTCACTTGTAATTGTCTTTGAAGATGAACCAGCTCATGCAAGTAGTGGCGAAGCGATATTTTCAGGTCGTTTCCACAATAAAGATACAGAAGTTTAAATATGGTCTCAAGTAGAAGGTATTGGTCATTATCGGTGGCTACAAGGACCCATGAATCATCTGCCTCATGAACGACAGTTGGAGTATATTACAGAGACAATACGACAAATTTTTGATTTCTTACGTTTGTGAGTATACATCTCAAATGGCTTCTCGGAGACCTCGAAGCTAAAAGAAGAGGTAGTGTCAAGGACATACTTGTTAGAACCTTCTAGAACATTTTAGAAGTTTCCTAAAACTCTCTAGAACCTTCCAAAGCCTTCTAATATCTTCCTAGTTAATAGAAGTTGCTTAAGAAGCTCCCTAATTGGACGAAGCTGCTTGAGAAGCTTCCTAGATAGGAGTATATATTGGAGTCGAGGCTGAAGAGTTCTTCAGTCTCAACAACACATCTCTTGGAGCTCTAGCTCACCTCTTTGGTGTTGTTTTTTTATTCATCTGATTAATCCAGTTCCTGCCAGTTCTTCTTGAACTTCTTGTTTAGACTTCAAGTCTATATTCTGTGTCCGTGATATTAATCCAATTCCTGCCAGTTCTTCTTGAATTTCTTGTTTAGACTTCAAGTCTATAATTTATGTCCGTGACAGGTACATTCTAACTTTATAAAGGCCTTCTATTTGGAAACAGATGCTTTTGACTTTGTACTAGGAGCTATATTATCACAAATGGAGAAGGATGATAAAATTCACCTAGTTGCGTTCTACTCAAGGAAGTTTTTGGAGGCAAAAATCAACTATAAAATTCATGATAAGGAGCTGCTTGCGATAGTTGATTCTTTTGAAGAGTAACATCATTTATTAGAAAGTGCTGCACATCCGGTGACTATATATACAGATCACAAGAATATAGATTATTTCACAACAGCTTGAGTTTTGAATCGTCGCCAAGCTTAGTAGAACATATCTTTATCCCGATTCGACTTCATCATCACATATCAGCCAGGAAGGCAATAAGGATTATCGGATGCATTATTAAAGAGATCATATCTAGCATCCAAGGCTGGACATGTAGTATTTGATTATTAGTCTACAACTTTGCTACAACCACAATGGTTTTGCCTCTGCACCACCTCCATGATCATATCAATTGATGCTGATTTTTTAGAACAAATCTGTGGAATATTAGTTGTAGACTCATTAGTCTTGGATATAAAGCAACGCTTTGACAAAGACAAGTTGAAGATTGAGGACAGGTTAATATATTTTGAAGATCGACTATATATTCCGGAAGGACCAATTTGACTTCGTATTCTTCAATCTCAATATGACTTCTCGGCCGCATATCATTTTGGATTCAATAAAACAATGAAGCTTATTTCTCGAGACTTTTGGTGGCCTCAAATGTGAAAGGTAGTGAAGAACTTTGTGCTACCATATGACCTTTGTTCAAGATCAAAGAATCTTCAACATCACCCTTACAGGCTTTTATAACCTCTGCTAATTCCAAAGCGACCATGGTCTTCAGTATCTATAGACTTCATCACAGATTTGCCATCTTCTGTAACATTTGATACTATTTACATGGTGGTAGATCAATTTATAAAGATAGCACATTTTGTTCCATGTAGAAAGACAACTTCTGGTGAAGAAACAACAAGATTGTTTATTGACAATATATATCGGTATCATGGTTTATCGGATGACATTATTTCGGATCGAGGGCCTCAATTTATATCAAAGTTTTGGAGGTCGTTTTTTGATATATTGAGGATAGATATCAAACTTTCTTCTGTCTTACATCCTCAAATTGATGGTCAAACAAAATGAGTCAACTAAGTCTTAGAGCAATATCTACAATGTACAATCAACTATCAACAAAACAATTGAACTACATATCTACCATTAGCAAAGTTTGTGTGCAATAATTCGGTCCATGCCTTAACCCAACAAACACCTTTCTTTGCAAATTATGGATATCATCCAAAATTTGATTTATTAGATAAATCTAAAGATGAAAATCCAGCAGCTAAAGATCTTGCAAAGCATATAATGGAGATCCAGACCACCTTAAAGCTTCAATTACAAGTAGCTCAAGACTCGTACAAAGCTTCTATAGACAAATTTTGGAAGGATTTTCTTGCTTTTCAAATTGGAGATAAGATTTGATTCTTACAACAAAACATCAAGACTACTCGACCTTGCAATAAGTTGGATTATAGAAAGTTGGAACCATTTTATGACAGAGATGGGAGAAGTTGGAGTATTTAATTCACTGGCGTGGCTATGATATAAACAAGTAAACTTGGAAGCCAGCAAAAAATGTAACAAATGGGCCACAAAAGATATAAGAATTTTATCAATGATATCCTGATAAACCAAATGTTGGCCATTGACAAAACGTGAAGATGAAGTCTTCTCCAAAGTAATATGTAAATAGGATCCACGTCTTATCGAAATATAACTTGTTGTATTTTGTTTTCTTGTAGTATCAAGATATCTAATCTCATGATATATTTAGATATGGCTAGTAGGAATGAGGATATTACACTAGTGATGCCATCTCAATCGAGTAGCTTATGGCATCAACCTCGAGATGAAAAATTAGAAGAACCAAGAAGACATCAAAGAATACCAAGTAGCAGGTCACTTGTGATTGTCTTTGAAGTTGAACCAGCTCATGAAAGTAGTGGCGAAATGATATTTTCAGGTCGCTTCCACAATAAAGACACAAAAGTTCAAGCATGGTTTTAAGTAGAAGGTGTTGGTTATTACCGGTGGCTACAAAGATCCATGAATCATTTGCCTCGTGAATGACAACTAGAGTATATTGTAGAGACTATGCGCCAAATCTTTGATTTTATAGGTTTATGAGCATACATCTCAAATGGCTTTTCGAAGACCTCGAAGCTAGAGGAGGAGGTGATGTCAAGGACATACTTGTTAAAATCTTCTAGAATATTCTAGAAGGTTCCTAGAACTCTTTAGAACCTCCAAAAACCTTCTAATATCTTCCAAATAGATAGAAGTTGCTTGAGAAGCTTCTTAATTAGTAGAAGTTGCTTGAGAAGCTTTCTAATTGGTGGAAGTTGCTTGAGAAGCTTCCTAGTTGGTAGAAGTTGCTTGAGAAGCTTCGTAGTTGGTGGAAGTTGCTTGAGAAGCTTCCTAATTGGTAGAAGTTGCTTGAGAAGCTTCGTAGTTGGTAGAAGTTACTTGAGAAGCTTCCTAATCGGTAGAAGTTACTTGAGAAGCTTCCTAATTGGTAGAAGTTGCTTAAGAAGCTTCCTAGTTGGTGGAAGTTGCTTGAAAAGCTTTCTAGTTGGTGGAAGTTATTTGAAAAGCTTCCAAGATAGGAGTATATATTGGAGTCGAGGCTGAAGAGTTCTTCAATCTCAACAACACATTTCTTGGAGCTCTAGCTCATCTCTTTGGTGTTGTTTCTTGTACTCATCTGATTAATCTAGTTTTTGCCAATTCTTCTTGAACTTCTTGTTTAGACTTCCAATCTATATTTTGCGTCTGTGACAGGCAATGGAAACACAATAAAGTAAGCATTAGAAATTAAAGAATAGATTTTCAAGCACTTCACAAGGTCCCTAAGGAACGAACCCGGAAGGTGGTGAGTTTGGCATATTTTAGTACATAACTAACGTACTTCGGAGGAATATTAATTGGCTAGATTACGACAAAGTGCAGCATCATCCCACTTGGTGTCAATTGCTAATTATCAAAATTGTGAAGCATATGATGTCACTAATCGATTGCGGATCTTTTTGCCTTGTCATAAAATGCGGATCTTTTTGGTTGCAACACAATTTGTATCATGTTCTCCATACATAGATTGAAATTCCATTAAAAATGCCTCCAAATTATACAATATGGATCATGTCATTCAAAAAAGGATAAAAATCATGATAAAACAAAGCTTGATAATAGTTTTTTAATAAACGTGACTTGTGACCTTTGGATTAGATAGCTTTGTTTTGAAGTTCAATCACTAGTTGTACTTAGTTGATGAATCTTTGGAACTTAGATCTAGTACCATCAAACTTCTCAGGCAAATTAATTTTTGGTTCCTTGATGCTTGAATGATGATCAATCATAGATAAAGTGGTATGGCTTGAAACAACTTGAATCATCTCTATATCTTCACTTCTTGCTAATCTTGTTACTCCTTGTGGTGGTGCATTGAATTGATATATTGCGAGCATTAATTCTCTCATTTTTTCTTGCATTTGTACCATTGCACTCTTCATTTCCGCAAACTCTGTCATGATACCACAATAGAAAGAAAAAAAAGTATCTATTCTCACTATAAAATAAAATATTCAAGAACAAAGAATTTTTTTTAGAAATAATATTAATTTAAAAGTGGATAATCCACAACTTCTAATATGTTTATATTTTTTTCAAAAAATAGGAATAATTCACTCTTAATCAAAAAGAGACAAAGCTCTGATATTATAATCTTTACTCTTGTCAATCTATTAAAGGACACAAATTAAAAAAAATGTATAAATTAATAAAAACTATGTCAAAAGAAAATAATAAGATAGAAATAACAAAAAGTATGTATATTCAAAAAGAAATTGGAATGGCTATTGCCAAAGATTAGAAAATACATGAGACTTTTGAACTAAACTCAAAGCAAGAAAAGACTTGACAAGAGTGAAGAAGGCTTCATTCTTGTCTCCATTTATATTATCTACTTAAGAATTACATGGCAGCATTCTATAGGACCTCCTACACGTGTCTAATTTGTTGAACATGTGTCAAACTTGCAAGACAAGTTTCCCACATGTGCGCCATATACTTGGCTTGTTTCGCAAGCTACCAATATGTACGATACATGGCTAGCTTGTTCCATAAGCTATCAATATGTGCAACACATGGCTAGCTTGTTGGCAAAATTTCTAACCTACCAATCACCTATAGACATGTATAAAAGTGATTCCGTATCTTTGAAGCTTCTAAGAAGCTTCACTATAAGATATTATCAAATTAATTTATTTTAATTACTTCTATCAATCTATATTAATTAGATAATTATAGAAGTAAATCTTATGTCTGTGACACTTAACTACAAAGCTATAGCTTCATTATCTTCTTTCATAATGGTCTATAATAATAAATATTCTAAGAAAATATGACTTACAACCATTATATTTTTAATAATTTTAGAAAATTAATACCAATACCTTCATTTGTAGTCTACCAAACTTAATAGTCTTTATATATAATATTTATTTCTTATAATATAGATGATCTAAAAGTAGGTGGTAAATGTAATAAGCTGTGTTGAAATAAAGATATTGTTGTACTTATGCCTCACATTTCTATCTATTTAATATAGATGGAATACAATAGACTTTCTTGCTATTAACAATTACTTCTATTAAGATTTAAAGAGAGGCATAGAGGCTATTTTATAATAATTCTTAACTTTCTTACTTCTTATAATATGTTGTATATTATATTTAGTAGACAATTAAGATATCATATACATAGTCTTTAGAAAGTATAATAGCTCCAATACTTAGTTTAATGAACTTAAGAATATATATATATATATAAATAAAATAATTCTATTATATATTTATATTTCTATGTGTGTAATTTATTTTTATTTTTTTAACTATTGGTACTACAATATAGTTGAAATGATATAATAGTTGCAAAGATTTTATATAAAAATTTTGAAGTGGAAAAATTTGATTCTAAGAATAATTTTAGATTATAGTAGTTCAAGGTAAAAGATTTGTTTGTACAACAAGGATTGCACATATTGTTAAAAAAGACACTTATGGATAATATAAATAAAAAATAAGAGAAGATCATCCTAAGAATAATAAGTAAAATTTAATTTAATATAGCAAATGAGATGTAATATAATATTATAAATAAGAATATACAATTGAATCTACAAAAAAAATTAGAAATCTCAAATATGACAAAATTGGTGATTAATCAATAATATATGAAATATATATATAATTGCTATATACATGCAATCATTCAAATAACTTTAATAATATCTTTTGTGAATTGGCAAGTAATGATATTAAATTAAAAGATGATAATAAAATCTTATTACTATTAATTTTATTGCTTCTACTATTTGAGCATTTAGTCACTATTATATTGTATAGAAATAATACAATGAAATAAAACAAAGTCATTATTTTTTCTTACTTAATAAGATTAAAAAAAATAAAAAATAAAAAAATAAACCAAATAGTGAAGATGTATATTTTGAAATATTATTTATAAAAGAAAAAATGACATAATATAAAGAAGTTCAAATCAAAAGCTAAAACTCAATGTATTAAATTAAACATAAAAAAAAAATATTAATAAGAAGTATTAAAATATGTTTAAAATATCTTAAATTCAAAAAAAAGATTAAAACTAAAATAGAGCTTATTCATTTTAACTGTACCATTTTCAATTCTTCAAAAGAATTATATTCTTGTAAGATAGATTTTTATATATATTATACATTTGGAAAGCATTGCAAAGTGAGCTTAACTATTACTCTTCATTGTACTAAAGGTATGTTAGACTATATATACTTGAATGTATAGAGACTTATATTAACTTCTTTAAATACTAAAATAATATATTTTTATTTTTTATGTATATGATTGCTTAAAGAATTTAAAGTTCTATATGCTATAAATAATATTTAAGGAATTTTAATTTTTTTAAAAGAATAAAAATAATAATAAAAAAATATAAAAAATATAAAAAATATAAAATACTTAAAATCTAATAATAGAAGAGAATATAAATTTAAAAAAATTTATAAATTTTATAAAGATGAAAGAATTATTTATTTATTTATTTATTATTTTGAGTAATTCTTAAAAAAATATAATAGCAAAACTATTGAATTAAACATTGTTGGATAAAACACAAAAATTGTTAAGTAATATTAAGCTAGAAAAGAACTTCAAAGTTTAAATTGTTAACATTGCTAGAATTTTGGTAAATCTTTTTCCATCTATTGTTATTGAATACAAGACACCTTAAGAAATGTAGAATGGCATACTTACAAAATCTTCTAAGATTAAATTTTTTACATATCCAACTTACTCTAATGTTTAAAAAAAAGAAAAAAAGAAAAAATAAGAAAGATCAAATTTAGACTATAAGACAAAAAAATATATTTTTCTTTAAGATTGTAGAAAATATAAGAAAAGATGCAAAAGATAAGATCTAAGTATAATTTAAATTATTATGAGTAGAAATTTAAATTTTGATAAAAATATTATATTAAAATATAATAATTTATAGAAAAAGATAAGAATGTTATATTTGATATTATTAAAATATAGGTTGATATTTCAAAATATTTTCATAGTTTTAAAAAAATCTATCAATTAATTATAAAGATAGATTAAAACTATAAACACAGATATTGCCAAAAAAATATGATTATTAATATTTTTGGCTATTATAATAAACTAACACTTAATTTGATTATATAAAATAGGGAGACTTCTACGTTTCAAAAAACCATATAAGATAAAGATCAAGATAATTAAGAGACAATAATAGATGAAGAGATAGAGTCTTTTTATAAGAACCAAGCATGGAATTTAGTACAATTATCTAATAAGATAAACCTTTGCAAGGCAATAATTTGGTCAAAATAAGGTAGAATAGGCAAGGAAGTATAATAGTAGATTTTATCAAAAAATAAAAGATAGGATTGTAGAAAAAGAATAAAATAAATGGTAGCATTAATATCCAAGAAACAACTATTTTTGAAGCAAGATCAAACTTGATTCTAAGATAGTAAAATAGATAAATAGGAAGAAAGGTCTTTTGAAATTTGTAGGCGGTATTAGATAATAAATAATATGTCACTTTTAGAATAAAAATTCTTGCTTAGTTTGATATAGGACAATTTCAAGAAAGATTTATAAAAGTCAAGGTTTTTTTTAATGATTTTTACTAAAAGGTAATAAAATTATAAGTTGATTTTAGACTCATTTTTTGTATTTTATATATTATCTATAGTAAATGATGTGGCATATATGTACCAAGTTTCATATTATTTAAATGGTATAATTATGAGATATTAAAATACAAGCTTATAAGGATATTGGAAGTTGATAAAGTGGGAACAACTAGAGTTTTAATAATCCAAAAAGTGTAAAAATAGAAAACTTATATTTTAAGCTTACAGTTGAATTTTAATCTTAGTTAACAATAAAATTAGAAGATTTTGTTGCTGAAAGTTTTACATCAAGTTTGAAAGAAGAAGGCTCAATAATATCAATGTGATTGTTTAGAAAAAAATTTTGATTTATAAGTTGGATTACTCTCAAACTTTGCAAACATATATAAAATTTGATTTTAAAACACCTTATAATATTTTGCAATAATCTCATAGTCAAATTAAAATTTTTTTTATTAAAGTCATTTAATTAGAATTTAAAATAGTTGTTTGATTTGAGTTAGAATTTTTTCATTAATTAAAATTAAAATTAGGATTAGAAATTGAGATAAGATGATATTTTAATAGCATTTAGAATTAAAGGTTTTTTTTACATTCAAATTATAAAAACTTCTACAACCAAGACCAAGTACTTTTTTATTCAAGTAACAAACTTTTTAATAATACATAAGTTAGAAGTTTATTTTATAGCCTATTGTAATATTCTTACAAAAATTTTAATGAAAGAAGAAAAAAAGATAGAGAGAAAGGAAAAAAAAAAAAAAAAAAAAAAAAAGAAGAGATGGATGAGTTATTTTGTATCTCTTTTTGGCAACAAGAAAAAAATAGTATTCTTGCAATATAATATATACTATATTTGATGGGTATTTTGGATATTACATAGATAATTTTTAAGAATTTTAGCACCTTTAGTATTTTACTTGATAAAATTATAATAGTGTATATAATTTATCAAATTTTAATAAAATAATTTTATATGTTATCCAAAGATGTTATTAAAGAGATTAAGTTATTAAAAATAATGTTAGAAAATTAAGTATCAAATATTTTTTTAACATCATTATTTTTGATATTTTTCAAATATAGTGGTATATGATTTTTCTTGATTTGAATTATATAATATTAATATTAATTAGAAATTATAAAAGATTACTTTAAGATTTAATAAAATCATTTCAATCTTTATTTGTTAGAGTTAAGGCATTAATACAAGCTAAAAAAAAAAAAAAAAAAAAAAAAAACAATCTAGTTGTCATTTATGCAACATCAAATTCTCATTCAAATAAAGGTTGTAGTGGAATCCCAAAGTTGTAAAAGAAATATTAAGATTTATTTAAGAAGAAGAGTATTGATGTATTGCCAAAACACCAATCTTATGACAATCTTTAATCTTTAGATTTACTATGAAGAATTTTGAACCAGTTGAATAAAAATAAGATCTGTATTAAGATAGATCTATAAGAAGTCTATAAACTAGTATGTATTAAAGAAAGGAGTGAATAGAAGATTGCATTTCAAACTAAATATGACTTTTTTGAATATGATGTCTTATCTTTTAAATTTATAAATATTACAGCTACTTTTCAACATTTAATAAATGATATATTTTATAAATTTTAAGATAAATTTATTATATGTAATTTGAATAATATTTTTATTTATTCAAAGAACATAGAATAATATGAATATATTTGCCTTATATTATTAAAAAAATTAGAAATATAGGACTATATTTTAGAATTAAAAATTTTATATTTTATATAATTTAAGTAGAATTTTTGAAGTAAATCATTTTAAATGATGCTTTATAATCAAATCCTAAGAAAGTCTATCTATTATAGATTAGACAACTCCATAAATTTCACATAATGTCTAATATTTTTTAGATTTTGGAAATTATTATCAAATATTCGTTAAGAATTTATATCAAGTTGCTACCCTACTAAGACAACTAACTTGTAAAGACAAGTTAGAATAGAATAAAGATGCAAAAGTAATATATCAAGGTTTAAAAAAGCTTTTTTTTAAGCTTCTACTTTAAATCATTTATCTTTTTTAAGTAACTTTTTTAAGTAACTTTTTTATCAAAAAAAATATATCAAACTTTACATTAGGTGATTTTTTTTATAATAAATAGATATAGATGATAGATTTTATCTAATTACTTTTTATTTAAAAAATTTCAATAACCAAGATTATTTATAAAATTCTTGATAAAAAAAATACTTGCTACCATATATTTATTTCAAAAATAAATACTACTTAGAAGCTCTTTCTAATCTAATTTTAATTTATATTGATTTCAAGAACTTTGAATATTTTATATCAACACATATCTTAAATTGTTGCCAAGTCTACTAGAACGTGTCTTTGTTACAATTTATATTTAATATTTCTTATTTTTTTAGAAAAAACAAGGTTTATTAAATTCTTTATCTAGACATATTTATCCTATATCAAAAAGAAGATAATACTACATATGATCAATAATGGATCCCTCTTTTGAAATTAAAAAAATTACATTTTTTAGTTATTAAATCAATAATTCAAGTTGATACTAATTTTCTTCATGAAATTTATTTATATGTGTTAGTAATATTTTTTATTTTAGATGTTAAAAATAATCTTTATAATAATATTAGTAAATTTGATTTCAAAAAAAAATATTTTCTATAATGAAAGGTATTTATATATTTTAAAAAATTAGACATAATTACATATATTTCAAGCATGACATAACTTTCCAATAATACAACATTTTATATATTATAATATTTTGGAACTTATCTCAAGAGATTTTTTTCAGTAATTTCAAATATAAAAAGTTGTCAAAATATCTGTTTAATTTTGTAACATTTATTCTTAAGCAAAGACTCCTTGTCATTGATCCTATGGATTTTTTCAACCTCTACTTATTCTAAAACAATCTTAGTCATTTATTTTAATAGACTTTATTACAAATCTATTAATCTGAAATTTTTATAGTTTTATTTTTGTAATGGTAGATTATCTAACCAAAATGGCATATTTTGTATCTTATACAAAAATTATTATCAGTAAAGAATCTTAAGTTTTCTTTTATAATACTTATAACTATTGTAAACTTCCAATTTATCATATAGCTAATGAAGAACCCTAGTTTATGACAAGGTTTTAGAAGACACTTTTCAACATTATAAAGATTGGTATTAAATTATCTTCAATTTTTCATCCTCAAACTAATAGACAAACAGTGTTATATTATGAAAAGTATAACCTGGGAATGTATTGGGCATCTAGATGTAGAAGAAAATTATCTAAAGTCTATAATTTTCTTATAATCTAAAAATTTAAATTTATAAAAAAAAATTTAAACACCCTTTTTGACAATCTTGATCCTTCTAGAGATCTTAAATCTAATGAATTTAAAATCTTATCAATTTTAAATCTTAATCTTATTAAATTCTAAACAAATCTTATATAAATTCTAAAAAAATTCTAAAAAACTCCAATCAAATTTTAAATAAATTCTAATTAAATTCCAAATATAAACTTTAAAAAATATTAAAAAATTCTAATTAAATTTTAAAGAATTCCAATTAAATCTTTAAATTTTCAATCAAATCCTAAAAAATCCTAAAAAATCCTAAAAAATCTTAGATTTCAAACTAAAAACTTTATTGGACTATAACTTCTAATTGTATTGCTAGATTAGCTTCAAATATTTTATATTATTGGCTATATAAGTCTTATATAAGCTTACAAGTTTTAAAAAAGATTTAGTATATAATTAAAAAAATAAAACAAAAAAACCTTTGTTATTAAAACTTGGTTTCTTACTTTGAATTTGAAGAAGAATTCTAATAATCAAATCTTGTAACTTTGTCATTAACTTCTATTTTAACTTTTTTTTTGGCTTTATTTTCATATCTTTTTTCAACACCTCAAATTTCTACTTCATCCAATGTCTTAACTTGTATATATCTAAAGATTAGAAGTAATCTTAATTTTCCCATTTTCTATATCTTCTTATATATATATTCCAACATAATTTAATTGAATTATTAAAATGCCACTATAATTTATTTTTAAAATTTTTTTTGCTTGTACATTCATGTACTCACAAAAATTCAATTGTAGATCAAGCTTAAATTTTAAAAACCTAGACAAAAATCACACTTAACTAAATTGTCTTTGAAATTATTTTGCTTTCAAAACCTTCACTTTTCTTTCCTACTTGAAAAACTTTTTAATAACAAATCTTATAAAACTTACATTTTTAAAATACTTTCAAATCTCTTTTTCTAATCTCACTCTTCAATTTCCAAAAGAAACTTTTATTTGCCATAGGTGTTCATTTTTATATCTTAAAATTTGATTTTGACCTTATCTCAAAAATAGACCTCTCCTAGGCATTGATTTTATAACTTTTGTAGTAAATTTTTTAAAAACCTATTCTTAATATTATCTTAAATTTAATTATATTATTTTTCTATCTATTTAATCTTATATTTTCTATTTATGGTCTAATAAAGATAATAATAAAAAATTTAAAAATAGTATAAAATATAAAATTTCTAACTATATTCAATCTATTAGCTATGAATTTCTAAAATAATATCTATTAATCTTTTACTTAAGTTCTTTCTATATATTTTGAACTACATACACTTTTTCACCTAATAATAATATTACAATACAACGAAAAAATAGAAGAATCAAATAATAAAATAATATTTGTAATATATTATTATTTATCACCAAAACATTTGAATAACTCTCTTGCCATTAGTAAATTTTTTATATAATAATATAGTATATTTTTCTACTCAATAAATATTATTTTTTATTAATTATAGTTATTATCTATAAGTTAATACTTTATATTTTTCAAAAGTTGAAAATCTAGCATTAGAAGACTTAATAAGTAAAATAGTAGAGCTTCATACAACAATGAAGACTTAGCTATAGAAAGTTCAAGAACAACAATAAGCCAATATTTATGTTTTTAGAAAAAAAAAAAACCTTTATTCAAAGTTGGTAATAAGATATGATTACTTTGTTATAATATCAAGACTAATCAATTTTATAATAAGTTAGATTATTACATGCTTGGTATGTTTATTATTTAAAAGAAAATAAATCTTGTTGCATATTTGTTGCAATTACCACAATCAATAAAGATTCACAATATATTTTATGTGTCACTTATTAAATCTTATACTACAATCAATATATTTAAAAAGAAATAATTATCACTATTTCTTATTAAAATAAATAACAATTAAAAGTTAGAAATAGAAAAAATCTTAAATTTAAGATTATACTAAAATAAATTAGAATATCTTATTTATTGGTACAAATATGATATTAATAAACACATATAAGAGACATTTGAGAATTTTAAAAATATATGATAATTTATTCTTAATTTTCACAAATAATATTTATTAAAATAAAAAACAAACCAATGGCAATAAGACAATATAAATTAAGAAGGAATAAGTTAAAGGACCAATTTTTAGAGTTTCTTTGCAAGATTGAGAATCAAAAACTAGAAAATTCATCTTAAGAGTTGTTTTTTGCAAAATTGTTAGATGAAAAACTTTAGTTGTGTCAACCTTCACAATATCAAAATTGAAATGAAGATCATCCAAAAAGATATGTGCTTTTTTGAATAGATTTTGAGATATAATATCCCTAGTATTACAATCTTAGAAGGAATTCTTTGTACTTAGTTTAACTACAAGAAATAAATACTATACTTAATGGCACTAAGAATGTAATAGCCATTTTAATTACTTTTCTATCTTATATCTATTTCTTCTTAATTTAAATTCTTTCTTTCAATGACACAAGAGTGTATTATCTTTTCAAAATTTTGTCTAGATTCATGTTCTTCACAAGCACCTACTATCCTTCCAATAACCTCTTTTTAATTTGCTTCTCCAAATGTATACAAAAAAATAAAAAAATAAAAAATAAAAAAACTAATTTTTTTTCTAAATTGACTTAGTTTTATATTTTTTAATTACTAAGATAAGTTTTACTCTTTTAAATAAGTTAAATTTTTTTAGATATGCTTTAAAATCCTAAAATACCATCAAATCAACACCATTCTTCTATTAAACTTATTGTAACATTGACACCATAAATTTGTCTTCTTAAATAAGTTTTTGATTTAATACCTTTTCAATAGATTTTTTTTAAAAAAAAATTTGTTTTTTTTTTGTCTTTTTATTTTATTTTAATGTATTATAATTTCTATTTCATTGATGATTTTAGCCATCAAAATCAAAAGTTCAAAAGAACAAAAATATTTCCAATTCTTCTATTATTATTAAAGTATTAATTGTTACTAACATTATGCTTTCCTGGTGCATTTGTTGGTTTATTTCTGAGTGATGGTGTGTCTCTTTTTACATGTGCATTATATTTGATGTTTGTAATTCAATTCATACAGCATTTGTAATCATCTTGACAAGATTGTATTCAGTTTAATGCACATGGTGAACTAATTTGTGAGTGATGCAATTGAATTTGAAAAATCTTTTGGGCTATTGAAGAACTGGTGAAGCTTTAGTCTTTTCATTTCATCTTGTATCATACTTTCACTACCTAAGTTTCAGTTCTGGGAATGGAAGTATGATACAGGATGAACTGAAAAGGTCTATATAGGTCATCACACAATTAAAGTAAGGCTCCAAATCTAAGCTAGTCATTGCAATTGCAAAGCTTGAAATTGGGCATGTGGAAAGGGAAGGCTACGTGACAACTGCAACATGACAAGTCATGTAGACACGTGGACTGAGGCTTGCACATTTGTGGGAGTGAATTTGTCCCAATTTTACCGAAACTGTAAGACTGCGTGGAGCATTAAGCAGATAGTCAGTGGTAAATTCTGGTGTAATTTTAAGAATTACCACAGATCAATGGGCGTTACTCCGGATAACATTTAGAGGAAACCTAAACCATTGGACACGTGGTGACCGAGGAATGACGGTAGACCCCACCCAAAGCTGCCACGTGGTCCGTCACACTTGTCGCCGTCTATGTTCGTTGGCCACAGTATAGCCTCGCTCGAAGCCCGACAAATGGAGTGCTGCTGATTACGAACTCCAACGCCTTCATGTACAGTAGGATTCGGTCTTGAAGCCGTAATTCCATCTTCCCACAGCCGAAATCACTCCGTGTTGGTCTCTCTCTCTGGATTCCCGGAACTCCAAGGTAAAGGAAGGCATCTCTTCTCTGTTCTTGCAGTTCTGTTTTTCTTGACGTTGGACATGGTTGGTTCATGCATGTGTCTCCGTTGGGGTTTTTAGGTTTCGAAAGGTTTTTGAAGATGGATGTGAGAAACTAGTCTCTTGTTGGCATTGCCTTTTGTTCGATTTCGGGAGATTAATAGTTCTGATTGTTAGATATATTTGTTGTGTGTACTTCATCTTTGCTTGCTCCAGATTCGTTGGTCCGAAACGAGGTTATTGAATCCACGGGGCGATGACAAAGCCGGAGTTCAGCGTAGGGGACAGGGTGGCATGGAAGTACGGGGTTGGCAAGGGGAAGGGTCATATTAAGGAGAAGGTGACCAAGACCACCAAGCTGTATGGAAAGAATTTTAAGGCTTCTGCTGAAGAACCCAAGTATCGCGTCAAGAGTGATAAAGGCAAGCCCTCTTGGATTTACAATCACCATGTACTATATTGTGTAAAACCCTATTACTTGTCGCTGTTGGTAACCTACAAACCATCTTATGTTGCTATTCCATTCTGATCTCATTGTGCATATGTGACGTGTTAGCCCCGAGATGAGCTTGTAGCATGAGGAGCCTCTCCTGAAGCCGTTCTAGAACCCTGACTTTTGGACCCAAAAGATCCCTTTCGATTAGATGGGACGACATCTGGGGAAGTTTGATAAAGCCTTAGCCCTTTATTCTATTGCAGGGGGTCTGTATCAAAGATTGAGTTTAATCGAGACCCATTTCTAGTAGCACATAGCAATGTGAGCTATTTCTAGGAGCAAAATGAAAAAAAAAAAAAAAAAAAAAAAAAAGTCTCATGTTATATCCGCTGGAAAGGTAAGTGCTCGTGAAGCCAATAGTGTTATCTAGCATGGCTATCCAGGTTGTATCTTTCCTGTAAAGGGTTCCTCACTGCATGTGCAGGAAAGGATGTGATTCGGAATCCGGAGGCCTTGGAGATGTTGGAGGAGGCCGGTGACGACAAAATGGATGAAGAAGAAGAGGCTCAAGAAGGTCCCAGTGAGGACGAGGAAGATCCGGTCGAAGATGTTGAAGGTAAAGAGTGAGTTTCCAATGCTCACAAATATTTTCTTCATCTGTAGAGTTCAATGTCACATTTGAAGCTACTTTTGCTTACCTTGTTGGAAACCTTCGTCCAGGCAATGAAGAAAAAGAAGAAGATGAAGAAGCCCTGATCTCCAACCACCGTGAAGGAGAAGCCAAGGCCAAGGAAAGTCAGAATGGCGAGGTGTCGGTCGGCAGAGAGTAGAAACTCGGTGGAGCTCGGAAAGCCCTTGCATCAAAGACCATGAAACGCAAACGAGGCTTGGCATGACCTCAGAAGTCGAAGTCAATCTTGGAGGACACACACAACAATGTGGACTTGAGGAAAGTCTAAAACAGCGAAGACTTTCACAATAAATCCACAAGTCAGGGGGTCAATGATGTTGAGTGGGAGGGCGCCGAAAAGTCAGTCGAATAGTTCTTCACAAGAAATAGCTCCTCACGGTTTGCCGCATGAAGCCCCGCAGCTAAATTTAGACAGTGTCACGTGATCGAGCTGCTCTCTACTTAATGCAATCACTCGACAGAATTGTAGCGGGTGTAGAGTCTTTGATAAAAACCCTAGGACTTATGTTGTTAAATGGATGCTTTTGTACATACCAAATTCCCTGAGTCTCTCCGTTTCAGACGTACAACCATTTGTTGTTTGGTCTGCAATTCTCGTGCGTGAAGTTGAGTCTTCTCATTGCCAGTCCTTGAGTTAACATGGTTTGCATTCGCCTCATGGCGTGCACAGCGATCACTCTCTCACTCTGACCATTTAAGTTGCTTCTTTGCATCATTAACACAACACTGCACAGTGCCGAATGATTGACAAGTGCTGTGTTCAATAAGATCAGCAAGACAGCTGAGAGTACTGTAGAAGTTAGTCATGAGCTCATCGTGACGTCTCCGGTCATCAATAAACAACAACAGATGCTGGCTCACATGCTTAAATCCTTTATTGAAATCCGGCATGTAATATAATTTGCCCGTACCCCCCTCCCCAAAGGTCATCAATACTAGCAACTTAATGAAAGAACCTTGCTGTGCATGTCGCTTCGTGGGACCTCCGCAGGTTTTTAGTACTTGCGCCAGCACTAGCAATGACGGCCCTACCTTCTCCGAATGTTTTCTATTAATTTTCAATATTTTCAATTTTCTTTCATCGTTGAATTTGTATCTTGAATCAGAGCAGGGTGATCGCAGAACTGCGTGTTGCAGAACAGTTGGTGTGCGACTCTGAGGGGTGATTTGTAATTGTGGACTCGTGATTGTTTTGTGGTTTTAGGCTTGTGGTATTTTTTTTTGCGAAAGTTACAAATTCAATTTTGTAATCTACTAGCAAGAGCAGACCAGACTTTTTGGAGTTGAATGCCATGGTGTGATATGGTTTGGAGGCTGCCTTGCCCGGATTATTGCGGTTTGAAATTGGGTTGCAACCGTGGTCGTCGAATTAGCTAGTTGCGGTGACGAATCCTCGTTCTAGGGCTTGTGGGAGTTGCGTGGGAGTTGAGTGGAGGTTGTAGCGCATTCTTTGTTTAAGGAAATTTTTTCCAGCACAATGGCGGACGAAAATGCGCTCAAGGGGAAGGACTTTGTCATCAACTCGCCGTCGCAGCAGGACCGCTTCAACCTGTGGCCGGGTAAGTACCATTCACCCGTGACAACCGCATTATGGCACGCCAGATTCAGTTTCGTGGAAAGGGCTCGCAATATATCTATGGATAGTCCCGCGCAGAGTACTCTCCAGAGCAAGACACCGGCGGAGAACCGCACTAGCGTGCTGTATAATTTTTCTTCCGACAACGAACTGCGAGAAGAGTATCGTAATCCCTGGAACTCGATTCGTATTGGGAAGCTTTTGGAGGATCTGGATGCTTTAGCAGGAACTATTGCGGTGAAGGTAATCACTTACCGTTGTGGCTCTTCTCAATTGAAGGACGTGTTGAATCTTAGCTCAATGCACTTACCGGTGCAGGTCTTAAGGTTCTTGATTGTCTCGTGCTTCGGACTGCATGACCCACTGGAAGGAATTTTCAGAAGATCTCTTCACTGGATTTGATTGTCTACTGGCTATTGAGTTTTTTCTTCTCTTCTGTTGCGGGTGTTTCGTTGTTGATTTTGTGTACAAAATCTCGATCGATCAATTTTGTCTGTGATTGGTGTTTTCCTGCCAATTGGACATGATTCAGGAGGTTAACAGCAACGTGGCATATCCCGGTGTTAATGTTGATGACATTGTTATGGCAGCATTGTTCAGATAGCGACCACACAACCAGGCCTCTTTTATTGGTGACGGCGTCAGTGGATAAAATCAGCATGAAGAAGCGCTTGCGTATTGACGTTGATCTTCAATTGGCCGGAGCTGTTGCCTGGGTGGGGCGGTCGTCCATGGAGATTCGGATGGAGGTTATTCAACCGGTTCGAGGTGTGCTTCAAACATGTCCTTATTGACGAATTTCTCAAGATATTTAAGATCAATAATATTCATCGAGCTGTTGGAATATCCAAAATATGATTGCTTCGCCTTCATAATCCTGAGGGCTTGACATGAATTTTAGAGTTGGGAGCGGCTTTTTGTTGCCCATCGATAACAATTTTTGCAAATAACCAAATTTGTGCGTGCAAGCAGAGGTAATGGAGGAGGATGATAAGGCTCTCGTAGCGAATTTCACGTTCGTCGCCAGGGATTGGAAAACTCACAAGGCTGCTCTTGTAAATCATTTGGTGCCCCAAACCGAGGAAGAGAAGCAGCTCTTCGCAATGGGCACTGCCCGCGACGCCCATCGCAAAAAGCTTCGGTTGGAGCACCAAGAAGCGTCTACTTCTCCTTTCTCGAAGCAGTACAACGACCGTCTCGCTCAACTTTTGAGAGAGGTGTGACCATCATAAATACACACGTGTGATTGATTACTTCCAATTAACCTGATTTTTGTTGCAGAAATTACTTGCGTCACTGGCATAAGCCACAATGCTTTCACACCCTTTTCATTATGGTATGAAGCCTCCGCCCACAAGTCTTAAACAGAAGCAAATCTCAAGGGTAAATCTGAGAGATCTACTTCCGCTTGAGGCCCTTGGGCAGACGCTTTTCCAATGAACCAGGGCTCAAATCTATGATTTCTCTCTCGCACAAGATATTGTAGTGTCTACTTCAGATTGAACGGATTCTGCCCTATTATCTTCCTAAAATTCCATTGGCCTTTTGAGCTTGGGTACTCAATGTTGCTTGTGATAGTAGGGGCGAGTTCTGTGTGAAATGCCAGCGTTGGCCGATCGGAACAGCATTCTGATGCGAGACACACGGTTGGAGAATGCTATCATTTGCCAACCTCAGCAACGGAACATGCATGGCCGTATTTTTGGAGGGTTCCTGATGCGAAGGGCTTTTGAGATTGCCTTCTCAACTGCATATGTCTTCGGGGGTATTAGACCTCTCTTCCTGGAAGTTGATCACGTCGACTTTAGACGGCCGGTATGCATGATTAATCTCAACCTTCTTGTGCATTCCCAGAATTTGATACTAGAGAGCTATGCAGCCATGCGTGCCGTGTTCTCTTTTTTTATCGCTCTGACCACGCTTATCAATTTTGATTTCAATTGGATTGTTGAACTCCAGGTTGATGTCGGAGACTTCCTTCGGCTCAAATCCTCTGTGCTGTACACCGAAACAGAAAATTTGGAGCAACCCCGCATTCATGTTGAAGTGGTCGCCCATGTCACTCAACCGGAACTGAAGTCCAGTGAGGTACTAATTTGACTTCACTTGGAAATGGGGACTGGTTGTAATGGCTGAAGTCTCTTGATAGGGATGCTGACTGTTTTCATTAGACCAAGTTTTATGGTTTACGATTTATCTTGTCTGATGGTCCTTGATGATTTGTTGGAGGTTTTGAGGGCAACTTCAGCATAAACATAATTGATTAATTTCGACAGCCTTCATGTCAATGTATTCGTACATTAGCAGCACCAATTCCTCTTTTTACATGGTGTGATTTCTAGTTCCTTCGGCTGAATTGATTTATCCTGATTGCCAGGTGTCGAATACCTTTTACTTCACATTCTCACTCGATCCAGAGGTTAGGAGTCCTGGTGTAGATTGGAGTGTGCGCCGTGTTCTTCCTGCTACTGAAGAAGAAGCGCGAACTTACCTAGCACGTTACGAAGCTGACCACATTGTTCATCAACCAGCTGCACAGTGATGAAGGTGTTGCGATGAAGCATCAGCATAGTTGTCCTCTGAGGTTTGTAGGTGACTGTTGACTTGAGAACTCACACCGTACCAGTTGGATCGCTTATATTTCTGGATTAAGAAATTAAAAACATTAGACAAGTTTCACAGGCGTCCCTTGTACATTCATGACATAAATTTCTCCATCAAGCAGATAAAAATGGACTATCACGACTGCTCATTCCCCTCTGGAAATAAACCCTATGTATCAACGAAACCCTAGCTTAACTTTTTTGTGTCTAGATCACCAGAGATGTCTCTTCACATTGAGACTTGGAACATTCAGAGACGTTAAGAAAACGCTGTTCACTTACAAAATTTCATCTGATTGATAAGCATGTAGACGTGTTCACATTGCGCATCTGCACGTTCAATGCTGACAGTGTACCGACTAAGTTTCGTCGCAGCCTAGACTATTTATTTAACTTTAGTTTGTTGACTGCTGGATAGAAGACAAGCTGCATGACACCAGCAAATAAGGACCACCAGTACCAACAATTTGATTGCTATTTGACAGTATTCATCTGAGTCTAAAAGTTTGCAAAGCTCACATTAATCGTTACTTGATATTGGTCTTCTGCGTCATGTTTTTGCAACTGCTAGCTAATGTGCAGCGTAGACAATATAATCCACATCCAGAAATTCACAATTTTAAAGGAAAGACATGCATCCAACAACATCCATTGCTCGATCGAGCTTAGCTTATATATAGTTTATAGCGGAGCCAACCGTACGACGTTCCAATTTCAAGTTGTCAATACGAGAAGACCCGCCTTCAGTGCCATCTCAAGTGGTGCAGCTGGAACATGGAGCTCAACGCCAACATGTAGACCCACGCCACGTATCTCTTTCACATGAGGATTTATGCCGTCTTTTCTCTTGGTTCAGAACGAAGATGGACACTCTTGGCAACAACATGCTCCAGAAAATCTAGTGCCTGAAACGAATAGTTTTTTAGCTTGCTTGGTGCCGTCGGTTTGCCTCTGCACACAAATCTTGCCCTTGAGCATTAGGTGCAAGAAACTGTTTCTTGCAGTATTCATCTATCGCTCCATGCCCATGTCCCACTTACTTGCTGTAGCCGTTAAAATAGGAAAATGTCGCAAGGCCTTCCTCGTCTCCAACACCCGAATTCAATGGCTTCTCGCTGATTGTGTGAGGAAAATCGACGCCTTTTCTGCTCTTCAAAGTACCCCTCCATACCACACACTAACCTTTAAAAAATCAAGCAACAATCGATACACTATGTCAATATTTGCTAAAGTCCGGATAAGGTGCCACAAGGCCCCAAGCCCTCAGGCACTGTTCACTGACAAAGTTTTATCGAATCCCGTGCTCTGATGGACTGACCTTTCAGGTGTACTTTGCACACTAGCCACATCAGTTTCCAGCAGATCTATTCCGCTATAGGTTTAGTCAATGAACATTCGTACAATATGTGTCAATTGTCGGCTCCTGCAGGCCTTTGCGATGATGTGCATCCTTTTCTAAAGTACCAGTGACCATTCCCACTTTCATGCATTCAAAGCGCCGACATTGGCGACTACAACCAATGTTAGAATTCTCGGTATAGGTCAGTTTTAAAGTCATTCGTGCTTGTAATGGTGGGACCTTACAAGTACGATGATCACTGTCTAGCAATGGTACCGGCTGAAAAGTCCAAAAATGACTTCTTCCTACGCTCCCAATCTTGTCATGAAACGTAGAAAAAGAGGTCAGCATCACAACACTAAACAGTGGTAACAGATAACCAACAAGGAATAAGTTTAAAATCTTCTCAACTAACGCTCATTGTCAGAGGCGTAATTCCAAATCTTTAATGTATGAGAACTGGGATGTGTAAGATCCAACGGTATCATGAAGACATGAAGTACAAGTAACCAAAACATGAACAATCAATGCTAAAATTCGAAGTTGGGCTGTGGCATTTCTTTGTGGCTGAGACGTCGCAGCAAATGCTTGGTGATGAAAAGGTACAGATGCAGAGTTTGAAGAATAATCGGAAGGAGACTGTCGGGCTGAATTAATCTGAAAAAAGATCATCAAAAGCTCAGAAACTTGGGCCGCCTGCTTAATTTTACATCACTGTTCATTCTTATATCAACTCAACCTTCAACAAGTTAATTAGCCTCGACTAGAAACACATTTAGGTGAGTGTCAAAGTTTAGGGAGGTGAACATGACACGGACTTTGGCACCCTCGAGTACTCTGTATGAGAACTGTGTTAATGTTGTTAAATAGGATGCAAGTCTGATGGATCTGTAGCAATCTGAGAACTGAAGAACGTAGAAAGGATGAGGCACCAACCACTGGATCATGTTTCTCCCCCCATCACTAGCATCGAAGGTTTCATCTCCTATCTGTTCAATTCCTGCACACGTGACCTCGTAATGGAATGCTATCGTTGCAGACATGGGAGACTTAGCGATTTTCATGTAGCGAGTTCCTGCAAGAACCAACTAGTTAGAATAGGATGGCAATCTACCCACAAAAAAATAATATTGAAACAGTTCAATTAAAAAATATTTACATCAATGACATGCCCAGCACAAAGAAGTGAGCACACATGTGACCTTCAACAACCCTCGTAACAGCAGACGGGATGATAAGCATGCCTACTATTAAAATGCAATTGGTTTTGGATCGTGAAGCTACACGAGTCCATTCAGGGGATGTGATGGTTAACTCATATTTGAATTCAGTTTTCATATAGACATGCCCAAAATATCTGGATGGTACTGTTCAATTCCAAGCTCTAGGCATGTGGACAGAATAAGTGCCACGGGGAGAAATAGACTTGCAAGAATATCCAGAGCCCCATGTGCAACCTTACCTTTTCAGTTGATTTACTGATATAGGTATAAACTTGTGTTAATTTATTTTACTCGTTTCAACTTCATAGCGTCGTGGAGCGAAAGAGCAACTCTCAACGATGTACCTGAAAGGCTTTCGAGGACGAGGCGGATGTTGACTGCATGTGACCACTTTGTACCAAGAGCAGCTGTAAGTTGAAGGTCTAACCCTTCACCGTTTGCTGTCTCTGTTGCCCGCATCATCTCTTTCTTACCTGTCAAAATGCACATTTTACGTCCTTGGATGTTGGCGTGATGATGAAATATCTATCATGCCATGCTTTTCATCTTATTTGTCAGATTAAACCAAACCAACTGATAATCTCAGCTCAACAGCGTTCAGCCATTCCAAGCCTGTGATTATGACAGTGCAGACATTCCTATTCTCTCACCTCCAGAATAAAATAAAACTATTAAGTTTATGCATTGAAGCAATGTGCTGCAAGAAGGTTAATCCTTTCCTAACGTAATCCGGTTTTTCACGTTTCGTTTAGTCTAAGGGAAACTGTGTCATTGGCAATACCAGCAGAAGTAAATGCTGTCTCTTGACCTCCAGGTCCACCCTGAAACCTCACTTGATTGGTGACGATGACTGGCATTCTACGAGATTCAGCCAAATGCCTGACCAGAAACAAGCCCAATATCCATTTCACCGGAGTGAAGTGAGCACTTGGCAAATCAAGGTCCATTTTCAAAATTACGTCAAGAATCATGAGCAGAAGTGATAGGGTAGGATGAACAGTGGATCACTTACTTCAGAATTGACGCTTGCCTCCCAAGTAGTTCCTGTCTCCGAATAATGTCGTCACGTCCATACTCGCTGCATCCACTCCACACAGATGGTTAATGATAGATAACTTATAAGCATGTACTGGCACAGTCGTATCACCAATGAGCATATTTTATGAACGATTATAGTTGATCCAATATACATAAGCGTTCAGGATTGTGAAAACCCAATACAAGTAGATCCACAAAGATTTTACCAAGCAACACAAAAAGGTCCTCACAATCAGAGATAATATCAATAGTCATCTTCAGAGAATCAAATTCAGACACCTTTGCAAGAGTGCAGCTACGCTATCCACCACCAGAAGTCTCACTCCGTGTTGACGAATTGCCTCTTCAAGTCCCTGTAACCTACACAGAATTAAACTTCAGATCTCCTATTCGATTACATACAGAAGTGCTGTAAAATAGAAAATGAATCTCAATAGCTTCAGCTTGTCGTACAGTGAGATCTGCAAACGCAAAACTCCTGATATATTGTGAGGGACACCATTTGAAAGATCATTGACTAATCTATTAAAGGAAAAGCGCGCCAAAAACAAGAAGAGTTTAAAAAACTGATGCAATATCTAACAGTGCCAATAAAACAGAAAAACGACATAGCTCGCATTACACCTCAGCATGAGCTCAGAAACCGTGTCGGGTTGGACCATAAGCACGCGCGCAGCCAGCTGCAAAATATTTCAAGAAGTACTTGACGAGGATCTTCCTCCAAACTATGATAGGTAGCTCTAAGATGGAAGCAAACCTAAACCACCAAGAAAAACACAGCATGTCTGGTTCATTCTAAGCCATGTTCTAGAGGTGGAGTTCCGAATGTCCAAGGATTACCTGCTGTAACACCCGATCGCTAGTACAGTGATCTGGAAATCTGGACTTTGCTATTTGTAGTAATCTGTTAGCACAAAGTCAACGGCCTTAAGATTTCAACTTCGTCGGAAAAGATTGACATGCACTGTTGAGAAAAACTTGACTTCTCTTTCAACGGAAAGAATAAGCCTAACAAGTGATTTCATCATGGTGACCACGACTAAACACAAAGAAGCACTACGCACTCCCACAAACTACCTTGCACACTAACGCTCTTGCACAATTGCAGTTTGGGAAACATTACATCTCCCCTGAGGCAGCTGCTGAGTTTGATGGTATGTATATTATCGACTCATCTTTCTGAGGAACAGGACTATACCTTTCCGGTCGGAACTTTTTCTCGGTATCAATGTATATCACACGTCCGTCGAGACCGCCAAGTTCGACGGGCATGGCTGCTAGTACTGACAGAGTAATACAGAACTGCAACCCATACACCATACACCAAAACCTATTAGATTGTACACTATCCATACAGCAGATGCGAGTTGGCGAATGGACTGTAAATCCAAAACCTACGAATTCTGAGCACTTGTAAAACTTCTCTCAATTATCACCAACGTGAAGTCATGCAAAGTCTTTCGATCCACAAATATTTCGAAATTATAATGTCCCGTACAACGCAATAGTCGTAGTAACACCGAAATATTCACAGTCTTCCAAAATAGACAAGACAAACATGAAACGGGTAATCCATAGAGGTAAATTTCGAAAATCTACCTGAGTTTTCCCAATACCAGCAGGTCCCACAATTTCAGTCATTACGCCAAACGGAATTCCTCCCCACAATGACTCATCCAAAGCGCCTAACCCTGTGGGTAGATGACCAAATGCAGCCTCCTTCTTGGCACGCTCACTCAAAATGTTGAAGACCTGATTCAAAATAAATTTTTCATATATCACAATTCCCAATCCATGCAAAACATTTAAAAAGCAGGTGCACTTTAATGGTCAAGTGAAGGAGGAACAGAAGTCATGAAGGCACATAATAAAACACAACCACGATCGAATAAAGTTGTGAGCCAAACCGAATGACATGGTGGGCACACTTTCGCACTGATGATAGCGAGTGCGGATTGCACTTCTCCAAATGGCACATCCAGTAGCTCTACCAGCTCCAGTTCTGTCTTGAAAAGAGCTTCCTACACAAACAAAGGCAAAGCCAAATTTCAAATATCTTGCTCTCTAGACGACACCAACACAACACGCTTACATCCTCATAAAGATTTGAAAACACAATCGCATGGATACAATGAAGGGACCACTGAGACTAAATAACCACAAGCTCAGACGGTTGTCAGCAATAACTACCTTGGCCGTGAGTATGTTACGAGCTCTGAAGATATGAGCAATTGAGTCGTTAAGCCCCATAGAGCTCAAACTCATGCTCGCCATCTCTCTAGCGCTTAACTTGATTTGCAGTTCGAACCGTGGCCTTTTGAGCACTCCTTACATCTTAAGAGGAATTTACAGATCACCCCGCTAGTGTATCATCCAAAATCTCACCTAGAGTCAGGGAATTATGGAATATTAGAAAAGATGTTGCAAAAAGTTCGTCCCTACGGAAAGTAAGAACCTCTATCTTTAAAAAAAAAATTGACAATCTGCAGTTTCATTGTTGATCCAACCTAATTACATGAATATAGAAAGAAACAACAAAAAAATGAAAATAAACGTGTCACAATTAGCCATACAACAGAACAAGAATTCACATCAAATCAATAGAAGGGCACGTCAAGAATGACGAAAGAATCAGCTCTAGGACCTGGGGTTTAAGACTTTTGCAGACCAGTGTCTCAGCAGAGAGAAGACAAATGAAAGGTTAGACGCACATTGATGCTGTAGAGCAATTCACCGGAATAAACTCCATGTCTTGCATATTTTCCATATTCAATACAGAAGAACTTCTCGCAAACAATACACCTATGCAAACGAAAACCTCTCTGCACCTACAGACCCAACACAAAACCCAGAATCAGCATCTTACTGAAAAAGATTGAGCTCATTTATTGCCAATTAAGAAAACATCGTCGTAAAAAGGCCTTGATCCAACCCGCACAAACACAAGCACCACAATGCGCAGGAGGGACAATGAATGCCCACAATTTGAGACATCTGGTGACAGTGTTGGATCCCCTACCACTCCGAAGCACGAGCCAAGAGCTTCAAATTGTGTGTGCAAGGGCAAGTTCAAGTGCAAGTGCATGCAGAGCACACACACCCCCACCCCACCCCCCGCCGCGCTCTTTTTTCGTTCGTCCACGTTTAAGGCACTGTCGTTGACGATGAGACGACGCTTCGTCCAGATTTCGTCACCTTTGAAACAACCAATTCCACTCTCCCTGCTGAGTCCCCATTTTGAAGTCCTCTCCCGCACATACATCTATTTATTGCAGTTGCTGGTCCTTACATTTCGATGGGAGAATTTCACAGTTCAAAAAAC
Organism: Physcomitrellopsis africana; assembly: GCA_036785485.1. Classification (NCBI taxonomy): domain Eukaryota; kingdom Viridiplantae; phylum Streptophyta; class Bryopsida; order Funariales; family Funariaceae; genus Physcomitrellopsis; species Physcomitrellopsis africana. The sequence goes on along the minus strand of JAWRVF010000191.1, from coordinate 167,186 downwards.
ATAATAAAAATACATGATCAAAAATTTGGGATCAATATCAAATATATAAAAAATAATAAAAATCATATTATTTCTGTTAATTTTAAAACTTTCCTATATAAGACCACACTCAAGTGATTGAATCATGGATATGCCAACAACTGCAAAATTTGTTTTTCTCACAAGACTTAAAATTTTCTGCATTAAACCATCTGTACACACACACACACACACACACATCTATACATATATATATATATATATATATATATGATTTCTAAATTTATCATTCAATGTTTTTATAATTGGCACCAATGCTCAGCAAGGCCATTCAGCAAATAAGATTGAAATGCAAGAATGTTAAAAAAAAATTAACAAAACTTCAAAGCATACAAAAAAAATATATTTTTGGTCATGTATAATTTTTATAAATGGTAAAAATGAATGTGTATGTATATATATAAATATATATACACAAATGTAATTTATAAACCAGTGTGACATGATTTAGTGATACTCCAGACCTTCCAGCAGTGAGCACTTTGTATTGACATCCACTAGAGAGCCTCTATGTCGTCCTCCAGATATAGATACCTGGTGCCGAATCACCCCAGCTCCAGCTCTCGGTGCCACTGGAACTGAATCCCATGGGGATTACACTTCTTCTGAGTGCCTTCACATTCCATGAGACCTACTTAAGAAACAATCCTTCGTAAAGTGTGTAGATTGCCCCTTAAAAATGAGGGATCATGCTATCTATCCACCCTAGCTTAAAACTAGTGCCGGCAAGTGTAAGACCAAGCGCAAATGCCAATCCAATGGAATAACTCAGAACGATTCTAGTTCTACTATCGCCTCCAACATTGCTCTCAGGTGCGCTTGGGTCCCGGCAACGCAAAATAGTTGAGAAGTACTTAAGCATCTGGCGGTGAATGCTGCCCTTCTCGAAGTGCTTCCAAGGATTTTCTGACAAATGGTCGAGACCGGCAGAAGTTGATGTGAAGTTGTGCTTAAGCCATACAGCCCCATGACGGTTTTGGACACACACTTTGAGCCAGGCATTTTCTGCTTGCAAAGAAGCAATCCAGTGGCGGTATGTAAGGGACAAAGAGGCTTCTCGGAAAAACAGCTGTAACAGCTTTCTGTTCTCTCTCTTGGTCTGCTCAACTTTCAATTCAGCCTCTCTAGCTCGAGTTTGCGAGTGACATAATGCTTCCACCAGAGGACATGTGCGCTTGCTTGAGGAACTGCCAACCACTCCTCCACCACCACTCCAGCTTGTATCTCTATTGTCAGCACTGGTGCATGTCCATGGTCAAAACAAACAATTGTTATGATGCATCATTTTATATCATGCCAGACAACATTGAAACTTGCAACTTCTGCTTACGATTTAAAACTAACTGAAACCTAAGAAATCGAGACATATCTCCAGATCCAAGCCTCTATTACCCTGACCACCACAAGAATATATGACATAAAGTAGAGTTCAAGAAGATTATACGTTGAAACGGCGTAGGAAATTAAGTATATAAATAATCCACATCTCATGAAAATAAAGACCGGCTTTTTACGACGCACCTGTAGGTTTTTGAAAGAAGTCGCTGGGCCGGTGCATTGGAAATGTTGAGATGCTCACCGATTGCCGGAAAGAACGGTGTGGCATTGGACTCTGATTTACTGTACATATGAGAGCTTGCCTGCATGCCCAGATCCTCAGGGTAAGAGAGTTCACCACCCTGAAATATTGAAGTGAGCAAATCGCGATCCAAAGATTTCGAAATATCAAGAGGACCTTCCTCCAGCACTTCCCAACTGTCCAAAGATGCCTTAAACTTAAATCCTGATCGTGGAGTTGGAAGATCACAATTTTCAACCATTTCCAATGACTTCTGTGCAACTAAGACAGCTAAAGCTTCCTGGTCCGATGTACGCCACGAACTTCCTGCATTCGAAGATCGTGTATTTGTTGATGCTGATATGAATGTTGGAAGACATATTGTCGACTGTCCAGTCAATATAAGATCTTCTTCGTATTCTTTTCTACGTATCCACATATTTTCCAGTCTTTCCGGTCTTTCTTCTGATTCCAAGCTAGAGGTGGAAGACTGATTTGTAAATTCTTGAATGGTTTTCGGTAACATCACGTGCGCCACCAAGCTGAGATTGTTTGTTTTGTCATCGTCTGTAGGTACGCCTTCACCTTCTTCAACTAAAGGAGGGGCAATATCGTCCCCTTCAAGATTCTTATCCCGCATTTTAGTTTCAGACACATCAACTAACTTAGGTTTTGGATCCGAAACAAACTGCCATCCGAGATCGACTTCATTGCTGACAGAATACTCGGATGGCACACCAATGTAACCTGCTACATGGAAATCCCAACAAGGATTTTAAAAAATCAACACTTCCAACGGACTGCGAATCGTCCACAAACCTAACTCCAAGAACTACCTTGCAACTGCAGGGTTTTAATGCTCAGAAATTGCCATTTCTACCTAGAAAAAAAATGACATTCTCTCCTCAAACGACTGCTAAATCGGAAAAGGCCTCCTCCTCTACCAACAGGACATCCACACATCCAGAAAAACCACGTTATTGACATGACACCAAAATATAGTAGTTCAAAAGTCATACGCTATTAGAAACAGGGCATTTTCACACGCAAATCAAACAGAGAAGATAAATCCAAAGAATTTCAAGAACAAAATTCAGACCAATTCAGATCAATTCACACCAATGGAGACACTAACCTGAGATCCCAATCTTTGTGCTGCTCCGCTCCGCAACAAGATCTTGCAAACGTGGCTTGAGCCGCGACAAGAGAACATCTTCTACTCCCAGATACTCGGATCTATAGTCACGATGAGCGCCAGAACTAATCTGTCGTGGTAAGTCAACTTTCGTATCCATAGAACCCCAACTGTTGCCAAGGGAGTAGGAGTCTTGTGCTTTCAAGGAAGGACAGTGTGCTAATTTGGGGGCTTTTACAGTATCCTCCTGGACAGTACGATTTTTCGCCGCCCGCTGGCATATTGCGTGCGATTCCACTGCCGCCATCAAGTAATCCCACCACATGACAAATCTTTGCTTAGTGGTTAGAGCCCTTGTCGTCTCTGCGCAAATATTCCCACTGAATCCATTACATTCATGATGACAGTCATGCATGCTTGTTCGCATCTGAATCATTGGAAAATACGGAATATCAAGTGGCTGAAACCAAGTCTTTGCCGGAACAGAGAAAATTAGTCAATTGAGACAAAATCCACTTGACATCCTCATAATGATATGCCTTTCATTTGTTGAGCTCGTTATCGAAGGTGCGCAAAGAAACGCCGTTTCGCAGAATACTCACTCACCTTTCAGGCGCAATAGCACCGTTCGCTTTATCCCAAATGTAAATGGTCGCAACACGTACTTCCAAAATGGAAAAGGGGAAAAATCAAGAAGCTGATCAATTCACTACGAGAAGCAGGTACAATCACAGCGTTATTATTCGCAGCGTCTCTTTACCTCCACACCTTCTTCAGAAATCGCGTCTGAATGGGCTTCCTCATCTTCTTTCCCTACACATCACACCAACACCTCTACGTCTTACTCTCATGTAGATCTCACCAATAGATCTAATCGCGAATACCTCAAAAGCAGCCTAATCGCCCCATACTTTTCGAAGAATCAAAATAATACTCCTAAGCTGGCCCCTGCAATCCTAACTCACCACAAATATCCCAGAATTGTGACACTTTCGAAAACCAACTCAAATCCTGCTGTCTTCAACTCCCTTCACGTTCAATTAACGCTGCAAGTCCCTTGCTTCAACCACACCTCTCCTCAAATCCTCACAGATCCCCATGCCAAACCATGGACTCTAACCAAGCACAGGAAAAAGTCTAGAATCGGCCAAGTCCAAAGAATCTAAGAAATACCAGTGCGTGGTATCTCTAACTGTGCAACTACCACACAACAGTTCCTGCATGCAAGAACCCAAACCCTTGGCCAAGCCATCCACACATACCAGAACAAGGGAAAACGACTGCAGGCGCTAAATCTTTACTCCATTGTCGCTGGAGGTGGGGAAGCAATGGCTGGGTGGAATTGGGCTGATTGAGCGAGGTCTGGCCTGCAGTCCCCTGAGTGAGCAAGGCGACAGAGCGCCCAACGCTAGTTCTCAATCCCAGCATGAAGACAAGTCAGAGCTTGAAGATGGGATCCCTCGTCTCTGTCGCCATAGCTAGCCCTCCCCGACTGTGTTGGTCCTGCTCCGCCATGCTGGCATTGCCACATCGGACTTGCTGGGGGGAGCCGACCTCCACCTGGGACACCAACGAATGGTCGTCTGATGTGGATGAGTTCATGCATGTTGCGCGTGGATGATTTCTTCTGTTCTCAAGCCTGCAACGCCATGAGCAATTCTGTGCATGCCGCTTGCATGTCCACACACACTCGCCACAATCCCTCCTACAATGGCTCAGATTTAAATGAGCAAATCCCTTCACTCTGATTGAGTGTGATGCTTCTGCTGCCACGTCAGCCTGTGGCCTCCCTTTGCAGCGCTGGTCCATCGTATCAAACTTAAGCAGTCCTGGCACTCTCCTTTCTTGCCATGCCTTGGTTGCCAAGTGTTGGATGAAAAAACTTCGAGCCTTCCCTGGACAGTGAACACTCGAACTTCATCCAACAAAAATGCTGATAAATGGATAGGTATTGTGGTAAGCTTTTCTTCAGGAGCTTCTTTCATCAAATCATAGCCTTTGAACAATTCTTTCAATATAAATTGGGACTTGTGGATTTGTTTACTGAGTAGATAATCATTATCTAAATCCTTACCACAATATCTAAAAAAAGATTCTTCAATATCTATTTTATTATTTTTATTATTATTACTATCATTATTATTTGTTTCCATGTACAAATAAATATACAAATAAATCAGTTACTTTACCATTTCAATGTAAAGTACAAAGGGATTCGAACCAGATCTTACATTTTCAGATGTTCATCATCGAATCAATCCATCAAGAGAAAATAATAACTATATTTTGGATTGGGTATGCTCCGCTCTTCCACTGGAATTGGATTGAAATCTTATTCTTCCGTGTTCCACAGATCTCTCAGACCCTAAATTAGTCCAGATACCGTCTTTAATAAGACACATCCACAGATGGGGAGGACGGATGCTTCTCAAGCTCGTCATCTCTGTTCATCGACAAATATTCGTTAGTGGACAACACCGTGGGGTCCTATTTCCATAGCCATAAAGGCCCATCCCTGTGGAAGGAGTATCTAAACCCTTTCTCTGTCCTGCGCGGATTGCGAAACCTCTATAATAGATGATATTCGTTGATATATTTCATTCACCAAGAGTAACAGAGGCGCTTCTCTATCAACAATGTTCTCGGGGGAATGTGTCCCCGATTGGCTGTGTCGGTAGATGCGGCTGGTTGCTCGCCTGCATCGCTATTTTGAGCGATGTGCGGAGCGAGTTTGGCGAAGTGGGTCGAACATTTTGATAAGAGCCCAATTCTCAGGAAAGATGTGCATTGGTCGAGGATAGAATTACGTGTGATATTCCTAATCCTCTGGATCGACCAGACTTGGCGAGCTTTGTTGAAGTTCTTCCTGTGTGTAATGATCCTTCCTGGTAAAATGATGCCGATGAAGGCACACTTGTAAACATGAGTCGTGAAGTCTGGATGTCATGGTAAACTTGACTCATATATTCAACTTGACGCATTCATGGGAAGAATCCTAGGAATACAGGAGTGCGGGTGTTACGTACCATATTCTCTTCTTACTCTTGGCCAATTATCACCCGATTCGCAGTTGATTGATATCCTAGATTGGAGTATGGATAGTAATATCGTTGCAACGATTGATGTTATATCGTTGTGCAATTCCGTTGTTAAGAAGCAAGGATTGTATTTCAGTAATAGATAGCAGACAAGATACCGCCTCAAAATTTTGGGCGATCATCACACTAAAGTGAAGAATACAAGGAATCTAATTGACCTCAATTTTTAGTTCTAAGGTTGCATGTGAATGCTCAGTTCCTTTCACTACTGGTTGCAGTTTTATTATGGGATACTGCTCTAGAAATACCGTAATTATGAGTAACGTTTTTGATCTTCTTATTTGCTTCTCTTTTTCTCTTCGTCTTCTTTAAAGTTGAAGTAAAATGGAATTGGATGAGGAATTTCAGCAACGACATTTGAAGCTCATCTTCAAAAAGAATTCGGGGGATGTTTTGCCTCGTGACAAGATGTCTCCTGCCTAAAGACCTGCAGGCTGAATAGGAGTCTGGCCTGGGGAAGAAAGTCGGCACAGTTGGAGTTGCTGTATATCGTTGTTTTCGAGAAATTCTATAACTTTGTCATATGAACTTTGACAATACGATATCTCCTGCCTATCGTTGTCCTCATAACCACCGAGGTTTTAGTCTATAGGATTCTAATTGTCTGGCGGATTGCCTTGTTTTCGGAGAGCATGATCCTTTCCTGTCTTGTCTGTTGACGAGCGTGTCGTCTGACCTGTCATTTCGAGGCTGTTCTTGAAGGAAAACTTCTTTCCAGTACTCTTCAAGTGATCACCCAATCACAACAACCTATTGCTCAACGCTATCTCCACAACTATTTTCACTCGATGAGCACGCCAATGAGTAAATAAATCTGATGCCTCTTCTACCGCATCGATGCTGACGGTGATACAATTGAGTTGAATATGTCCTCATTGTCTGCATTCGATCTGTTGTTGACTTGGTTGTTTGGTTTCCCCTTTCAGAATAATTTTAGGGCCCAATATTAAGCTTCATCGTAATATTGTGATGGGGGATTCAACCTGACTCATTCGTGGATGTGACATCATAACTCTGCGTGTCTTTGTGAAGGCAGTGAAAGTGTTTTGCCGTTTCGTTTCTGTAGGACCTGTAAAAAACACACACACCACTATCTGTAGGTTCACCCGCAAAGACCTTTTCCGCCTTCGAGAATTCTGACTGCTTTCAACACCGATCAACACTGTGATGAGCCATATGAGTAGGCAATCCAGCTTGGGGTCGCATTTGAGGATGCGATGTCACATAGGGGATATTTTTCTCAGGAGAGTTACATCGCTTTTGACATTTCTAGTGACTTTGACTCACCAGGATGTTGCCATTCTTAATTCCAACGGGACGGATTTCTACGAATACAAAGCATGGGTGAATGTGGAGTTTTCAGAAACTTGTTACGCATGGCAGAACACAACTACAAGAGAGAACTTTTCGAGAGAGTAAGCGACCTGGGCCCCTGGGAACTCTGCTTCAGGTGTGTCGATTCATCTCGCACAACGCATTAAGCGGCTAACGTGCAATCCACCTCGTTCTTTGAAGTACTTATCAAATCTCTCAGATCCTTCCACCTCCCTCCAATATTACCCTCAGAAGCTTTGATATAAGCATTCACACCATCTCCTTGAACCCTTTGAATGTATCCACAAACACCGTCTAGACGGTTGTGTTCAACAAGTACCCTAGCCAGTGTATCGTAGCTGGGGATACTCTAGCAAGGGTAGTGGTTGAATAAGTAAAGGACATAGCAGAGGTAGAAAGAGCTTAAAAGAAGCAAATGGGGCCACGCGGAAGGGCCATGCTGAAAAATCTCTGACACTGCACGCGTGACTTGGTCCATGTCCGGAGGGGAGGTGCTGCCTCCTGTCCCGGATTCTGTCCAACCCCATTTAGCATGATATGATCTTCAGGTCCTTTGTTCTCTCGCTCGCTCTAGTCAGGCTTTGCAGCTGCCTCGAAAGTGGGACATTCATCACTCAACCTTTTGGTACCCAACCTCATCAAGCCACACGGAGAGAAGCGCCGTCCTCCCTCTCCAGTCCCCGTCATACTTAGCAGCTGAAGCATTCCCTTACTCCACCCACTGTTCATTTCTGCTCCACTTGATCTAAGTCTGGTTTGTGTAATCTGAAAGACAGATAGTGCCCTTTCGCAATAGTTCAGGTTAATAGGTGTGATCCGGAACTGTTCTGGTAATCCCTGGTAACAGCAGAGCTACTGTTTTGGTTGAGAGAAGACCAGAATTGCTTTTAGTCACTACATTTTGCGTTGTGAGGGCCGGTGGAGTTGTACCTGAATCACTTGCCCAGGTGTTCTGTGTGAGGCTTGGAGATTTGATCTGCGCACAGCCGGCTCAGGATAATGGCCCGCATTCAGGAGGTCTGTTGCTGTTTGAGCAGTCTGTATGCATTGAACGACATAGGATGCATGCTCGTAATGCTGATGTGCACTAATGATCTTGTACAGGACAGAGGTGTGCATTGGAAGGCTATAATTTCAGGAGTTTCTGAAATCGTTTTGTAGCGATGATAACTGCGATGAGTTGAGTGAGAAATCATTGATGAAGTTTAAGAACTATTTTGACACATTCAATGCGGCGCTGCTTGCATCGTACAGCGTTCAATAGAAATTTTCATTGATTAGCAGCTCGTATCCGACGTCAAAAATCTTTACTGGGCTGTCATAGCTGATTGAATGAACAAAGAGTTGCTGTGGTCTTGTTGGTGGTAGTCAACTTGTTTTGTTTGTGGGCTCCCTTGTGTCCTTTTTGATGATCGTACTCTGCTTGTTCTGTGTAGATATGGAGGGGGCAAGAAGAGCCAGAGTACCGTTACCGCACTGGCTATGACCAGCGCCAAGCTCGAGAGTCTAGCAGGTACTTCAGCTATCCTGCCAATTCCACTACAGAAGTGCGCAACGGATATCAAAGGCCATACGGGGAAGTTTTGGATGGGTATGGTCGAAGTGGCTATGGCACAGCAGAATTGCCAGGCGAGTACCGCAGACCATACAGAAGCAGCGAGCTATCACCGCGGGATGTAGAGTATCGGAAGCCGTATCGTGAGGGCAGCGGAGATTACCAAAAGTCTTCCGCTGGATCTAAGCGCGATACGGACGACTCTGTGATCGTTCTTAAGGTGCCCATGTGTTGCGACAAATGTAAGGAGAAGGTCCAAGAGGAGCTGGGTGAGGTCGAAGGAGTAGAGTCTGTTCGTTGCGACCAGTACGCATCTAGGGTGACTGTCAGGGGCGAGGGTATCGACGTCGACAGGTGCTTGAAGAAGGCTGAACGAGCCGTGAAGAAGAAATGCGAGTTGATCAGTGGCGATGACGACGATAAAGATGACGACGACGACGACGACGACGACGACGATGACGACAAGCACAAGTCTAGCCGCCGCATGAGCATGAACAGGACCAGATCAGGCGGTTACCCAAACTTGGACAGGGGCAGATCAGGCGATTACCGCGGCGATGTCGAACGAAACGGCAGCCACATCCGCTCAAACTCTGGCGCTATGCAGATCAGCGGTCGACCCAGCCTGGGAAGACTCGCCTCATTTGCAAGCGGAAAGGTCAATTACTACGACGGAGCTGGGCAACTCGGCCAGGATTACGAAGCAAAGGATTACTCCGGATTCCGTCGCTTGCCGTCCTTCAGCAAGCACAGACATCACGAGGCTGAGTACATCAGCACCATTCCAGACCAACAACTAGAATTTAGGGGTAGTGGCCGCGATTATTACGCTGTCCGCCGCTTGCCGTCTTTCAACAGGCACCGACATCACGACGCCGAGTACATCACCACGGCTGATCGTGAGTACAGTCCTCGCACATTCTACGAGGACTCCGGCAGCAGGTACACCACAGTGCTAAATGAGAGGCCTGTGTATCGATCCCAAGCATCGTTCTCTCGGCTTCCCGTTGGCAACCCGTATTACGTGAAGCATATCGATGGTATCCCAATGTACTAATGAGCGGGGCATCGATATATTGTGATCTACTATCGTACTATGTACAGGGTGTCAGACGTATTCAGAGGTGCAGGTGATGATTTTACCAATTGGTGTCTTCGTGTTCAGTTTTCCAGCAGTCTTAGTTCACCAAATTTTTGTGTTATGTTAGTTTTGTCATTCACTTCCACAGCCTGATCTCTGTCACGAACTGCGATAATATGGATAGTATAGCGTTATTAAGAACAGGCTGAGTCCTTTGGATCTTCGCCAGAAAAACTGCCTTCAGTATGTACCATGACACTGAGATGATAATGAATACAGTTGGTTGTTAAATTTGAACCACATGTGATCCCTCTTAAAGGAGTATGCTCGGTCATGCTCGCTGTCGCTGTGTGTGGGTAAATTGGAGTGACGAAGCTTTTAGATGGATCCGGGAGCACTTGGATTTCATTCAGAAACATTGTATGCTGTGATTGAACATCCAAAGTGTCTTCAGTACATATTTATCGTTGTTTGAGAGGTGCTGGTTGTGAATGGTTACAGAACTACTACTAAATTAAGCTTAGCAACAAAAGGACTTGGAGCTTGAGATTTTGTGACCCGGTCATAATTTTGCTCCAGGAAGTGACTTTACTGCACATCAGCTGATGATTCTAGGTCTTTTTGTGGACAAAACATCATTTTCACTGCAGGACATGCATGTTTCTTAGTTGTGTAAGCACGTTTTCATCGTGACACAATTCTCTAGACCGATACCACTGTGTGGGTGTGTAATCTGCTTGTGGGTAGTGCTCATCACAGTTGGAAACACTTGAAAATAATTCTCCAAAATCAAGCATTACCTGCTTGCTTACTTGCTTGCTTGCTTGTTTGTTTGTTTGTTAGTTTGATAGCTTCTACTCAGTTACCTTGCTTCAACTCTCGAAGCTCCAACTCATTTTTGGGGTGGAACTGGAAGTCTTCATCTGCATGTGTTAGGGCTGTTCCTTTTCTGTACAACAAGTGCACAATTCTGAAATTGTCATGTGTAATGTTACATGATACATGAGTGGCTTTAAATTTATAAATTTAGCACGTAAGTGACGACATCAATTTACAAGTAAGCTTGTAAAATCGTTACCACAGTGAGATCGATTAACCTACTTTTTTATTCCTCAAAATTTGTTTCGAAGATTTCTTTTATCTGCAACCAACCACGAAAAAAAAGATATACATCGTCCTTAAGACATTGGTGTTCATTCGTTGCTGAACTGAAGTCACCACAATGTTTTACAGAACTAAGTGTGCATATCAATATAATTCTTTAGACTACTGAAATGAAAAAATTCAATTCATGATTAATAGAGTAAAAGATATACTTGATTTCATTATATATCTACATAACTCTATATGTATGTATGTACATTGTACGTACGTACGTAAAAAAAATACAATATAACACTTCTTTTATCACAATAGCAACACAACTTTACACATACATTGTTATCAATCAAATAAATACAAATTACAAAACAAAAATAAAAATAAAATAAAATAATTATGAGGAAACTAATCAATCATTCCAAAATTCTATTCAGACGAATACATAATTTTAAATACCGATATACAACTATGCAATGCTGTTAATTCTCAATAAATAAATAAATAAAGTCATAAAATATTTTTTATTTCATAAATAAATAAAATACTCAATATCAATAAAATCTAGTATTAAAAATTTCCAATCAATTTAGTTTATCAATAACCATGAACTAATATAATTCTTATTTAACTAAATACTTTTTGGTAACCATGTTTTATAAAAAAAAATTACTGATAAATATATGTACATAATCTTTAAACTTGTGAGATTCATGAAGGTTTTTAATTTTACATTTAAAAATAAAAAATAATGATAATATTACTAATGGCTCAATACATATTCACATATGAATTAACCACATCATAATTTCTTGTTTAAAAAATAATATATAAGTATAGTTATAAAATTAAATTTTGATATTTAAAATTGCATATAATTTACATGTAACAGTTTTTAGTATAACTAGACTGAAGTAAAATAAATACACATAAAATCAACATACAAAATTTATTAAAATTATGTATAGTTGTATAGAATTTTTAAAAATAAAAAATAATTAATGGCTATATTTGTTTTTAAACTTTAAAGTACATAAAATATAAACAATAGTAATATTAAAAAAGTAATTTATAATAATTTATTTTGATTTCATATTAATTAAAATATGGATTACATTTAAACTATACTAAGTTTTATTATTTTTATAAATAATAAACTACTATTATTTATTAATATAAAATAATCATTAAAATTTATTTTTTAGAATTTTAAATTATAAAAGCTATTTTATATCTAAGTTTTATAAATTTATTTCTTCAGATAATATTTTTTATAAAATTTATTTATCAAATATTATATTTTTTAAAATAAATTATATAATATATTTATATATATTAAGATTTAGTAAAAAATCATTTAAGCAACTATGACCTAATTAATTTTAAATTAATTTTTTAAGTTGAAAATTAAAATTTTACTAAAAATATATCTTTGGATGGTATTAAGAAGATTGTGGTGAGTCTAAAAAAACACAATACTTCTTGAGAACCACTAAGTGGATACTCTCCTTTTACTACATAGACATTCTTTGTATATTACATTCTTACATACACATCTTTGCAAAAAATGACAAATTTTGATTTTAAATGAAATTTTTTTAATTTGATATTAATGAATAATAAAATTTTAATGATCCATTTTTTTAGTACTTTAATTTTAATGATCCATTTTTTTAATACTTTAATTTTAATGATCCATTTTTTTTATTATTTTAAATAATTTTTTATTTCAAATTTATATAAAAAAGTAATTTAACTTTTTAAAAATGAATTCTCAAAGTCTTATATCAAAAAACCACTTCAATCAACTAGAATTGAATAAAATACAAAACTCAAGTTTTTTCTTTATTATGAATCAATCTAGAAGATACAACAAGTACATTCTTCTATTCTTTCAAGTTATTTTAGCATCCTAAAATTTCTCTAAGCTTTAGAAAAACTTAAAATCTCTCATGCTTACAATCATGTATCCAAACCAACTTAAATACTCAACTTCTTTAAACTCTCATCTATTAATTCTTCTTCCTTTGCCATCCCTTGGTCATTAAAAAATCTTTAGAGTTAGGACTTTAGAAAATCCTTAGTAGCCAAAATTTGGCCACCACTACTTGTTTCAACTTTCTTTATTTTATCCCTCCTACTTATTGTTTTAGTCTTTAATTTAAAAATCAATTTTCTATTAAATTAATAAATAGTACAAATATATATATATATATATATATATATATATACTTGTCCAATTTATAATCTTGGTGGATAGAAATTTTATAAATTATGTGAGGTTTTATAATTTAAGTAAGATCATACAATTTTATAGTTTTTAAGTAATTAAGCAATATAAGAGTATATAGATAATGGAGGGTATATAATCTTTGTATTGTAGTAGCAAGAGGGTTTTTCATTTATTTCCTTCTCCTTCTTTCATATTACAATTGCCAATAGCTACAAATGTATCATAGTGAACAAAGTATTGTGGCATGTATGTATTATTTAATTGAGCTAGGACTATGTTGTAATAAAAAAAAGAATAAGAGGCTATTAATTTTGTAGGAATATGCACATTCATTATACTACAAATGACGTAAACTACTACTAATATAATATTATCATACAACATAAGTTGTTTTTTTTTTTTTTTATCACTTCTTTGTCTTTTTCTTCTCGTCCCTTCTTTACATGTATCATAGTTAAAAAAAGTCTAAACTTGGTGAGGTCTAAGAATTTCAAAGAAAAATATGAAAATCTTTAATAGTCTATGAATAAGAGAAGAATAGTCATTTATCTTGTAAAGTAGAGAAATCACTTTAATCTTTTAATTTTGCAACTAATTATGATCTTAAAGCAAAAAACCATAGTTGATAAAGAAGAAAAATATTATTTACAAAAAACATGAAATTGCTTCAAAAATACGCTTATTGATAGAATATTTATCCATGATGATGAATCAAAAGAAGAAAGCAGCATCCATAGGTATAACCAACAATACTAGCCAAAAAGTAGAATTGTAGTATAAAAAGCCTAAAGTATAAATTATAAGATCTTAATATTTTTTGATATTTTAGCAACATATGTGTAACTAATAACAACTAATAATAATGCACAATTATTTTTTTTATAGTATTTGTCATTTTAAAATCTCACAAATGCACAATGGCAATAAATTAGCAATTAAAAATAAACTACACTCATGATGCAAGTAATTCTTGAAAAATGGGCAAAGGATGAGTTTAGTCTCATAAAAGCTCTTTTACAGCCAAAAATTTTGAACATCTTGTCATACCATAAAGAATACAAGAAAATGAAGAGTAGAGAGCTAGCCAATTACCATGAATATATGCCATATTTATTAATAGTAGAAATTAAATTTATAAACTAGGTTTGCTATTGTGACAATGAATGGATCAACATCAACCATGCTCTCATATGTAAGAAATAAGAGAAACTTTATAAACTATTCAACATTTGAATAGTCAAAGTTTTTTTTTTTTGAAACAATAAGAATAAATTTTATGCAAGTTTGTATCATGTGAGGTTGAGATTTGATCCACCAACTTGTTCAAAGTTGTAGTTGTGCTCTAGATCCAATCTACTAGCATCTATTAGTTTAAGATCATTATAGACTAATATGTCTATATTTTAGAATGATTGAATAGCAAGTTTTAAAGAACAAAATGGATTTTGTTCTTTTTCTTTGCATAGAAAAAGTGAAAGTATTGATGCAACTACAATAGCATCTTAGTTGCTTGAGTTGAAAGAGTTGATTGCATAACATAATAATGATAATATTTTTAACATGAATGAATTTGGATTATTCTATAGTATGTATTTAAATATAATAATTACTAGCTAGCAAATTAAAGGCACAAAGAAAACCAAAGAACAAATCTCTATTACATTTACAATCAAAGTTTTAGAAATTGAGAAGCTTTAGTCATTTATTATTGGTAGAGCCTAGAAACTACAGACATTCAAAGAAAAGTCTAATAAAGAGCTTGGTTTCTATTACTATTGGAATAAAAAAACTTAGATAATATCTACATTGTTCATGAAATGGCTTGAATGCTGTAATCACAAAATGAGATACCAAAATCACAAAATGAGATACCAAATTCAGAAAACTCTCTTTTTCCTTAATAATTGTGCAACTCATAACTTGAATGGTGTCAAAACATACAACTAGATTTGTCACTTCTCTCCTCCCATCTCCCCTCCCCTCCCCCTTTTCTCTCAATACATCCATTTTCTAACCAATAAATATAGAAATTATTGCAGCATTCAAACAACATTATTACTACATCCAAATATAGTATGTTCTTAACAAACTTAAGAATGGAACTAGCGACCCTTATAAGATCAATGTATTATAAGCAATGTCCTAAATAAGACATGTATGGAATAAAATATAATTAATATTATAAAAATAAATCCTTTAAAATTCTCAAGAAAAGCATAAATCCTTAGCACTTGGTCACACAAAAAGAGCATAGATGATTAGTTTTGAATATTGAATCAAATTAGTAGAAGGAAAGTGCACAAAGGTGCAAGGTCTTATTTATAGGTTTAGATTGCAAGATCCAATATTAAAGCTTGAATCACATCCAAAAGCTTGTTTTTTACAAATAGCTATATTTTATCTCTCTCTTATCTTCATAGTAGATCTTCTAAACTATCTTCAAATTAAACTACCATTAATAATAATTATAAGAAAATATACTTTAATAATTAGATAATATATAATATTATTAAAAAAAATTACCTACATATGTCATTATATATAGAATCAAGGAAGTTGGCCTCCTAAACAAGATATTCAATTTAATATATAAAAGTCACTTTTTAAATAATTTGTCAAAATATACAATAATATTATTACGCTGTCATGATGCACTTGTGGCAAGTGCATCAAAATCAAATAAATATGTTCCAAAATTATAGTGAAAATAAGATTAATTTAGAACTAGTTCTAAAATTATAGTATGAACAAGGATAAATTAGAATTGGTTCCAAAACTGCAATATAAATAGGAAATTTTAGGATTCCAAGATATCAAATAAGAAATCTCAAGATTCCAGGATATCAAATAAGAAATCTTAGGATTCTAGGATATGAAATAAAAAATCTCAGGATTCTAGGATATCAAATAAGAAATCTCAGGATGCTAGGATATCAAATAAGAAATCTCAGGATTCTAGGATATCAAATAAGAAATCTTAAGATTTTAAGGTATCAAATAAAGAATCTTAAGATTTCAAGATATCAAATAAAGAATCTTAAAATTTCAAGTTATCAATCAAAGAATCTTAGAATTATAGGATACTTGAGATCCGGATATCAATCGGATATCATACGAATATCAAGCAAGTATTATCATACATCACATATTATTTGGATATTGGCTAAGCTGCCTATTTAAATCCTTTTAGGATTGAAAATAAATACTTTTTTCTCTCTCATCTTTTGTTTAGATCTTGAATGGAATTCATTTTGCTCCAAAGGAATGTGCGAGGCAATCTCAGCATACATAAGGAATCTGAATTGTGAATTTACAGGGAGTCTGAATTGTGAATTTACAAGGAATCTGAATTGAAAATTTATAGGGAATCTGTGAGATATTTTCAAGATCAAAAAGGAAGTTTTGAATTGGAAATTATAGAAAATCTGCAAGAAAATCTCATGGTACTACAAGGATTAGAATTGAAAATCTACAAAGGAATTTCAGGATTTATAAGGAATCTAAATTGGGAGTTTTATAGGAAATCTGTGAGAGAATTTTAGGGTGAAAAAGGAAGTTTTGAATTGAAAATTATAGAGAATCTACAAAGAAATCTCAGAGTACTATAAGGATTAGAATTGGAAATCTGCGAGAGAATTTCATAGTTTATAGGAAATTTGAATTGGAAATTTTACAAGGAGTCTGAATTGAGAATTTATAGGGAATTTGAATTGGGTGTTTTACAAGGAGTCTGAATTGGGAATTTTATAGGAATTTTGAATTGGAAATTTATAAAGAATCTGAATTGGAAGTTTTACAAGGAGTCTGAATTGAAAATTTTATAAGAAATTTGAATTGGGAATTTACAAGGAGTTTGAATTGGAAATTTATAAGAAATCTTTAAAAAAAACTTCAAGGCAATAAAAAGGTTTGACCAAAGGATCATTAAGGGAACAAAGGATTTGATAAACATGATATTTTGAAGAAGTCCATTCAAGGTATAAATAAAGATACTTCACCAATTTTTTTTTTCTTCACTTAATAGATAGCCAAGATCCCAGCGATTTTTTGAAGATGACTCTTTCTTTCACGACAACTATTGGTGCTTCCACTGAGAGATTCTTCAAGGCTATTAAGTATTAACAAAATGGAAGAAACAAGAGAATCTGGAAATGCCAAAGAGATGTTGAAGATATTTTCTAAATATATAGAGAAGCAATCACAGGAGCAATCGAGGATGCAGCACGTGCAAATGAAAGAAAAAAATACTTGTAAAGCTCTACAATCTGTCATCAATCAAGCAAGGAGATTCAAAGGAAGAAATATATCCAAGTATCTCAAAATCTATGTGAGTAAAATAGAAATATATCAAATTTTCTATAGAAAGATGTGTTTGAATTTTATACTTGCTTGCGTTCTTGAAGTCAAATAAAGAGTCAAAGATTTATACAGAGATGATATAAACTCTTGGAATGAATATGAAGAAGTTTTAAGAGAAGAGTTTCTTGAAGAAGATTCAGGAAGGGTGACCAAAAGAATATTCTTAGAATGGATAGAATAACAACCTGGAAAGCAAATGGATCCTAAAGAATTGCTTGGAGAATTTGAAAGGAAATTTTTTCAACTTCCTATAGCAGATAGGCAATTACTTGATGACAAAAAGGTGGAGTTTTTTCTATAAGCAGTTGATGGGGATTTATAAGATAAATTGTTTTTACTTTTGATTAATAGAAGTGGCAAGGGAGGCCTTACTAATGATTGGAAACAAGTTAAGGAAGTTGTGGCGACAATCATGGAGCAACAAAGGATAAAGACTAAAAGAGGTATAGTTGTGGAGTCAAGAATGGCTCCTATTCCCATCCTAGTAGCTCCAATGATTTCTATTAATCTAATATTAGTTCCAAAAGAAGGTATTTCTGATGAAACTCTTGAAAAACTTATCAAGAATATGAGAGAATTAAGAGTCAAATTCAATGAATTGAAAAAAATTGAAAGAGTGAATTCTCCTAAATTTCCAACAGAAATCAAAAAATGGGTGAAAAGGTGTATGTATCGTGACAGTGAAGATGATGATAGGAGGAATTGCTCAGCCTATAAAAAAGATTTAAAGAAAGAGGTGATCTTTTTCAAGGAAGGCAAGGTAAGACTTACTGCAATTGAAAAACCTGTTGAATTTAATTTTGGCAAGGGTGGAATGAAGAAACTTACGTAAGGCCACATTGGGAGTTCTAATAGTGCATCTATGATTAAAGAAGCAAGTGCATACCATGTTATTGTCGAAATGGAAAATGTAGGAATTTCTACAATTCTTGGCAAGGAGGTTATGTTTAGAGGTGCACATGTTATTAGGGAGAAAACTGGATGAAGTGATCCAATTGATGCTACAAGTATTAAAGCTTACCTAGAAGTTCATGAAGATAATAATGAGATCCAAGAGACTATGGTTGAAGTTAAAAGGGGCAAGATTGCAAAAAAAAAGAAATTAGAGGAGTCCAATAGTAAGAAGGAGAACCAAAGGTTGATGAATAAAAATCAAGAGAAGCAAACCACCATTCTGATGGAATCAAGGCCCTTTTTTTCCTATGCAAGTAAGAATGCCACATTACCTAAAGAAAAATAGGAGAAGAAAAATGAGAATGAAGATTCAAGGAAGGAAAAGACTAAGAATCCGATATTTAAATTAAAGTCGGATATTGAATCCTTTGTTGATATGAAAGGTATTCTTGAAGAGAGGATTTTAGATGCCAAAATTAAATTTTCTTTAAGAGAAGTTCTTGATATAGCCAAGAAGGAATTTCATGAGTTCATCATTGATGTCATTAAGAAGAAAAGGCAAATGACATCTGAAGCAATGATGATGAAGGCTTTGGTAGATACAAAGGATACAGAAGAAGAAAAAGAAGTACAAGTATTTACCTTGTCTTGTGATAGTAAAGAGAAAATTATACAAATTCAATGGTGTAAAAATTCTTATATTAATGATATGATTGTATTTAAAAATGAGAAGGAATTTAGCAAGAAAAAAAGATTTGATATCCTTGATACTTCCACTAACAAAATAAATATAAAAGAGGTTAAAATAATTGAATGTAGAGTGGAAAAGGCCAAGGGTAAAGAATGTAAATAAGTAAAGGCCTCAATTTATAAATATGAAAGGACAAAAGTTAAGGAGAAGCCTGCATTTTCTTGTACATATTAGGCTAGGGCTACTACAGAAGCCAAAGTGAAGATTGAAGATTATAAAAAAAACCTATTTGACATTAGTTGATCGTGGATCTGAGATCAATATAATCTCTAAAAGCATTTATGAAAAGGGAATGTGGCCTATTGACACCAACCATGGATGGATAATAAAGGCTGCAAATAATGAGAGGGGTGAATTATATGGAGCATGTCTAGCAATAAGAGTAAAAATTGGAAATGTGGAGGTGAAACAAAACTTCTTTGTACAAGAATTTGCTGCCTATTCCATGATTTTGGAACAACCATACATTACAGCTACAAAGATGGAGACTAAGATGCTGGATGACGGCTCATATTATGCAAAGATCAAGAGTTGTGATGGGAAGAGGTCAGTACAATTTCTGATTGTAATGACCAATAATGAAAGGAACAAGGAAAAATTAGAAGAAATTTCTTTGAAAATTGGTGATGATTTTTTGAGCTTTTGAGGAGCATCCTGAAGGATGGAGAGTCCAAGGGTGCAGATAAGTCCTCTAGTTTTATACTTCTCAATGTAGATAGGTTTGAAAATGGATTTTTGGATTATACAAAATTTATAATTTCAAAGTTTTCAAGAGTTGAGAATTTGAATTATAAATATCAAAGATGTATGAAGAAAAATAAAAATAAAAACTAAAAAACATGGATTTGATTTCAAATGATGAATTTATTTTTGGAATGATTGATGAAAAAGATTTAGAAGAAGATTTGAATAGTATTTTAAAGAGCTTAGAAGACTTGGCATCTAAAGAAGGTTTGAATAAATATAAAGGAATATTTATGGATTTATATTCAAAGAAATTATATGAAGCAATTAGGGAATCTACTTCCAGGCTGAAGATGATTAAAAATTATAGAATTGAATAAGAAGCAAGGATTAATACTAAATATAAGATAATAGCTAAGAAGATTAAATCGATTGCTACTCAATTACCTCTTAATACTTTAGAATATATTGAGAAAGCAGTAAAGGAACCAAGTCTTAGGGAACCAGGGAGGATTAGTTATAAGTTTACTTGGGAATCATTGGATAAATTGAAGATTGGAAGAAGTGAATTTCTAATCGAAGAAGAAAGGGTGAAGTTTTTGGAGATGATATCTAAACATAGTAAAGCTTTTACTCTTGTTCCAAAAGAAATTGGTTGTGTTGATCCAAGCGTAGTCAGATCAATGGTTATTTTTATCGTGCCTCATGTACCATGGGATTTGAAGCCAATTCCTATACCGAGAGCTTTATTTCCAAAATTGATAAATTTATTAAAAGAAAAGATGAGAATAGAGATCCTTGAACCTTCTATTGCACCTTATTCTAACTATTGGTTTATCATATCTAAAAAGTCTAGAGCACTAAGGTTTATTTAGGATATGCAACCTGCTAACAAAGTCACCAGAAGAAATATGGGTATTGGGCCAATTGTAGATGAGGTAGCTGAGGCATTTGCAGGCCACTCTATCTATTCTGTTAGAGACTTATATTCGGGATATGATCAATTTCAACTAACTAAAGAAAGTAGGGATATTATTACAATGAAGATTCTATTGGCATTAGTATGCATATGTACTTTACCACAGGGCGCTACTAACTCAGTGGCACACATGCAAAGTGCCATGAACCAAAATTTAAGAGATTATATTCTAGATAAGAGAATTCTTTTCTTAGATGATATTCCAATTAAAGGTTGCAAGGTTGAAGACATGGATTCAAAACTAGATGAAGATGGATACAAGATATTTGTAAAGAAGCACACTAATAATGTTGACCAAATATCGGCCAGACTTGAAGAAGTAAACTTAACTCTATTTCTTGAAAAATCAAGTTTTGGAGTTGATAAGATAATTATGGTTGGACATATGTATGGCTCATATGGAAGAAAACCTAACCTAGAGAAGGTTGATGTAATTTCAAGTATGAAGCTATACAAGAATATAATCAAAATAAGAAGATTTTTAGGAGCCTGTGGATTTTATCATATTTGGATACCTCATTTTGGACACATAACAGAACCTTTATATAAGTTATTGAGAAAAGGGAAGATATTTTCTTGAGAACAAGAGTAAGATGAAGCCATGAAAGAATTAAAGGTGGTTTTAAAATTACCACCAGTATTGAAGCAAGTAGATTATCAATGCGAGAGACCAGTGATATATTTTGAAAGAAGGACTCTTGTGGAAGAGACCCAAAAGAATGGATGGAATTCCTTTGAGGGTTGTTGATGATGTTGATACTAAGCATCTAGTTTTAAGAGAGTTTCATGATACATTATGGGCTGGACACATGGGAATATGGGCTACTTTTATCAAAATTAAAGAAAAATATTGGTGGAAAGGTATATACAAAGATGTGGAAGAATTTATAAATTCATGTATAGAATATCAATTACAATCAAAGATTAGACATAGAGATGGTTTGTGCCCTACTTATCTATCTAGTATACACTTTCAATGGATGTTAGACTTAATTGTTATGCCAACTAGCATATGGGATATGAAGTATTTAGTTTTGGCACATGAAAAATTGTCAAATTACATAGAGGGAAGAGCTTTAAGAAGTAAATCCACAGAATTAGTCTGTAGATTTGTTTTGAAAGATATAGTATATTGTTATGGGAACATTGGAAGAATGAGGGCAGATAGGGGTGAATTAGATGCATCAAGAGCTCATGAGTTTTTTAAAAGGTACGGAGTCCAATTGAAGTTGACTATAGCGTTGTTGTAATACGTGCAATTTTACTTGAGAATACTCCGGGCACCTGGCTGTGGAAGACAAAAAGAAAATACACAACAACAAGCTCCTAACAACTCTAATAGAATCCTAAACAACTTCTATTAAATCTTAACAATATTAATCAAATTTTGATCTAATCTTTAAGCAATTACAGAAGAAGAGTAAATGAATCATACATTAATCATAATAGAAAATAACATATAAAATACTCAATTTAGAAAATATTAAAAATAGAATCTTAAAATCTTAAGTCATATCTTATTCAAATCCTAGGCCAAATCTTAATCAAAACCTAGTCAAAACTTAAGTCAAATCTTAAGTCAAATCCTATTCAAATCCTGAGTCAAATCCTGGTCAAACCCTAGTTCAACCCTAACTCAAATCCTAAGTCAATCTCTAATCAAATCTAAATTAAACTCTAAGTCAATCCCTGGTCAAAACCTAAATCAAATCCTAAGTCAAATCCTAAGTCAAACCCTAGCCAAACCCTAGTCAAATTCTAAATCAAATCCTAAATCCTAAATCAAATCCTAAGTCAAAATCTAGTAAAAATCTAAAATCAAACCTTGGCCAAATCCTAATCAAATCCTAAGTCAAATCCTAAGTCAATCCCTGATCAAAACCTAAATCAAATCCTAAATCAAACCCTAAGTCAAATCCTAAGTCAATCCCTGATCAAAACCTAAATCAAATCCTAAATCAAACCCTAAGTCAAATCCTAAGTCAAACCTTGGTCAAACCTTGATCAAATCCTAGTCAAATCCTAAGTCAAATCCTAAAGCCTAAATCCTAAACCAAATCCTAAGCAAATCCTAAACCCTAAATCAAACCCTAATTAAATCTTAAACCAAATTCTAACCAATTCAAATCAACCCTAGGGAAAATTAGAACCTCAATATCTGCTGATTGGACCGTTGATCTTACTTAAAACTATGTATACCTTTCAACCTCTTAGTCAAAAACAAGCACAACAAATTTGAAGAAAATCAAACTTACCAAATGGAAGAAAAACCCCAAAAACTTCTCGGGTGTTGGTAGGCCTCCTTCTCCAACCTTGATGCTGATCTTCTAGTGCTGATTTCTCCCTTTTTCACCATTCAATCAGTTTCAAATCACTCATGTGTATAGGAAAACAAGTCTATTATCCACAAAAATAAAAATTACTCCAATCCAATTAGCAAATTACTCAAGATCTCAAAAATCCTAACTGACCCTCAAAACTTAATTTCTGAGACCTTGACCCACTTAAACCTCAATTACATACAATTAAATCATTAGATTTAGCTCAAATTCATAGCACACATTAACAACAATAATATCCAAAAATCCACAAATTTCTAGCCATAAATCTGCTACAAAACTTTTGAAATTGCTTAAAACATCAACCCTATTTTATTTCACAAAATCCCAAGTTGCCAAAAACAACCCTGATTTTGCAAAGCTATTACAAAGTCATTTTTTTTCCAAGTCACTCAAAACCAACTCCTATACAAAATCCTTCAAGTCCACTCTCTAATCCCAGTCTCCAATGTACAAAAAAGCCCCCCGGATCCGCCGTAGGCATGTGGTTTTGTGCCTCGGGGTCTCATTTCAACCACAGCTTATAACTGGTCTTTTCCGGGTATCTATTTCAATATTTTTGTAGTAAGTTTTTCTAAAACCTCTTCTTAACTCTCATTTATATATGCCTATATCATTTTATTTTCTAATCTACTTTGTTTTGCCTTACTTATGGCCCTACAAAGTAAATAGAAGCTCATTTGTAAAAAGGGTAGCATTAACATTCATTAGTTTTATTCCCTTTTTACTATTATCTATTTTTCTAAGATAATTTGCTACAATATTTTGAACTAAGATCTTCTATAATATACTATTTCCACACTCTTTCACCTAATAATCGCATTATATCACGACAGCGTACAATCCAGAAGCTTATGGAAAAATTGAGAGAGAATATCCTCTAATTATTCAGGCTTTGATCAAGGCATGTAGAAGTAAAGCTAAACTTTGGCCTAAATTGCTGCCATTTGCCTTATGGGCAGATAGGACTACATATAGTTCTGTTACTCACTATATGCCAATAGAGTTGATGATGGGACAAAAACCTATGATGCCAATTGAAGAAAGTTTGCCTAGTTGAATGTTCTTGGCCTCAAAAAATAACATTGACAGAGAAAGATTATTAGAGCTTCGAATCAGGTAATTGAAGAGGTTACTTGAGGATCAACAAAAGGCTATTGAAAAATTGAAGGATGTAAGGTTATACAACAAGATTAGGTTTGATAAAACACACAAGTTGAGACCAAATTCTATTTAAACTGGTGATTCGGTGCTTGTATTTGATAATATATTAGATTATCAACATAGTGCGTTAAGGAAGTTTTTCAGAAGATGGTTTGGACTATATGTAGTAATTGAGGTATATTGTAATGCGATCTACTCTTTAAGAGAACTAGATGGGACACCATTGAGGTCTAAAATTGTTGAAAAATGGATTAAACTATTGAAGAAAAGAGATGGATAAATATATACTAAAGATATCAAATAGTTAGAAACTCAAAAATTAGATCAAGGACTACTACTAGAAGAAGATTGGAAAGAAGAAGAATCAAAAGCAAATGAGAATGAAGAAGAATAAGGTGGCGTATATCAGAGGATGCGCAGATTTAGGAGGGATGGATGTCGTGATGCACTTATAGAGAATCTGTGAGAGAATCTCAAGGTATCACAATTATTAGAATTACAAATCTGTGAGGAAATTTCAAGATTTATAGGGAATCTGAATTGGGAGTTTTATAAGGAGTGTGAATTGGAAATTTTATAGGAAGTTTGAATTGGAAATTTATAGGGAGTTTGAATTGGAAATCTATATAGAATCTTTAAA
The DNA here is from genome assembly GCA_036785485.1 of Physcomitrellopsis africana. NCBI lineage: Eukaryota > Viridiplantae > Streptophyta > Bryopsida > Funariales > Funariaceae > Physcomitrellopsis > Physcomitrellopsis africana. The sequence goes on along the minus strand of JAWRVF010000191.1, from coordinate 142,244 downwards.
AGAATCTTTAAGGCAGTAAAAAAATTTGATCAAAGAATCAATGAGGAAACAAAGAGGTTGATAAATATGATATTTTGATGAAGTCTATTCAAGATATAAATAGAGATACCTCACAAGTTCTCTTTTTCTTCACTTAATAGGCAACCAAGATTCTAGCGATTTCTTGAAGAGGGCTCTCTCCTTCATGACAATGTATTCCAAATTAAGTAAAAAAATTATATCACAATGGCAGCCAATTTAAATCATATTTTTTAAATAAAAAAATAAAAAATAAAAAAATATGTATACAAAAAAAAATGTAAAAAAAATCTAGTATTCTCATTGATATTGATAAAATTAAAGTCTATAATTGCTATATAAATAATTAAAGACATAATAACATCTAGAATTAATAATATTTGCTTTAACTTGAGCTTGCAATAAAAATAACAATAGGTTACAAAGCACTTATTATACAAAAATAACCTTTAATATTAGCCAAATTTATTACAAAATATCTACTAAAGAGTTAAGCTTAATGCCATATCTATAATATCAAAATAAACCATAGTAGCAAACATAAGTTCAAAAGAAAAAATAACATCACTAAAAAATTAAGACCTCAATATACATCACTTTAGCAAAATACAAATATTTGAATATCCAAATTTTATTACCTCATAATAGATACAAAAGTTCATTCTCACAAACCTAAAAATATTAGTTATGTAATCAATATATACAATATATTGCTTTGAAATAAATTACTGTAAAGATCCTATTTATTATATTATTGTTACTACTTGATGTCAAAATATTTTTTAAAAAATCTTATTAACCATGAAAAAATCTTATAAAGAATAGAAATCTATAAAAAAATAAAAAAATGTCCACTCACTAGAATAAATGCTTACAAATAAGTATTTGTAACAATGTGTTTTTAAAGATGATTCATACTTATAAGACCAAAGGCAAGTATAAAGACTATAATTATAATAGAGGTAGTAGCTATATCTTTGAATACATCGACTAATTCTAATTTGAATGTCAAGTGAATATTATAAAGGATTTTTATATGAAGATAATTTGAATTAGGTTTCTAAGGCTCCCATACATATCCACCCAAAGTTGTTAATCCATTTAAGTTGGCAATCCATCTAAGCTAAAGCTATCAATTTGAGCAAATATGCATGAAGCTAAAAAGAAAGTAGAAAACACTGTTGTATTACGTGTCATCTTGTTTGAGAATGCACCAAGTACTTGGCTGTAGAAGATAAACTTGTATTTTTAAACTAATCAAGAATCTAATAACTCTAATAAAATTTCAATTGAATTTTTAATAATCTTAATCAAATCCTAATTATAATAAATAATAATAAAATACTAAAAAAATCTTTAAAAAATTATAAAAAACTTTAAAGAAATCATAAAAAAATCATAAAAAAATCTTAAACAATTCTAAAGAATCCTTAAAGAAATCACAAAGAACTTTAAAGAAATTCTAAAGAAATTGTAAAGAATCTTAAAGAAATCATATAAAAATTTTAAAGAATTTTAAAGAATATCTAAAAAAATCAAAAAGAACCTTAATAAAATCTTCAAAATCCTAAAGAAATCTTAATTGAATCTAATCAAATCTTAAGTAAATTCTAAAAAATTCTAATGAAATTATAAAATAATCCTATATAAATCTTAATTGAATCTTAATCAAATCTTAATCAAATCTTAAGTAAATTTTGATAAATCCTAAAAAAATCCCTAGTCAAATTCTAATCAAATTCTAACAAATTCTAATAAAAATTTAGTCAAATTTAATGAAATTTTAATAAATCTTTAAAAAATCCTAAAAAAATCTTAATTAAATTTTAATTAATCATAATAAAATTCTATTATAAATTTAAAATTTTATTAATTATTAAATTAAATATTGATCTTCATTAAAATTTACACACTTTTTAATTTACTAATTGATAACAAATATATAAAATCTAAAGAGAGTTAAATTTACAAATTGATAAAAAAAACTCTTAAACTGCTTAGGTATAGACTGTCTTTCTTTTTTAACATTGATGTCAATCTTCCAACATCAATATCTTCTTTTTGCACCATTTACTTATTCTAAAAAAATTCATAAATTTTAGAAACTAAGTCCACTATCAATTTTTATTAAAATTATTTTAATCTAACTAATAGATTGTTTAAAATCACAAAAATCCTTATTAATCTTCAAAATCTAATTTTTGATACTTTAATCTACTTAAATTCTAATAATCTTTACATGTAGATCTTTTATACACTCACAAAATTCTCCAAAATGTGAACTTACTTTATTTCTCAAAAATCAAAGTCACCAAAATATAACCTTCACTTTATATAGTTCTTACAAAGTTTTTACAAATTCAGAAACCTCTTAATCAATGCTAATAAAATCCTATTAAGTTTGCTTCTCAATATTGCTCTTTGATAAAAAAATAACATTCTATTTGCCTAAGATGTATGGTTTTGTATCTTGGAGTTTGGTTTCAATCCTAGTTTACAACCGGCCTTCCTTAAGTATCAATCTAAGGTTTTTTTAAATAATTTTTACTAGAAACTATCCTTTATTTTTCATCTAATGATGTATTTAGTATTATTTTAGCTAATTTATCTTATTTTATCTTATTTATGGTTTTATAAAATTAATAGAATCTTTTTTTTTATAAAAAAGTGATATTAAAATTTAAATATTTAAATATTTCTTTATCTTTTATTTATATTTTTTAAAATAATTTTATTATTAAGTTCAAAAACACAAATTGAAAGAAAATACATAGAATACATAGGTTAATGAAATCTATATTTTTTAAAAATGATAAAATAAAAATAAGAAAGTATATATATATTCAAAAAAAAACTAGAATGATTATTGCCAAAGATTAGAAAATACAAGGACTCTTGAACTAGACTAGAGACAAGAAAACAATTGATAAGAATGAAGAAAGCTTCACTCTTGTTTCTATTTATACTATCTACCTAATAATTACATGGCGGTGTTCTATAGGACCTCCAACATGTGTCCAATTTGCAAGAGATGTGTTAGACTTGCAAGACAAGTTTCTTATATGTTGTCAAGGACATGAACTAGAAAAAAGATGCATAATCTAATGAAAACTGTATCAAAGAAAAATCACAAAATGCGAATAAGAAAGTATATATATTCAAAGAAAATTGGAATGGCTATTGCCAAAGACTAGAAACATAAAGACTCTTGAAACTAGACTAGAACCAGGAAAGGAGTTGACAAGAGTGAAGAGAGCTTCACTCTTGCCTCTATAAATATTATCTAACTAAGAGCTACGTGGTGGTATTCTATACGATCTCATACATGTGTCTAATTTGCAAGACATGTGTCAAACTTGGCCGACAAGTTTCCCACATGTGCGCCACGTACTTGGCTTGTTCCGCAAGCTACCAACATGTGTGCCATGTGGCTAGCTTGTTGACCAATTTTTTAACCTATCAATCACCTATAGACATGTATAAAGGTGATTTCGTATCTATGAAGCTTCTAGGAAGCTTGTCTATCAGATATTATCAAATCAACTTATTTTACCTACTTCTATTGGTCTATATTACTTAGATAATTTATTGGAATAAATCTTATGTCCGTGACATTATCCTCTCTTTTAGAAACGAGTTCCACGAGGAGTGATAATTATATGTTGAGGAAGTCCAGGATACGTCAAATTGTGCTTGCCACATACTCTGATCTTTGTTCCCTTTGAAGGTAGTTGATAGGTCCTTTCAGCCATCGATAATGTCCCATACCAGGGCGAGAGGACCACCCTATTATTTGATCATTGTTGAGGCCTTCATAACTTCCTTCAAAGAAAATATTAGGAACACCATCTGGAATAGTTCCTACCTCTAAAAGTATCACCAAACATTGGGAGTCTCTTCCAAGGTCGTAATATCAAACACGTTGTATTTCACCATCAATCTGAGGAAGGACATGTCGTTCTTGAGGTTCTTCATTTCTATTTTGTCGTCTTAAAGGTTGTGATAGTCGTAATGTCTCATCCGATAAATCAACAAATGAATTTGTTGGTTGTTGATCCTCCATCTCTTTAGCATGAAAAAAATCTAATGACAAATAATGATACAAGGTAGGATGAAACTTCTATAGAACCTCGTTTGCTTTATAGCAAAGATTTTTTTGAGTATTTATCTTGGTTTTGATGGATGTTGTTGATGAAATGCATGGACTTTTATTGATGTATTTGTTAGATTCTTTGATGGCTCCCATGTGCATTCACTAATATTGTATTGACGGCAATGCACAAGATATTCCAGTTGATTTTGATGCCGCCTTGAATCTAAAATCTCTTCAACTTCAAATTCTTCATCGTTGTCCATTTCTACAGAAGGCGGTGGCATTTGTCTTCTTCATTGTATATCCACTGTCTTGTATGGCTTGAATAGTGACACATGGAATACAAGATAGATTTTTATGGACTCTGGTAGGTATAATCGATATGCAACTAGAGTGATTTGTTTAGAAATAGGATAAAGTTGAAGCCTACGATAGTCCAACTTATGACAAGGACGAGTAGTCTTGATATTGCGATGAAGTAACCATACCTTGTCCGCTACATTGAGTTGTGGTTCTTCCTTGTGATACGCATCTATATTTGTTTTTTGTCGTTCTTGAGCTTCTTTTAATTGCACCTTTATTATTGCATGTAGCTTTCACAAACGATTTGCCAAATCTTCTGCTGCTTGATTATCAACTTTTGAAAAGTCAAAAGCATTAAGTCCTGGGTGGTAACCATAATTGGCAAAGAAAGATGTTTGTTGCTTAGAAGAATGTATCGTATTATTATAAGCAAATTTTGCCAATGGTAGAAGAGCTATCCAATCATCTTGTTGATAGTTGATGGTACAACTTAAGTATTGCTTTAAGACTTGGTTCATGCGCTCAGTTTATCTATCAATTTGAGGATGAAAAGCTGAAGATAATTTTATGTCCACTTTTAAGATCTTGAAAAGGATTCTCCAAAATCTTGATACAAACTGAGTTCTCCTATCCAATATAATATCCTTAGATAACCTATGATAGCAATAGATATTATCAATGAAAAGCTTAGTTCTTTCTTCACATGTGATAGATTTTGTGCATGGCACAAAATGTGCCATCTTGGTGAACCGATCTACTATCACAAATATAGAGTCATAAGATCTTGAGCTTAAAAGATCTGTGATGAAATCTATAGAAACAGAAGACCATGGTTGTTCTGGAATAGGAAATGGCTGAAGAAGCCCAAAAGGTCGATGACGAGGAGTCTTTGATCTTGAGCAGATATCACATGATTGTACAAAGTCTTTGATTGCTTTCCACATTTGAGGCCACTAAAAATCTTTTGATATAAGTTTCAAAGTCTTGTTGTATCCAAAATGTCCTACCGTTAGAAAATCATGATGTGTTTGAAGAACACGTGAACGTACTTCTTCTTCTAGAACATATACGCATCCTTCGAAATATAGTAGATTGTTCTTGAACTCAAATTTAGAAGAATCATAAAACTTAGAAGAATTATTCTTGATATCATAAACAAGAGGGTCTAAGGTCATACTTGACTGAATTTGCTTGAAAAAAGTTGAATCAACAATTAATGTTGATTTTATTGCTCGAAGATGAAACTGCTCTGGCTTCAAGAGGACCATTCTTTGTTGCTCAAAAGCTGCATCTCCTTCTTTTGGTACAAAATAAGAATGTGTAGAAAAAGCATTAGACAAACCTTGTTGTTTTCCTGACCGATAAGTGATAATGAACTTGAATCTTGACAAAGACATACTCCAACGAGTTTGACAATAATTCAACATATGTGCCAACATGAAATACTCGAGGTTCTTATGATCCGTATATATGGTGATTGGACTAAAAGCGCCTTCTAGATAATGACGCCATTCTTAAAAGGAATCCACGATTGCAAGAAGTTCTTTGTCGTGGATCTCATAATTGATCTTGGTTGCTGAGAATTTTCTTGAATGAAAAGCTACTGGATGAAGTTTGTCATCTGTTCCCATTTGTGACAAAATTGCATCGAAGGCAAAGTCTGATGCATCTGTTTCCATAAAAAATGCCTTAGAAAAATCTATACGATACAGGATAGGTGCAGAAACAAACTATGTCTTCAAAGCTTCAAATGTTGCTTCCGCTTTTTGATTCTATTGGAATTTGTCTTTACAAGTCAAATGTGTAAGTGGAGCCGCAACTCGAGAGAAGTCTTTGATGAAGATCCGATAATAATTGGCAAATCTCAAAAAGTATTGGACATGTCTTACCGTCTTTAGAATCTTTCAATTAATGATTGTTTGGATTTTCTTAGGATCCATCATGAGACCATCATTTGAAATGATGTATCCTAAGAAATCAACTTGAGTAGTGTGAAATATACACTTTTTCATCTTGGCGTACAATCTCGCATTTCTAAGTTTTTGTAATACTTGACGAACATGTACTTCATGTTCTTTTACATTCTTAGAATAGATCAAAATGTCGTCTAGGTAGCAGATGACAAAATTGTCTAGGAATTCACAAAAAATATCATTCATGAGATGTTGAAAAGTAGCTCGTGCATTCGTAAGTCCAAAAGGCATGACATTATATTCAAAATATCTGTACCTCGTTCAAAATGCAGTGTTTCATTCATCTCCTTCTTTGATGCATACTAGATTGTATGCTCTTCTTAGATCTATTTTTGTATAGATCCTAGCTTGATTCAACTAGTCAAGGAGTCTTGATATCAGAGATAATGGATATCTATTTTTGATTGTGATCTTGTTGAGTCCTCGATAGTCAACACACATTTGCAATGATCCATCATTTTTCTTCACAAATAGAATTGAAATTCTTGTTGGAGATTTAGAATGGCGTATAAAATTCTTGGCCAAATTCTTGTCAATATACGCCTTGAGTTCAGCCAATTCATCTTGTGATAAACTGTAGATTGGTCCAAATGGTGGCTGAGTTCCTTCTTTAAGGTCGATTGAACGATCATATAGATGATGCTTTGGAAGAATATCTGCATTTTTTTTCTCAAAAACGTCTTGATAATCTTGATACTGACTTGGAATGCTACTTGAAGTCTTTCCATCGTTGGAAATAGGTGTAGCATAAATGACAAAAGATGATCTTTCTTTTGCGGCATGAAAGAAAGCTCTTGCATCTATAAATGTAGGTTTAATTCTATTAGACTTATGATTTCTTACTTCATTAAGTATATTGTTAGCTATACTTTTAGAAAAGTTCAGAGTACGAAAAATCCAATCTATTTGAGGGTTGTGTATTTCTAATCATGATAGACTTAGAATAACTAGAATAGAGGGAGATCTAATTATGTTAAAAATTACGCAACTATTATGGCCATTTACTACTACATCCTGAGGAAGTGTGTCATGAGTAACATCTCCAAAAGATAAAAGACGACCATCTATGACTTCTACGTGTACGGGTTTAGATTTTTGTACTATTTGTATTTTATGGCTTTTAGCAAATTCTTCATCTAAAAAGCAAGCCGAGGCTCCCAAATCTATTAAGGTAGAGGCTTTGTAATTATTAGGTCCTAAATACACATCTATTATAAAACAGGGAGATGGTTGTGAGGAAAGGATAGGACCTTCATTAGAAATTATACAAGATCCCAGCCGCACGGTCCTTATTGTGGCTGGACAAACTCGTTTTCCGACATATTGTCTTCTTTGACAGTCGTACTCCTTATCTTGTGGTTGCGTCGTTTCTTTGGACAATTTTGAGCAGTGTATTTAGATTTTCCACAATACAAGCATAATCCCTCTTGACAACATCAAGTCTTTTCTTGTTCAGTAAGTGGCTTAAAATATATAGCATCAATTTGCATGTCCTCGACTTCTGAAGGTACATATTGAGAAGACATTGGTGCTGCCACTAAATTATAATATCGCTGAGGTTCTCTTGTACGACTTTCAAATCGAAATTCAAAAAGTTGATTATCACACTTCATCACAAAGTCTATTGCTTGACTCAATGTTTGAATATTGGGTAAGTTCAACATCAATTTCTTCACTTCATATTGTAATTCGTAGAGAAACTGACTGATAAGTGCAGCATCGTTCTACTTAATATCGATTATTACTTATCAAAATTGTGAAGTATATGATGTCACTGATCAATTGCCTTGTCATAGGATACAAAGCTTGTTGGTTGCAACACGAGTTGCATCATGTTCTCCATACTCAGATCAAAATTTTGCTAAAAAAGCTTCTAAATTATCCAATATTGGATCACGTCGTTCCAGAAAAGATGAACACCAAGATAAGGCAGAACTTGAAAGTAGTATATCAATAAATCTGACTTGCGATCTTAGAGTTGGAAAACTTTGTAGTTGGAATTCAATCACCAGTTGGACTTGGTTGATGAATCCTCGAAATTTGGATCTTGTGCCATCAAACTTCTCAGGTAGACCAATTTTTGATTCTCTGATGTTTGGACAATGTTCTAATAGAGGAGGAATTATATGGCTTGGTGTAGATGTTGAAGCAGCTCCAACTATATCTATATCTTCATTATTTGGTAACCTTATTGCTCATTGTGGAGGTACAGTGAGTTGATGCATTGCAAGCATCAATTCTCTCATTTGCCCTTGCATTTGTGCCATTGCACTCTTCATTTCGGCAAGCTTTGCCATGATAACACTTCAAAAAATATCTAACACCACTCGAGATAAGTAGAAGGGAGAACAAAGAAAATACTAGGAATAATATCAGTTTAAAAGAAGATAATCCGCAACTTCTAATATGCTTGTATCTTATCGAGAGAAAGGGATAATCCACTCTTAATCAAGACAAGACAAAGCTATGATATTATACATGTACTCTTGTCAATCTGTCAAGGACATAAACTAGAAAAAAATGCATAATCTAATGAAAATTGTATCAAAGAAAAGTCACAAAATGGGAATAAGAAAGTATATATATTCAAAGAAAACTGGAATGGCTATTGCCAAAGACTAAAAACATGAAAACTCTTGAAACTAGACTAGAACCAGGAAAGGAGTTGACAAGAGTGAAAAGGGCTTCGCTCTTGCTTCTATAAATACTATCTAACTAAGAGCTACGTGGTGGTATTCTATAAGACCTCATAGACGTGTCTAATTTGCAAGACATGTGTCAAACTTGCATGACAAGTTGTCCACATGTGCGCCACGTACTTGGCTTGTTCCGCAAGCTACCAACATGTGTGACACATGGCTAGCTTGTTCCACAAGCTACCAACATGTGTACCATGTGGCTAGCTTGTTGACCAAGTTTTTAACCTATCAATCACCTATAGACATGTATAAAAGTAATTCCGTGTCTATAAAGCTTCTAAGAAGCTTCTCTATCACATATTATCAAATCAATTTATTTTACCTACTTCTATTGGTCTATATTACTTAGATAATTTACTAGAATAAATCTTATGTCCGTGGCATATGTCCGCCACATACTTAATTTGTTCCAAAAGCTACTAATATGTGCGACACATGGCTAACTTGTTGGCTAAGTTTTTAACCTACTAATTACCTATAGACATGTATAAATGTGAAACCGTATCTATAAAGCTTCTATGAAATTTTTTTATGAGATACTATCAAATTAATCTACTTTTATCTACTTCTATCTATCCAAATTAATTAGATAATTATTAGAATAAATCTTATATTTGTGATATTAAATCTTTAATTAATCTCTTTTATAATATATATCTTTTTTTGTTCTTCTACCCTATAGCTGTATTATAATACAAAAGCGCTGCTCATATAAAGTCATGGGTTCTAGCAATATTCAACCTTTCAATCAAATATGTTGCAGTTGCCAATTCTTGTAATATGCTAGAAATAACCCACAAACAATTTTATTTATTGTTCTTCATCTAGACCATGCAATCTCTCAATTCTAATTTGCATTGCAAATTGTTGTTCATGTTATTTACTATAATCAAATAAGACAATGTTTCAACATACTTATATTTTTAAAATTAAAATAAAACTTTAATAGAGAGATAAAAGCAAATATAATCTAATAAACTAATGTATTTAACCAACACTACTCTTAAGGTATGACTTTGCATTATTAAATAATACAAGAAAGTTACTATTAGCTTGGTTTACACAATATGAATCTCAATTTAAAACCAAATGGAATCCAAGGCTATACATAAGCCACCATTGAGCCTTTGAGGATCTACTAGGAATGTATAACTCTTAGCTAGAGCCCAATCATATGTACTTATTGCCATTTGAAAAGATCTCTTTAATTTAATATGGTCTTTTTTACCAGATAAGGCATCATTTTTTCCAACGCTTATCTAGGAGTAATACAACTTTGTTGTAATATCTATCCCACTAACTTTTGTACAACCAACATTTATTTAGAAACGCAAAGTTATTTAGCTGCATTGTCTTCTCTAAATTAGACGTGATAGAAAAATACCAATTGAATCTTCAAGAAACTTATTCAAATCAATTAGATGCAATTCAAAGATATTCTAGTGGTTGCATTAGTAGTAGAGAGTGTCACAACTAAGTAAAAGATATTACTAATTAAAGTAATTTTTTAAAGAAAATTCATTAGAATGGCATTGTAGAAAGAAAACAAGTTTAAGACGAAAGGACTCAAGTATTAAGATTACTCACTTAATTCATCACTTAGTTTATAAAATTCCATATTTTTTATTAATTATGCAAAAAGCAATGTTATAAGTTTACAACCTAAGAACAACCTTTATTCTAGCAAATATTATCAACTAAGTGAGGAATATTAGTTAAGGGATATAAATTACACTTTATATATGTATATAGATAGATAGACACACAATAGTACCTTGTGTAAAGAACAATGTATCTTAGTAGCATTGGCCAAGTGTTAATTACTACAACTTTTGTGTAAAATATACCATATGTAAGAAAACTTTAAAATTGATGATAATTGATAAAATATCAATATAAAGTACTTGAAATGAAATAATAGTGACGCATACTAAGAATATGAAATATTTTCCCAATAAAACATATGGAAGAAAATTTAAGCCTCATTGAAAAGAAAAAGAAAAAAAGTGCAATATTTTATAAACAAAAATTATACTTGGATAAAATATTTCAATAAAAATATTTTCAAAAATAAAAAAATATGTTGTTTCTCATAGAATTGAGGAAGTTAATGATTGTATAAAGAAACAATGATAAAAGATATAAATCACCATGTTTGAAGTCAAACAGAAAAACAATCATGCAATGGACCTAGTATAAATCAGAAAAAGTAATGCAAGTTCTGGTAGTAAAAGCATACACCCATGGACAACTCCGAATAATGAAATTGGGAAATGTGTGAGCCACCTCACTGTGCATGGGAACCCCCAGACCCGGGAAGAGAACCGAGGGCACCCGGAGGATCGGGCCAGGGTAGCAAGCATGACCGGCGCCTGCGACAGCTTGGGCAGCAAGCATGTAGATGTTGTTATTGTTGCTGCTGGTGCTGCTGCTGTTGTTGCTCCATTCCTCGTGGTCATCGCTAAATTGCTGGAATTGCTTCGACGTCGACGGGGCGCCAGGGGACCAGTTCCGCTCATCGCCAGCGCCTTCTTCCCCAAGAACTGCCGGAGCACGTCCTCTTCATCGCACTCTCAATTCCGAGGGCTGTGACCTTGTGCAGAGAAGCAGGCGGAACGAGGCCTACGAAGAAGAAGTCAAAGTCGAAGTCGAAGAAGGGGGCCTGCCTTGCTTAGGTCGCGGTTTGTAGGGTTTGTAGCGAGCGCGCGTGAGTGGGTGAGGATGTTTAGGAACCAGTATGACACGGACGTGACGACATGGAGCCCCGCGGGGCGCCTGCACCAGGTGGAGTATGCCATGGAGGCTGTGAAACAGGGGAGCGCCGCGATCGGGCTCCGATCCAAGACGCATGTGGTGCTGGCTGCGGTGAACAAGGCATCGTCAGAGCTTTCGTTGCACCAGAAAAAGCTGTTCAAGATTGATAATCACATAGGGATTGCTATGGCGGGGCTCACCGCTGACGGGCGTGTATTGTCTCGGTACATGCGATCGGAGTGCATCAATCATAAATTTGTTTACGAGTCGCCTCTCCCCGTCGGCCGCTTGGTGGTTCAAGTTGCAGATAAAGCTCAGGTGATTGATTCTGCTTTCACTGTATTCAGTTAGATTGGTTTGTGTGGTTTTTGGAGGTTTTCTTCTCAACCGAAAATTTGTCCGGCCGCGGGACATTTTTAGTGCACATATTTTTTAATATCCTAATTACCCCGATGCTGATTCGTCAAGCCACTGCGGAACCAAAAGCTGATCGTCGAATTCAAAGCTTTTGTTCCGAATCCGCTCCTCTCCTACTTAGGTCTAGGTCAAATATATTCGAATATCAGGGATGGGTGTTATCCTAGAGAACAGCGCGATGCTACCAGTACTAAGTCAGCAGATTAAGCAAATTCGAAAGCATTTTCTCTCTCAAGTATTATACATCAATACCATGACGTACCCGCTGCACTGGAAGCCTCATTGCGTCTTCGGTATGCCGAATGCGACTGTGACTGCGCGAAAGATGAAAACTGTAGTTAGGATAGTATTTAAGATGCTCCATATCAAGAAATTGGGTAGTACTGCCTTACTGGGCTCTAAATAGCAGCAGGTCTAATGTCTTTCCTGATAAATTTCAACAAGCTTTTCTGCGCTCCCTGCGGAATTGTTTTTTGAATATCTAAGTATAAACATCCGGACATCAAACGTCAAAGACATTGAGCTGCATTCGAACATCTGCATTTGTGAGAATTTATTTTATTGAAGCATAAGACTTTCTACTTAGGTGGATCTTTTTGTGAATTTTCCATTTACATTTCTTGTTTCAGCCAACCACTATTAGTCGCTCTTCTTCTTTCTCTCATGCTTGTATTTTAGGGTAACGTGTAATTTGTAATGATTGTAATTAGTATTAGTGCCGAGTCGTCTTCCTTTTTAAAGTAATCCCACGAAGAATTTCTGATCGTCTTGACTAGAATATCTTCGCTTTCTTGCTGCACATTGTTGATCTTTTCGTTAATCCAAAATGTTCATGTGGCAACTTCATGTGTCGTGATAGTTGATTCTTGATGTGCTCAGTTCCTTTTGTTGATAAACTTTCTTTTTTCCCCATTTCCACAGGTGTGTACGCAACGCTCGTGGAAGCGGCCATATGGTGTAGGTCTTCTTGTTGCAGGACTAGATGAAACTGGTCCCCACCTTTATCAGAACTGTCCTTCCGGCAACTACTTTGAGTTCCATGCGTTTGCTATTGGATCCCGTTCACAGGCTGCAAAAACATACTTGGAACGAAAATTCGAGAGTTTTATGGACTGCTCTAAGGAGGAGTTAGTTCGTCATGCTCTTCATGCTGTGAAGGAATCACTTCAAGAAGAGGAGCTTAGCAGTGCTAACTGTGGGGTAGCTATTGTTGGTGTTGGAGAACCTTTCGTTATTCTTGATTCTAAGTCACTTCAGGCATGCATTGAGTCATTGGAAGGTGCCAAGGATGATCAAGCGACCAAGATTGAAGTGGAAGAGGAAAGAAATCCCTCAGTCATTGAGCGGCAGGATGTTTCAGGTGGAGGAGGCGTAGGAGTTGGTGCTGAAGGCGAAGGCCCTTCAGACATGGAGACTTGATGACAGGGTGTTCGGGGCCATTCGAGGCGGGAGAAGCTGGTCCATAGTTTTTTGAGGTGCTAAGGATCTTGCCATATGTTGCAGACTCTCTGCTTCCAGAAAGTGAACAAATCACGCAGTTTAAAGTATGTCAAAGTTTCCAACATTTTTATTGTGCTGCATTAAACCCCGTCCTAATCCTACTATATGGTGCAAAACCAGGTGGTGGCTTACACACTGATCATTGTGAGTACTCTTGGGGTTGCTTCCAATGTTTTTGTCTATAATGTATGTGCTTGAATATGTTTTTAATTGGCGCAGCAGCCTCCACCAACATTTTAGGTCCGTGGCTAGACTTTAGTCTCCCTTCCGCCCCTTGTTTACATGATGATGGCTGCATCTTATGTAGAAGTTGCCAGGAGTCTTGTGGTTTAGGTTTTATTTTTTCATTCGTCCGTCACATTCTTGAAAGTTTCCTAGTTATGAAATGGAAAACAGTGATGCATAACATACCTAATTCCTGCTGTCATAGGGTTACATGTGACGATCGAAATTCGGTACACGTTAATGTAGACCGTGTTAATCTGCATGTCACGGATGGTTTGAAATCAACAAATGTATGTGACCTGCAAGTAAGTAAAATAATTTGCTTCAGCCAATTCCTGTTTGTTTCATGTTATTACAAATGAAGTGGGCATTTCGAAGTGTTCAGTCATGACATTACACAGGTCTGTTAGGTGCACCTATCTCGATTATATCACATGGCAACGAACTGGAATTAGTGATCCATCTCATGATGTTTCAATTACAATAAGTATAAATGTTTGGTTAGGTTGGATTGGGAATTCTTTACTTTAACAATTTCTAAAATAGATCCAAAATACGAAGTACATAAAACTGTTTCAAAGTGTGTATATTGGAAAAAAATAATAATAATCTTTTTCATGAAAATTCCAATCATGTGAATTTCATCTTACAATTGAAGTGAAAAAAATAAACACATATGGTATAATAATATTTTAAAAGATATCCACCAAACAAATATTATAATATTAATTTTTGTTATGAAGGATAGTGATAGGAACTTCCAATTTTATACTTTTTTGAAATTTTAATATAAATGCATCTATTTTTTTATTTACTTATTTCATTGTTATCTTTCTATAATTCTTTTACTTACCACCAACTAAAACTAATCAATGAATTTGCTTATTTTTTCTTTATTTTTCCTTTTATGCAATTACATTCAAACATCCTAAAGTTAGCATGTATATATTACAAAGCATGGTTTATAAAATACCCCAAATAACGTCTGAAGTAGGGTTTTCTAATCTCTAAAACATTACTAAAAAAACTGAATGATAGTCATCATGTCATATACACATTCGACTTCTTGGCATTATTATTTCAAATTTATTTGAAGGATACGTTAATTATTACAAGTTCTTGCTTGTCATTTTCCTTATTTCAAAAATATGAAAATAAAAAATTAGACGAATCCAAACAATATAAATAAATGAATAAAGTACTTGGTGAAGCATGGTATAATTGGAGTATAGGTATGACAGAATTTGGTGAGACGAGAGTGGAGAGCATGGAAAGGACACGAGGATTGGCCAACGAACAAAATGTGGAAGGACGAGGAATAGGGACGAAGTCGTCAGCGACTAGGGGCTCGTCCGACGGAGGGAGTCATAGCTCGCGGAACACGGAGCACGGAGACGCAGGGTTATCAGCAACAGCAGCAGCATCAGAAGCATTAGCAGGAGCAGGAGCAGCAGGGATCAGGATCAGGTGGCGTTGGAATTGTGTCGCAACGCGTTGCTGCTGCTGCTGCTGCTGCTGCTGGGAATTCGTCGGAGATGGCCATGACAGCACACCTCGGGGTGTCCCTTCACGCTCAGCCTTCGAAACTGAGCTCGTTGCAAGGCTTGAAACCGTTGGAGGGATGTGCAGTGCCGCGGAGTGTGACCCCTGTGAGCTCCGGCGCTGCCGCTGTCTCCCGGAGAGGATTGGCTCTCAGAGCTTCCCATGCGAACACTATTAGGGCTGCGAAGAAGGGAGCACCGCCAATGATGCCCGCTGTTCTCACGCCATCCGGTCCCGTGGACTTGAGTACTCTCATGTTCCGTAATCGAATTATCTTCGTAGGATCTCCTGTGAATTCTGAGGTATGAGTTCACGAGGTTGATTTCGTGTTGGATGATATTTTAAATCCTGATAATCCACAATCAGTTCATCGCTGGAAAGAGTGACATGGGTTTGTTGCGGGTCTTGCTTCGTTCGGCAGGTGGCTCAGTCGGTCATTTCGAAGCTTCTGACTCTAGCAGCTATCAATGACGAGGAGGAAATTAAGGTTGGCTTACCATCCTATTATTCCTTGGCGTTGCTCTTGAAGTATTGTTAGATAGGATTGTCTCACTGTTTCTACTCCACCCCACCAGTTCCAATTGTCCAACATGATTAGGGTTTCGCCCACCCATGCATCTGCGGAGAGAAACGAGTTGGGTTCGTATTGCGATTTAGAGTGACGAGCTTCTCACACGACTTGGCTGAAAAATTGCAGATGTACATCAACTGTCCAGGTGGCAGCACTTATTCAATTATGGCTATATTCGATGCTATGCAATGGGTGAGTCACGGGATGTAGACTGAAGTTCAATTTGTATGGGACAGCACGTATCTGTATTCATTTGAATTCTTATTGTGCCTTCCATGAAGGCATTCCAAGGTTAATTACACGTCTAACCGAGGTTGCAATGGTTTTTTTTAGTATGTTGGTTTTATGTGAATGCAGATTAAGCCAGATGTCAGCACTGTTTGCTTTGGTATAGCTGCTAGCCAGGGTGCGTTGCTACTTGCAGGAGGCAAGAAAGGCAAGCGCTTCGCAATGCCGAACGCTCGTATCATGATTCATCAACCTCAAGGAGGCTGCGGGGTATTACTTCTCAGCTATTCGTTAACTTCTCGTTTGCTGTTTAGAGAGCTTACAACTGAAGTTGTATAGTTTATAAGTTTTGAGTTTATTGCTCTTCATTCCTTGTTGCTATTTGCTGTCTCTAGACTCCTCTCCTCTCGAGTGGTCGTTACTCGTACAGACCTTGTCGATCGTGCTGTCAGATCAGTTTGTTCGCATTTATACTGTTACCTTTCCGCTCATCCTGACAGTTTTAATACCTTTTCATTTTTGCTGGACACTCACCATGTTTTTGGTGTTATTGATTGTCAGGGAACGGCAGACGATGTTAGACGACAAGTGAACGAAGTCATGTTCTCTCGGGATGTAAGTCACTTAAAAGTCAATTTAGTCATTTTATCACTAGTCTCTCCACCAGTTTCGATTCATCGAATCATGATTATTGACTCGTGACACCGGCACCATCAAAAATTCTGATATCTAAAAATTCTGTGCAGAAAATAGACAAGATGTATTCAACATTCTGCAATCAACCTTTGGAAAGAGTGCGCAAGTTTACAGAGCGAGATTATTTCTTCTCCGCTGCTGAGGTACTTAATCTCCAGCATATGAAGTCTCGTACTCTTCTTCGTTAACGATTGTGATTCTGTCATTACGATTCTGACTCTGTCATGGAGGAGCCCTATCTTCTGTTCATTTTTTGAGCTTAGTATTATTAATAATCAAGCTTAAAAAAGTAATAATGTGACAACGTGATGATACTGCTTGTGACTGCAGGCATTGGATTTTGGATTGATTGACGGTTTGTTAGAGACAGAATTCTAAGATTCGGCAACAACCCTTCCACGACTCCTGTTGAAGACTTTCACTGTAATCGAAACTGACAACTACAAATGTGCTCCGCATTGTGACAGCGCAGAATTACTATTTGGTTTGTGCTCAATCTTAGACAAGAATGTCATGGCTCATTTGAAATATTCTTTTGTTTGAAAGAGCTTCATCCGCTGCCAGTCTTTGTACAAGATTAAGGATTACACGGAATAGTACTGAGGATAGGTTTGATTACGGTGTAAAATGCGCATTTGTGGTTTAACATGATGACACTCATTTTTCCTCATCGAGTTATCCCTTAACTGAAACGTGTCATAACTACTGTACAACCAATATGCCAATTAATCAAGATGTTTGGGCGTGTTGCCCAGATTACTTCAACATTATGCACGGTGTTCTCTAAAAATGAGAACTGATGCTGATCTTCTCTTACGCAATTGTTGAGATTTAAAATGACTACTTGCGATGTTCATGTTGCTGTACATGATGTACGAGGGAACAGCACGAATTGTCGAATAGCTCCTTCTCAAGCTTCGGCTCATGGTGACTTTTGGTGAGCATTTCAACTCCAACTAGTGTTTTGATTATCATAATCCCGTCCAAGTACATCTCATCTTAAGATAATTGAAATGATCCATTCAGAATTATCATGCAGAGTTGAAAAGCACAAGATGCTGACAAGCACTTAAAACTTTATTGCGCTGAATACCACCGTAGTAGTACATTGTTGCCTAAAAGAGTGGACAAAAGTGCTCCTAAATGAAAGGCAGAGATTTTCAAATAGGCATGAAAAATCACCAGTTACTACTGGTCCGCTGTTGTATACAGAACGAGAAAGACTCGTCATGGTGGACCAAGTTAATGGTCTGGTGCAAAGTGCACTGCACGGCAATAGGTTTCTTCATTCGAACTTTCAATTAAAATCCATTCGCCCTAATTTCTTTCTTACTAACCCTCGCAGCTTAAGCCGCAAATCCTTGCACAAGAACGGGCAAATCCTTGCACAAGAATCCTTGCACAAAATCCTTGCACAAGACTTCAAAAACGGGCAATCCCGACTTCCTTACTTTCTTCCGTTGAAGCCAAGCTAAATGCATGAACAGATATTTCTTAACCTAAACTTCTGTCCAACTTGGGTCACACATGCGACACTAGAATATATGATTCACAAAGAACAACTCCAGAAAATCGAAGTGATAAAAAATCGAACTTCTAAAATGAAAAGAATATGTTTGACTCCGACTGACTGAGAAATCTGCCCCAATATTATCATGTCAAAAAGCCCTGCAGCCAACTGTCGATGAGGAATGATGCACTTGTAGTTAGCAACATTATGATTTTAATGCCCAGATTTTACCGAAGGAAGTCCTCAGACAGCCAGACACTATGAGAAGGCAGGCTTCACACTCTTACTGGATCCATAAACACAAGCCGGGAGTTCCACGTTACTAAAAAGCTGTGCAGTCTATTATGAACACTTCAAATGCATGAGACGATGCAAACTGCCGAGAGTGAAGTTCAATCAAATGACGGAGCACACACTTCACACTTTCAAGTGATATATGGCTAAGAGTGATTTAGAGTTCCAAGGAAAGCCAATTCTGACTTCCAAAGGATCCGGCCTGAGAATTTATCAATTGAAAGATTAATTGAACCCTATGTCTGGCTCACCCTCTATGCTATCTACATGCTGTGCTACCCTCTCCTCTGCCCCTCCACCCCCACTGCTTGCGACAGTGACTTCAATAGAGACATTTGAAAACAAGTCTGGCACAGACAACAGACAAAGGTGTTACACATTACCATCCCCCGTCCTTGCCTCCCTGCAGTATACGATGCAGTCGGAACACCTCACCTTGGCCTCCGTTGAGAAGACGCTTCTCAACATGACACGCTGTAAGCTGTCGAAGTAGCTTTTCCAATGCAGATTGAGGACGCTTTCCAGTCTTATCTACAATTGCCGTGGAGGGATTAGTGCCTAATACAAAAGCATTCACTGCATCTGCCACCACTTCCCGTTGACCAAATTGGAGAAGATAAGCCATCGGGGAATCTTGAGGCCGCTCATACGCCAATAATGCTAAACAATCATGCAGAAGTAGATCCTGGTCTCTGCTCTTTCCAAAGAATGATGCCAACTGCGATCGCGCCAGATTTACAGCATCCTCCACATGCCCCGTTCTTATCAACTCGATGAATTTCTGGCAGCGCAAAAGAAATAGGATTTTAGAGAAGTGCTCCTCCTTTTCCTGCGGGTACCATTCCTGTAGGTTTATGATTACACCCTCCACATTGCCCTCCCTGATCAACCGCCGCAATAACTTCCGCTGGTCCAAGGCATACATGTTGTCATCCGCCATGCCATTGGCTTCCTGTTGCGGAAGGAGCTCTCCCAATGCAATAGAATCCACGCTGCCGTCCGCACTTGCAGCCCCGCATGCGGCATCGAATGCAGTAAGAGTGTCATGATATCCGTAGTGAACCAGAAAGGCACGGACAATGCTATGGCTGGCAGTAGGAGGAAGAGGCAAGTTCTCCACCGCACGTTGTCTCCGAACTCGTTCTTCCAAAATCATCGTCTCTACATCAAACATAAACTTCCGCTGCCCAAAATTGACCTCCACTTTCTCATTAAGGCTATGCAATCCGATGGTCGGGTACAACGGCGTCTTCACATCCTTATACACGCCCGTCAGCACCTTGCCGTTTTTCGTGAAGAAGATCTCCTGCGCGGCATAATTGATGCCAGCGCCCACCGTATCTCCCACAGTAAACCCCTGTGCATACGGGTCCCCCGACCCCTGCCCACGGTACAGCTTCCCGTCGTCGCCGTGATAGCCATAACTGTTCACCTCCCAGCCCGGCTGCCGCGAGTTCTTGAAATGCTCATCCGTGAACCCTATAGTAGTGTAACCCTTCTGCCCCCGGTCCTTGACCGTCATCTCGAAGTAGTATATCAACCGACGGCACGGCGCAGGCCGATTGGCTTGAATGGCGCCAACATCATGCCCATGGCGACCATCTCCCGTATACCTCGCCATAAGCTTGTCCGTCGACACCACCAAATACAAGCTGCACGTATTGGTGTTCAAATGCGTCGGTTCTTCCTCCACTTCCTCCTCCTCGTGATCCAACGTCGCCCTGAACATGACACTCGAGGTCTTCTCCGAACTGTCAAAGGGGCAGAACCTCCCCGACATCGGAGACGCCGGAGACGCCAGCCTGCCAGTCTCTCCCTTGCCCCCCTCCTCGCGTCCGCTCCAATGCCCACCACCAACCCCTCAATTCTCACCCCCTCCTCCACCACGACAGAGCGTGCCGCATGTTTCAATCCTCTCTCTGCACATCAATTCTCCTAGCAAATCATCGCAATCTCCCGCTACCTCAGCCCGATCGTCCCCGCAATAGCCCCGCCGTCCTGCGCCTTCTGCTCTGCTGCATCTGGCGCAATTCTGAATCCCCTCAAATCCTGATGTACCGATGTGGGCTTACAACCGAGACCTGCTTCGACGTCTCGAAATAGGTCGACGACGAATTGGCGGTGCCCCCAACGGACGGATGAACTTCCTCGTTCGTCCATTCCGCCACTCCTCGTACATCATCATGCAAGATTGCTTTGGAAGGAAGGGTTGGGGGGTGGACAAAGTGCCTTCAAAGCATGAAGTCTTATTTACGAAACAAAGGAACAATTGTTTCACTGACTGACTGGTTCAAACGGGATTGCCTCGCTGCCCCTTTCTCACATCCATGCTTTTGTAGAAGTACGGCAACTTCAGTATACAAAAGCCGGGTAACCATTTGGTTGTATTTTCTTCTCTTGACATGTTTGGTAATTTTACATACGAATGAGCACTCTGCACTATGCTGTGCGAATTCTTCCTCTGGCTCGTGGATTGTTGTTTGGGACTAGCATTCGGAATTCAGTGTCAATGTTTTATGCCACAACTTGATATCACAAGTACGGTAATCTGCAGCGTTTTGATGAACCAACCTCAGAAACATACGCATCTTCTACTGATTGGTGACTGACTAATCTCGGTCACGGTGGTATGGTGATGCATTTCTTGGAACATACATAACCGCGTTGAACACAACCAGCAATCAATTGTGAAACTCACACCGCATCACCCTGTGTGTAGAGAAACGCTGTGAAGGTGCCGACGTAGAATATATATACACAAACATATACATATATGTTGCACGTCCAGGTGCTAACTCTGCAGCTCTATACGAAGCGTAGAATAGAGGATGGAGGAATGCCGTACATCGTGGTGTTGTGATTTTGATGGATTAGTAAGTTCCAATTAATTTGGATAACTCAGACAGAGGTATCAGCTTCAGAGGCCGCAGGAGATTGACAACTTGGGGTATTGTTGTCGTAGAAATGGGATTGGTCCCTGGACAATTTCTCAAGCAAGGCGACGACCACGGTCATCTTAGGTCGCCGCTCTGGAATCGGTTCTGTACAGAGCAGCGCCGTTTGCAGCATGGACACCATGTCCTCCTCGATGTCCTTGTGGCGCTTGATTTCCACATCGAAGACCTCTACAGTCCACTCCTCTCGTACCACGGATTGCACCCATTTGGGCAGGTCGATTCCTTTCTCCGAGGGATAGAAAGATGCGGGGGATTTGCCAGTCAGAAGCTCCAGCATCACCTGCCCAATTCACAAAATTTATCTCCTGTGAGCCTCCTCGAAGCTCACCAATTTCTTTTAAAATGTAACGTTGTTCGCCACGTCGAAATCCGTTTTGAGATCATACACTGAATTTGAGGATGAGCCATTAGAGGTGAGAAGAAACTCACCACACCAAAGCTGTAGACATCGGATGGTTGGGATATTCTTTTCAAGTCCGCATGTCCAGGGGCACGGTATCCAGCAACTCTGGAAGCTGCGGCAGTGGGGGACATGATCAAAGAAAGGCCGAAATCCGCCACCAAGGGATGATGGATTTCGTCGAGGAGGATGTTTGACGACTTGATGTTCCCATGGGCAAGTTTTTGCTTCCCACATTCGTAATGCAAGTAGCGCAGAGCCTTTGCTACTCCTAGAGCAATCTTGAACCGCTTCGACCAATCTAGTGGCGTTCGATCCGGCCGTTGATTTCCTGAAAATAGAGTAAACAATATAAAACGACGATTAGAAGTACTGCACACAATCAGATCGCCACCCCGGTAACCATAAGCTCACCAAGATAGTCACTAATAGCGGGTTCTGAAGTTTCTTCACACCATGGAGAGAATAATGGAGGCTGCCATTGGGCTCGTAGTCGTAGACCAGCAACTTCTCCTCTTTCGCAAAGTAGTACGCCCGCAATGGCAGCACATTAGGGTGCCAGAGTTTCCCAATAGTCTCCATCTTTTGCTCAAAATCTTTCTTACTGGAGGCATTAACTTCCTTCATCCTCTTCACCGCAACAACAGCACAGTTTTCCAACACTGCCTTGTAAGTAGTGCCGAAGCTACCCTTGCCCAGCATCTCAGCAGAAGCTCGCAAGAGATCACTGAGCTCAAACCGGCTGCTGTTCTCAAAAAAGACGAGATTGCAACGGTCGGACTCACTAGGAACCTTCGTTGGGGAGTAGTGGGTCAAAGTCATGTCCATCTCTTCCAGCTTCTTTGGTGACTTCTCGTCGTCATGCCGATGAGGGCATTTACGCCAGTAATACGCCACTGATATAACGGAGATGAGGAGAAACACGGCGGCATCGCCGAACACAATGGCGATGATTACACCCCTACTTAAACCGGACTTCTTCTTCTCAGTGTTCATTCCAGGGTCCGTACTCTGTGTGGACGGAACAGTCTTAGGCAAGACACCATCACAGACTATGCCAGGAAACAGGATTCGTCCACACAACATGGGATTCCCCTGGAACGCAGACGCTCCAAATTTCTCTAGAGACGAGGGGATTGATCCAACCAGCTGGTTATTAGAGATGTTGAAATCGCTAAGATTAACCAACTGAATCGGCGGAATTAGTCCAGTAAGCTGGTTGCCTTCCAGCCGCAGCGTCGCCAGATGTGCAAGCTTCGAAATCGTTGCTGGAATCGGACCCGAGAGCTGGTTGTTGGAGGCTGTGAATCGCAGCAGTTTGGCCATAGCTGCAATGGAATCCGGAACAGGACCCCCGAACTTATTGTTGTGCAGGTACAGATGACGAAGATTTCGCCAGTGAATCATATCCGGCAAGGATCCGTTAAATGCATTATTTTTTAAGCTTAATAGACGAAGCTGCGTGAGGTTTGACAACATGTTGATAGGGCCTGTCAGATGCATACCCTCGAGCACAATCTCCCGCACAAATCCTACTTCATCACAAGAAACACCAATCCAGCGACCACGGCATGGGTCTCCATCTGTCCAGTTGAGAGCCTGCAGAAACGGGTCCGCGGAGAGCTGAAAAAGCTGTAGTGTATGAGTGTCCGGCGAGAGTGACGTAACTGGCACGACAGATTCTACCAAAATTAACAAGCCCAAGATTGCAGCATGACCGAAGGTGAAGATTACGGGCATTGCTCCGCCCTTCCGAAACGCTCCCATCCCACGATTTATGGGGTGGTGACCATGTGATTTCCGCCTAGTGCATCGTTCACCGACGCTGTTCCTGGCGTTGGCTGCCATTACATGAAGCTCGAAGCACGGCTATAGTGCCGCATTATCCTTCATCTGATTCACACAAATACCAGCACGTAAAACAAACAATTCAAATAAAAAATAAGCTCTTCGTTTCAGCCGTCGTCAAGAAAGGAGCCGTCACCGGACAGTAGCTGAGACATGCATCTACAAATAATGCGAGAGGATGACCAGTGCTTTTAAACAGTGAGCTCATATATTGGAATGTGAGACACTCGACAGTGTGTCGCACAGTACCTCCAGGAACTACAAACGGGAAGACGACATATAACCGCCAGTTCAATCTAGGCTGCGACAACGATCAATACTACTCACAGCTGCAGTGGCGAAGTCGTTCAAAGGTACATCCTTGAAGATATATATCGCAACACGAGCTAGCAAGGAATTTTATAAAGACTCGCAGGAATTTCCCTCCCTCGCTATCCCTCTCTCTCTCTCTCTCTCCCATACAGTCTCTTCACCAACCTCTCCGTCACCCACCCCCAGCGCTCTCAATTGTCAAGCACAGCGTTACATAAATCCTCGATCAATCAACACGACCTCAAACCCAGATACAGCGTACAGCAATCCGTGAGTAATCACGGATGAGTCAAATCTGGTCCACTACACCATCTCGTCACGCAGTCTCAGCCGACCCCCGTCACCCTCAGCACCAATTAGTACCCCACACACAGTCTGCATAGCTGCAATTAGTACCCGACTGCCTGCACCTCTGGAATCGCCACCTTCCCAACAGCACCGAAACGAGATGATCCATCGACTGTCAACCGGTCGCATGTCCGAGCTGCAAGAGACCTTACCAGTGCTGCTGCCACAGACGAGGTGCTAGGTGAGATGCTTCTGGGTGAACTGCGGCCCACTCAAGTCACCTGCCAGCATCGCCATCGCCCAGCTCATGATGCAACCCTCGAGCATCTCCAGAGCATCAGTCGTCAGCCAGCCTCTGCACACCCCCTCCGCGGTACAGCTTCTGCATGCGAGTGTGCGCTCGCCCCATTTTGTTCTGCGGCTTGCGGAGGAGGGTATCAACCGGGCATCCTTGTAGTCTGAGTGGCCAAAGGGTGTTGAACCTTGGCAGGCAGAAGGAACCCTGCATCAGTGACTGAGTGCGTGACTGAGGGAGGGAGGGAGGGAGGGAGGGAGGAAGAGTGTCCGTGATCCGACAGGCATGGGGGTGCTCGTCAAATCCTAAGGAGGGCCCCCCACCCCATGACCACGCTCTGATCTGCTCAGAGTCAGAGCTCCTTGACCTAGTCTACCCCAAGACTTCACCCCTCTCAAATTTCAGAACATGACCAAATTGATAAAAATGTTAATAGATAGATATATATATATATATATATATATATAGAGAGAGAGAGAGAGAGAGAGAGATTTGTAATTTTATATCTCCATAATATATTAAAATTGAAATCGAATGGAAAGTATGTCTTTGTTACACAAAGCACAATTCCATGTATTGTATCCGAAAATAAACTATTCAATTCATGGTAATTATATCCATCTTAAAATTTTAAATATTAAAAACCTGTTTCTCAAAAGTACATATTTTTTTACTTTACTTTACTTTACTTTTGATGCTATTTCACAATGAGATGAACCTATCCACCATGTGAATTGGTAAGTAAATAATCTCAATGTTAAAATGCAATTTAAACGTTTTCAATTACATAAGTAAGTGTTTTTTTCTTCTACAAAGA
This sequence comes from Physcomitrellopsis africana, assembly GCA_036785485.1. Taxonomy (NCBI): domain Eukaryota; kingdom Viridiplantae; phylum Streptophyta; class Bryopsida; order Funariales; family Funariaceae; genus Physcomitrellopsis; species Physcomitrellopsis africana. The sequence goes on along the minus strand of JAWRVF010000191.1, from coordinate 116,504 downwards.
TATCACATTGCTGTATCTTGCATTTCATAAATACAAGTAAATCTGAAGTCAGATTTTGAGTTCTTTGTATAAGAAACGAATTTGTTCCGGTATATCTCCGGGATGTTAATGAGATATTTGAGTTATTTAATTGTAATATGCACTTATAAGCATGCATGCACTTCTATACAGTATGTATTAACAAAAATAATGGTACCTGAATGCTTTTAACTGTACAACATTTTTTATTGTTTTTTAATTGCAAACATTAACAATGAGGAAAATCCATAAAATTAATACAAAGAAACAAGCAGTAATAATAAAAATAGTTGAAATATGATTATTTACATTGAGATACGTTTATAACAACAGATACCATTATTAGTTACATACAGTACCTTCTAAACCATAAGTAGGGTTTGAAGGAACTAGCTATTTGTAAATAGGTAGGAATTCTTTCATGAAAATAGTAATTTCTCTGTAAAATAACATGTGAAAAAACCATTCAGTTGAAAATCATTATCAAGTGTGTGGAATGGGTGTGTGTGTTTCAGGATGGAAAAAGCGCTGGAGATCCTTCAAACTCTAAATCTGCCAAAAGCGATCACAACATTCAAGAGGGCAAATAAGTAACCAGTGGAGAGGCACGACGGATTCCGGCTAGAACAAAACACCGTAATGCTACTGCAGCAGTGGGGCAGGCACCCAACCCAGTTAGGTCAAGAGCCATAGCTTTAGTTGAGTGCTTCAGCTCATGACCTGAATAAGGAAGGTTCCCCCTAAATTCCCGAACGTTCCCCAAGGGGAACTGGCACGCACAGCACAAGCGGCGTCGCTCTGCCCAAAACATCCAAACATAAACATTCTGAGCCATTAAGAGAGAGAAGCAGGGGACGGGGATTGTGTCCATGCAGCGACAGCGGGCCCCTTCCCCTTCTGTCTTCTATTGTATCCATCTGTGTATATAGGTATCTATCCATCTATCTATCTTGTTTATTTTATCGATCCCCCCGTCCACCTGCCTGCAAAGCCGTTTTAGAGACCCAGCAATGAATGCAGATTGTGGCAGACAATCCCGTGGTGGGACGAGGACGGGTCTGTCCTTTCCTGCTGCCACCTCCACCCCTTCCCCCACCCGCTCTTATCATCGTGCTCATGAATCTACCACGCGACGGCGGATGAATGCCTTCGCGGACGGATGGATAGGTGGATGGACGACATCCCAACGCCCCCATTCGTGTGGACGAGCGGATGATGGGTGGTGCCAATTACTGCTACTAACGAGGCGTTTTACGAATTCCTGGATTCAAATTCTTAATTATCTAGTCTCCGGTGGATGTCACGGAGATGTCTTCCACGTGTCTTCTGTTGTCCCTTCTGATGGACTCTATAGCCATTATTTAGTTTTTTGTTGTAGTGCCTGTAAATTCAATGTTCTCACTCTTGGGTTCAGATTTTATTTCTTAGTGTTTTGCATTCATGTCTCTTGGTGTTCTCATGTGATCCACTTAACGGATATAAGGTATGGGTATTTAAAAATAATCCCAGGTATGTTACTAGTTGAATTTTAAAATAGAATTAAAAAAGAAAAAGAAAAAGAAAAAGATATGCTAGTAAATACTCCATTGAGGTTTGGCCCTGTGATTGAACTAAGAAAATCACTGAAAGTTTAGAAGGGACACATAAATAAATCAAAATAAGTTTGGAAAAATCTTGGTTGTGCAAAAACCAATGATGTGTTTTAAATACAAGTTGAAAATTGTAAACATTGGGTAGTAAGAGACATTTAAAACTGAAAACAAAAATATTTTAAAATTTAATATATATATATATATATATATATATATATACACACATACATATACTTATCTTCATAGAATAAAATGTAACCAAAGAGAGGGTACTTATATAAAGACTGTAAAATAAAGGTATTGTAATATTGTGATAATACAACAGTGGAATTTGAGTGGAATTAGAAACTAGTAAAAAAAATTGTTATAATGATTTTAAAAAAAATTATAAATACTAATATCAATTGAAGTACTAAAAAAACTAAAATTTTATAATAATAATAATAATGTAAATCATATGCTATAATATTTAGAAAAAAATATTTGCAATTAAAGTAATTACATTAACTACAAACAAAGAAATACCATGAATTGCTGAACAATTTTATATTGGAAAGATTTAAGTGTCACTTGTCTTGTCCTCATTTGAATAATTTTATTAAATTTATTAATTACAGTTATGTATTATTCTGAGTTTTATTTTAAAACACAAATCACAAGTTTCTTTTCTTTTATACTCCATTTTGATATTATTTTAAAATATAAATAGGAATAGAAATCTTTATATATATATATATATATATATATAAGTTATATATTAGAAATTATCCCAATTTAAGATTAATTATTTTAATATATATATATATATATATATGTATATATATTTTTTTGTGTCTTATTAAAATACTTGTTTAATATGTATTTATTTTAGAATATTGCTTATATTGTTTTTATGGATAATTGTATTGAAATATCTGAAACAGATTTAGTCATTAATAAAAATATATGTAATTATTTAGTTAGTAAAGAATATTATTTATAAGATATATAAGATATATATATATATATATATATATATATAGATTGATTGATTTTAGAATAGATATTATATAATCACTAATTATTTTATTTTTATATATAATATTTTTTAAATTAATTAATTAATTTTTAATTAATTTTTTATTTTAAATTTATATATAGATATATATGAAAATAGAATTAAAAATCCAAAAATTAATTCTTCCAAAATTAATATCTTTCAATAATTAATATTTTATTATAAAACTATTTTGATATATTAATAGATAGTTAATATCTGTGTTATCTAATAATTAACATAATATTAAAAAAGATTAATTTTTTATTACATTAATTGTCATAAACAACTTTAAGATATGAATCCAACATTGACTGCTTTTGTTTTGCTATGCAAAGCTGCATTTGAATGCGTCAAAGCACTTTTTGCACAATGGCTTTATCATCTTTTGTCACATCCAACATTTAAATTGTACTTTGTAAGCAACTAAGTTTTTCTTCTTTGGACATGGATACTTCTTTTGATTTGCCATTATCATTGATCATTTCATTGTCAATATTTTTTACATAAGCAAAGGCAATAAAATTGTTGTCTGAAATCTCATTGTGTGTAATTTGTGCTTCTTCTATAGGATTGAGCAAATTGATAATAGACATGTAGTGGCACATTAGGAGCTACTTAATTGCTTTCTCAAATTTGTGTTTAAGTTGATATTCTCAAAGTTCAAATTTAAACTTTGAAACTTCAAAACCTGTCCCAATTTGAAACAATTTTATGTGAAGAAAACAATTTGCAATTGTTTTAAAGAAAATTTTATTCTAGGCTACCTTGGTCCATCTTATGGCAACTAATTGGTCAATTTTATAAATATTTTTTATTTAATATTCATCTTTATTAATTGCATCTTAAAATTAATAATAATAATATCTTTTTTTGAAATGCTATAATAATATCAACATCTATAGATTAGATTTTTGATATTGTATTTGTAAGAAGCATTAATAGCTTAGTATTTATTAATTCTAAATTTCTTTTAGTATGGAATGGATTATTGTCTAGTAGAAGCAACACTTTCTTATTAGCCATTCTCATACCATTGTCAAATTTTTATAGCCATTCTTAAAATAAAAGTTTAATCATTCAAGCTTTTTGATTGTTATGGTGGTAAAATCGAAGATAGTTGCTACTTTGTCATTTGAAAGCTTGAAGTTTTACAACATGTCTAATAATAAAATACTCTCTTCAATCAAAACCATATATATTGATAGTAAATTCAATTGTAATTTTGGTTTTATCTTTCTTTAAACCTTCATTTTAACATTGGACAATGGTTTTGTATTAAGGACACAAATTGAAAGAAGATACATAAATCAATGAAATGTATGTCAAAGAAAAATAATAAAATAGAAATAAGAAAGTATATATTTTCAAAAAGAAACTGAAATGGCTATTGTCAAAGATTAGAAAATACAAAGATTCTTGAACTAGACTAAAAGTAAGAAAAGAATTGACAAGAGTGAAGAAAGCATCACTCTTATTTTTATATATAATATCTACATAAGAGCTACATGGTGGCATTCTATAGAACTTCTAACACGTGTTTAATTTGCAAGACATGTATGAAACTTGTAAGACAAGTTTTCTATATATGCGCCATGTACTTAGCTTGTTCTACAAGCTACCAATTTGTATGATATGCGACTAACTTGTTGGCCAAATTTCTAACCTATCAATTACCTATAGATATATATAAAGATGAAATCCCATTTATGAAGCTTCTAAGAAGAATTTCTATAAGATATTATCAAATTAATTTATTTTTATTTATTTTTATTTATCCATATTAATTAGATAATTATTAGAATAAATCTTATATTTATAATATTATCCCCTTTTCTAAAGATAAATTCTACAAGGAGCGGTGATTACATATTGAGGAAGTCCAAATGCGCCAAATTATATTTGTCACATACTCTGATCTTTGTTTCTTTTGAAGGTAATTGATAGTTCTTTACAACCATCAATAGTATTCTATACCAACACGGAAGGACCACTATGATATTTAATCATTATTGAGGACTTCATAATTTTCTTTAAAGAAAATATTTGGAACACCATCAAGAGTAGTTCTTATCTCTAAAAGTATCATCAAATATTGGAAGTCTCTTCCAAGGTCGTGATACAAAATGTGTTGTATCTTGCTATCAATCTGATGAAGAATATATCATTCTTATGGATCTTCATTTCTATTTTGTTATATTGAAAGTTGTGATAGTTATAATGCCTCATCTGATAATTCACCAAATGATAGCTCTTGAGCTGAATTTGTTGGTTGTTGATTCTCCATCTCTTTGGCACTAAAAAATTCAAAGAAATAGAAAACAATGATATAAGATAGAATAAAATTTCTATTGAATATACTTTATTTTATAGCAAAGATTTTTTTGATTCTTCATCTTGGTTTTGATGGATGTAGTTCATAAAATGCATTAATTTTAATTGATGTATTTTCTAGATTTCTAGATCGCTTTCATATGCATTCACTAATATCATATCCATTGTCGTATTGTAATTCCTTATAGTATGTAAAAATTAATTAAAATATATAATATGTTTATAAGTTTTAATATGTGATAGAATGATTAGTGAAGTATTTAAAAGAGTTGATATAAAAAATTTTATTTTAGGTTTTTTTTACTTAATTTGATTATAGAGTTTAAATTAAATAGGACCTAAAGATTTAGTATAAAGCCTTGAGAGGCAATTTGGATCCAAAGAAGAAGAATTAAAGTATTAAGAGACTTATTTGGAAGGATAAAGATAAAGTGAGGATGAATAAAGATAAGGGGTGAAGTTCTTCATTCCTATTGATCAATGGTCATGCTCAATAGGCTTTGAGGAGGCTTCCCACAACAAGAACAAGGATTTTGGTAACTTCAAGGAAGCCATTCAAAAATCAGAGACTAAGATTTTTTTTTTGTACTATGATTTTGGTATAAAAATCAAGAGATATGGAATTTTTATGAGGGAGAAGTAGGTGCTTGAAGTTAATGTATACAAATAATATCTACTATCACTCTTTTAAAGATTGAAGGAGTTGTATAAAAGCTTTTGGAGATTGAGAGGTGTGATTGAAGAGGGGTTTTCAAAATCTATATTTGATAAATAAGACTTATTATATTTGGAGCTCTAAAGAAGGAGATATTGGGAGTCAAAGTCAGGAGTTTGAATTCTAAGGTAGTAAGTAACTGTTTTATTCATAGTGATGGATTTTATCATATTTTGAGCTTTCAGACGAATTTTTATTTAAGAATTTTTAAAAAGGTGTATTATTATGCTAAAAAGCTATACATCAAAGTTTCATAGCATTTGGACTTTTAGATTGTGATATATGAAGAATTTAGTACACATGTGTTTATAAACAAGGATTTAAAGCTATTGCTAGGATTTTGGCAATATCAAAAAATTAATAAAGAATCAAGAGTTGAAATTTGTGGTGGTAGTTTTAAAGATTGTATTAATACTTTGTGTAAATTTTAAGTGGATTTTAATAGTTAGATTAAAAGTTATAAATTAATGAAGTTTATAAGAAATTTCCTCCCTACGCGGGAATGAAGGTTTTAGAGCATTTGTTATGTTTTGAATGGTTTGAGGAAATAAGGCTTATGTATTGGATGTAATAGCCCTATGAAGATCTCTTTTATATAAATTTGAAAGTTTTATTATACTTGAATCTTGGTTGAGTAATTAGTAGTAGCTAAAAGTCCAATACTTTTTTTAGGCAAATTCTCTCTATTGTGACATCGTGCCAAAGTATATGGTATTCCAACTAATTCCTTGCATCTAAGACCTTTTGTACCTCAAATTCTTTATTTTTGTCCATTTCTATAGGAGACAATGGCATTTGTCATCTTTCTTGTATATCTACTCTCTTATATGACTCAAACAATGATATATAAAATATATAATGGATTTTTATAGATTTCAATAAATATAATCAATAAGCAACTAGATTGATTTATTCACAAATCAAAAATGGTCCAAGTTTATGATAATTTAGCTTATCACAAGGAGAAATAATCTTAGTATTATAACAAAGTAATCATACTTTAATGCTCATGTGGAATTGAGGTTGCTTCTTGCAACAGACATCTACATTGATTTTTTATTGTTCTTGAGCTTCTTTTAATTGTGCCTTCACTATTGTATGTAATTCTGACAAGTGATTCATCAAATCTTCTATTGTAGGATTATTAGCTTTTGAGAAGTCAAAAATATCAAGTTGTAGATTATAATTATAATTGGCAAAAAATAGAATTTGTTGAATAGAAGAATATATCAAATTAATGTGAGCAAACTCTATCAATGATAAATGAATTGTCCAATCATCTTAATGATAGTTGATGATACACCTCAAATATTGTTCTAAAACTTTATTTATCTATTTTATTTGTCCATCAATTTAAAGATAGAAAATTAAAGATAATTTTATGTCTACCTTTAATATTTTGAAAAGGATTTTCTAAAATCTTGATATAAATTGTGTCTCTTTATCTAATATAATATCATTTGATAATCCATGATAGTAATAGATATTGTCAAAGAAGAGTTTAATTATTTCTTCTCCTATAATAGATTGTATATATAATATAAAATATACCATCTTTGTGAAATAATCTACAATCACAAATATAGAATCATATGAACTTGAATTTGAAAGATTTGCGATAAAATTCCTAGAAATAAAAAACCAAGATTATTCTGATATAGATAATGGTTGGAGAAGTTTGTAAGGTTGATAACAAGGAATTTTTTTTGTAAAGGTCACAAGAATATATAATAAGATACTTGAATTAGGACAAGGTTTCAAGAAGAATTTGAATTAATTAGATAAATACATGAACAATATCAAAAAAGGTGAGCTAGAATTCTAAGAGATATGTTGTCAAGACTTAAGAACTCTTCAACCTTGACTCTTATATATACTCCTATCTAAGATACTTCTTGAGCCACTTCTATCAAACTAAGAAGCTTCTCAAACAACTTCTACTAATTGGAAAGCTTCTTAAGCTCCTTCCACTTACTAGAAAGTTTCTCGAGTTACTTTCACCAATTAGGAAGCTTCTCAACCGACTTTTATTAACTCAAAAAGCTCTACAATGTTTTAAAATATTTTATGAAAATCTAAAGTGTATGTCCATAATATCACCTCCTTCTCTTAGCGACAAGTTCCAAGAGGAGCTTATACTTTTGAAAGTCTTTTTATAAACATAAAAAATCAAGGATACACTGTATTAATGAAACTATATATTTTATTTTCCATTCTTAGGCAATAGCTTCTACTGGTCCTTAAAAAAAATTTCTATAGCCTTAAGCTAGTATCTCTATTGTTGAAATATTCCACCTAAAGATGTGATCTTCATTGTAGCCTTCAAAACATCCTCCAAATGAGATCTCAGATTTAAAAAGATTTACCATTCCAAGCTCAAACAATATCATTAAAGCTCAAACATTAGAATCAAAACTTATATGGTTGAATCTTGCTCCTAATGGCTCTAACCAAGGTCGTACTTGGCGCTAAAATGTATTATCTTTACTTTGCTCAATTGAAGGCTGTGAAAATTGCACTGGTTTGTTCAAAGCTTGCGTAGCAAGTGGATCTTCTGAATCTTGTTCTCTCAATGCTTGAAGGCTTGACATGGTAATTGACTTGCTTCTACAGCTCTATTCTATTTTAGAACAAATGACTATTTACTGATGAAGGCTTTAGTTTATGTCACGGACATAAAATTTATTCTAATAATTACCTATCATGGACACAAAATATATACTTGAAGTCTAAACAAGAAGTTCAAGAATATCTGGCAAGAACTGGATTAATCAGATGAGTACAAAAACAGCACCAGAGAAGTGAGCTAGAGCTCCAAGAGATGTGTTGTCAAGATTGAAGAACTCTTCAGCCTCAACTCCAATATTACTCTTATCTAGGAAGCTTCTCAAGCAGCTTCCACCAACTAAGGAGCTTCTCAAGCAACTTCCACCAACTAGGAAGCTTCTCAAGCAGTTTCCACCAACTAGAAAGCTTTTCAAGCAACTTCTACTAACTAAGAAGCTTTTCAAGCAACTTCTACCAACTAGGAAGATGTTAGAAGGCTCTAGAAGATTCTAAAGAGTTCTAGGAACCTTTTAAAATGTTCTAGAAGGTTTTGATAAGTAAGTCCTTAACATCACCTCCTTCTCTAACTTCGAGGTCTCCGAGAAGTCATTTGAGATGTATACTCACAAATGTAAGAAATCAAAAATTTGTCACATAGTCTCTGCGATATACTCCAGCTGTCATTTACGAGACAAATAATTCATGGATCCTTGTAGCCATAGATAATGACCAACACCTTCTACTTGAAACCATGTTTGAACTTCTATATTTTTATTGTAGAAACGACCTAAAAATATCGCTTCACCACCACTTGCATGAGCTGGTTCAACTTCAAAGACAATTACAAGTGATGTGCTACTTAGTATTCTTTGACGTCTTCTTGGCTCTTCTAATTCTTCATCTCGAGATCAATGCCGTGAGCTACTTGGTTGAGATGGTACCACTAGTACAATATCTATATTCTCACTAGCCATATCTAAATACACCTTGATATTAGATATCTTGATACTACGAAATACAACAAGTTATGTTTTAATAAGACTTGGATTCCTTTTCTATGTATTTCTCCAGAGAAGGCTTCATCTTCATGCTTTGTTAATGGCCAGCTTTTGATTTATTAGGATATCTTTGATGGAATTCCCGTACCTTTTGCGATGCATTGGCAAGATTTTTGGCCGATTTCCATGTTCGTTCATTAATATCGTAGCCGCTCCAATGCACAAAGTACTCTAATTTATTCCATCTTCGCCGTGAATCTAGTATCTTTTCCATCTCATATTCTTTGTTGTTTTTAATTTCAATATTAGGTGGTGGATATTGCACTCTTTTAGGAAAAGATGATTCTCGATAAGGTTCTAACAGAGAAACATGAAAGACAGGGTATACCTTCATAGCAGCTGGTAACTCTAAGCAATACGCCATAAGATTAATTTGCTTCTAGATAACAAATGGTCCCATTCTCCGGTAGTCCAACTTATCACATGGCCACTTGATCTTGATATTCCATCAAAACAGCCATATTTTATCTCCAATCTTGAAATTAGGTGCCTGATTCCAGTACCATAATGTTTTTGGTAAGACTTTTACACTTGGTAATTGGAAGTTTGAATTGAAGTCTGATAGTCGCTACACCAATCCTTCAAATGCTTATTGTTATTCGCTGGACGGATTCAATGATCAAGCTTCGATGGCATCCATAATGGGGTAAAAGAATGGTACTTTTTCAGCTTGATCCATGTAGGGGCGGTGTCATATACGCAACTTTGGGCTAGCTAAGAGATACGCAAATTCAATCATCTGCTGATGGGCTGATGTCAAGATCATATATCCTTTTCCAAAACTCGATTCAATTCTCCTGCTTACCGCCACGGTAATGGAATGCCAAAGAAAGCTTGATGTCCACCTTCAATATTTTAAAAAAAGATCTCCAAAACTTTGATACAAATTGGGTTCCTCGATCCAACACAATATCATCTGGTAGACCATGATATCAATACACATTATCAAGGAAGAGCCTTGCTGTATCTTCGCTTGACGATGTCTTCTTGCAAGGGATAAAATGTGCCATCTTCGTAAGTCGATCCACTACAACAAAGATGCTATCAAATGAATTTGATGGCGGCAGATGTGTAATAAAGTCCATGGAAACTGAAGACCATGGACGACACGGAATAGGCAATGGCTGTAGAAGTCCATAAGGGCGATGTCGAGGGTTCTTGGATCTTGAACAAATGTCACAAGAGAAGACAAAATCTTTCACATCCTTCCACATTTGGGGCCACCTAAAATCTCGGGAAATGAATTTCAAGGTCTTGTTGTATCAAATGCCTCGCAGCTTGAAAGCTCACGACTTAGATCGAAAGACTCAAGCCGCGGTGGCCCTTTTCGTGATATACAACCGCTTTTGCGCAGAAGAGACTTTTCAACCTCGAACTTCATATCATTGATACCGCTTTCGATATCAAGGATATTGAATTTTAATGGCGGCAAGACGACTTTGGCCAAGGTTTACATCAATTCCACAAGAACAACAAAGATAAATCCTAAATCGCTTCCTGGCTTTTAACAATAACGCTATTAATCATTGATCAAGCCTCGCTTCCAACCTCTAAAGCAAAGATGATCTTCGACAAGGCATCTGACAAATTTCTGCTGCTTTCCAGGCCGATAAGTAATAACGAAGTCAAATCTAGATAGCGACATATTCCATCAAGCTTGACAACAATTTAGAATCCGAGCCAACATGAAGTATTCCAGATTCTTGTGATCTGTGTATACGAAGTCGTATTACGTGTTATCTCGATTGGGAATGCATCGGGCACTTGGCTATAGAAAGTAAAGTACTGTTTGCAAATACTCAAGAAATCCTAATAGGTTTCACCCATATATAAGGAATATAATTCGAGCTTCAATTCAAAAGTGTTTAAAAACACTCTTTTTAATAAAATCAATCTTACATATACCCCAATTACATTATTTCCTTTATAATTAAGCAATTTTTATTTTTATTGATAAGTCCTAATCCTAATTAGTGAGCTTCAACAAGCTATGATTTTTAATCGAACTGTCCATTTAGTGTGAAATTTTGCACACACATGCTTGTATAAGCCTTTTACATGCTCAAAAAAACTTAGTCCAATCCAACTTACAAATTGCAAGAAAACGCCCAAAAAAGCACATTGATGACGCTCGGTGGCCAACTTGAAGATTGATATAAAAATTCCAGTGGTGATTTCTCCTTCTTTCACTATTAACTTTAGCTCAAACTTGGTGTGTAGCTCAACTTACAAGTCTTCTATCAGTGTACCAAAAATTATGTTGATCCAATTAGTGGATCTTTAGTTATCACAAAAACCCTATCCAACCCTAAACTGCCAACTTCCGACAACCCTTTGTATAAAAACTCAAATATCTCATGATTTCATTGCTAGATTAATACAAAACTTCATATACACTTAGCACACCTAACAATCTAGACAATATCAAATTTTGAACTATAGATGCTTCACAGATTTACGAATCATTCAACAATGCAAGCCATCATTGTCTTATATAAAAACCCAAATCACTAATACCAACTCTGACTTTGAATAGCGATTGCTAAGTCTTCTAAAATCCTATGGTTGCAAGCTAAATGACCTTGGAACCCCTTTCAAGCTAGCTATCCAATTCTAATCGCCGATCTTCAAATGTCCCCCTTCCTTGCCTTCGACAGTCGTTTTTGTCTCTGGAGGTCTGATTTCGACCCTGTCTCATATCCGGTCTTTCCTTGGGTATCAATTCAACTAAATTTAAGGATTTTTAAGTTAAATCCTATTCTCAACTTAATCTTAATACCAACCATAATAATTATTTTCCTTTTCTATTCTATTCTAATTAACTTATGGCTTTTCAAAATCAGTAAAAAAGTTTGTATAGCCTAGAAGAAAACTTTAACAACTAACTTTTATCTGTTAGCTATTAAAACAAGAAAATAATCTAAGAGGCTTCCATAACCCTTTTCTTAAGTATCTTAAGTTCCTATTGAACTAAGATAATCAAGTATTAAATATAAATTGCTCTTATCTATACCTTTCACTATATAAACGTGCTGCAACACGACATCCACCCCCTCTGAATCTGCGCATCCTCCAATATGCGCCAATGAAGCATATGTCATAGTTGACATCATACCATCTCTTCATTTTCTAAACCAAGTTCTTCTTCATCATCCATTTCAATATTATTGTCTTCTTTAAAGTTATTGATGTCTTCAATATGATCTTCCACGTTTATTTCTCCATCTCGTCTTTTGAAAACTTTTACTCGCTTCCTGGAAATAGGTATCTTCAACCTTGTACCATCCAATTCCTTCAATAAATATGTGGCATTATTTTGAACTGTTACCACTACATAGGATCCAAACCAATGTTTTGAAAATTTTCGTAAGGTACTATGCTGGTTATCCAAACTGTTGTCATAAACAAGTACCCAATCACCTTCTTCAATTGCTTTAGGCCTCAATCGATGTCGTTTAGCAAACCAAGCCTTGTTCTTTAGCCTTGCCTTTTGCAACCGTTTTAATGCTAGTTCCACATCTTCTGATCTTTGTTTAAGTTGTCGAATTTTAATAGCCAATAACTCTTCTCTTGTTAGTCCATCTTTCTAAGGTAGTACACTCCAAGTTGGCACTTGTTCTTCAATTGGCATAATAGGTTTTTGACCTGTCATGAGTTCCACTGGCATATATCCTGTCACCGAACTATGTGTTGTTCGATCAGTCCATAATACATAAGGTAGAAGTCGAGGCCATTCTCTCACTCTTCCATTGCAAGCTTTAATCAAGGCTTTTACAATTGGTGGATGTCCACGTTCAGTCTTTGCATTCTCTTCTGGATTATAAGCCGTGGTTAATGATAATTTAATTCCACATCTTTTAAAGAATTCACAAGCTTCATGTGCATTTAATTCTCCATGATCTGCAGTGATCTTTTCCACACATCCGTAGCGGCAAATAACATCCTCAAGTAAAAACCTGCAAATCCCTTTTGTAGACTTTGTTCTTAAAGCCCTGCCTTCTACTTGGTTTGATAAATCCTCACGAGCCAAAACTAAATACCTCATTTGCCATAGTCCCATTGGCATAATAACCAAATCCACAACCCATTTAAAATGAATAGCCAAAGGATATGTTGGATGCAACCCATCTCGATGTCGTATATTCGAATACATTTGACAAGCCACACAAGATTCTACGAATGAAGGTACATCTCGATACATATTCTTCCACCAATATCGCTCCTTCAACTTAGCAAAAGTAGCCCAAATTCCTCTATGCCCTGCCCATAAACTATCATGAAATTCCTTGAGTAATTCTTGTTGAACTTCTTTGATACCTACTACTCGTTGTGGCATACCAATGTTTGATTTTGGCCTCTTCCATAGAAATCCGCCTTGTAATATGAACTTGTATGCTTTTCTCCTGATGTGTTTAAATTCTTCAATTGACCAATTATCATGCTTAGTTAACGTGCTAAAATAATATCCAATATCCAATAAATCTCCTTCATAGTTTTCTTCATGAAATGGCTTATTTTCTTTGTTCAATTGTGAAACTGAATAAAATTTAGTATCCACATCATCAATATCTTCTATCATTTCATCTTCTCCATTATATCTTGCTCGAGATAACATATGTGCTATAGAATTGTCCTTTCTCGCAACATGCTTAAACTCCGGATTTAATGACTTGATATAAGCAATCCATCTTAACATTGCAATGTCTGGAATTGTGCAATTAGTAATCATTCCAAGCAAAGGCAAACAATCTGTTTCCACCACTATTGTTGCCCCAATTAAATAATTCCTTTCAGCTTTCATAGCTGAAACAACTCCCCATAATTCCCTTTTCACTTGGAAATATACACGTTGGCGTGCACTTAAAACCTTAGCTCCAAATCGAACTGCAAATCTATGTCCATTTGAATCATCTTGACCCACTGTCCATCCAATGGCAATTGGACTAGTATCCACTATAAGAATCATTGGTCTATTGTACTTATAATCAATTTTTTTCAATATTGGAGGTGATATTAATAATTCCTTCAATATCTGCATTGCTTTAATATGCTTTTTTTTCCATTTAAAACGATAATCTTTACGTAACAATTCATACAATGGATCTGCTATATGAGGATAGTGAGGAATCCAAATACGATAAAATACACATGCACCCAAAAATCTACGCACCTCTGTTAAAGAATTGCAATCTTCTTTTATTCTTCTAATTACATCAACTTTGGCTGGATCTGGTTTTCTTCCATAAAATCCACCTAAATGTCCAACAATTATAACTTCTTATATTCCAAATATAGATTTTATACCTAATAATATAAGATGAACTTCTTCAAGCCGAGTCAATATCTTTTCACAATCTTCTATATGATTGACAACATACTTGCGACACCCCCTTTTATCTAAAGTTTCATCCTTGTCTTCTTCTTTGCACCCTTTAATAGGAACATCATCTAAAAAAGGCATAGTCTTCTCAAGAATAAAATCCCTCAATACCTTATTCATCCCGCTCATCATATGTGCAACTGAATTAGTAGCACCTTGAGATAGAGTACACATTTTAACCAATCCAAGTAGAGTTCTCATTGTTGTCATGTCTCTACTTTCTTTTGCTAGTTGAAATTGGTCATAGCCGGAATACAGGTCACCCATTGAATAAATTGCCCTTCCTGCAAATGCTTCAGCAAATTCATCTACTATCGGTCTAATTCCTGCATTTCTGATAGTCACTACATTTATTGGCTACATATCTTGAATAAATCGTAATGATCCATTTTTCTTAGGTATTGTAAACCATCGGCTAGAATATGGTGCAAAAGAAGGCTCCAAAATCTTCATTTTCATCTTTTCTTTTAATAATTCTATCAAACTCGGTAAATGTGCCCTTGGCACTAGAATTGGTCTCAAATTCCAAGGTACATGTGGTATAGTGAAAATAACCATAGGAGTTACAACATTTGGATCCACACATCCAATTTTATGAGATTCTAAGGCAAATGATTTACCTCGTTTTGCTAGCATTTCTTTGAAGAACACAATTTCCTTTGGCAACAAGGAACCATCTGAACCAATTTTTAATTCTTCAAAAGTTTCTTCAGTAAACTTATGCCCAATATTTCTTGGATCCCTCAAGCTCTTTTCTCTTGAAGCTCCTTCTACCTGTTCTTTATAATCTTTTGGCAAAGGCCCAACAACGGGTTTTACCTTCTTATCTACTATCTTGTATTTTGTTTTAATCATAACCTCTGGCGTTTGAAAAGATTCAATCATATCATAAACTTCTTTCGAATGAATCTGTATAATTTTATCATCATCACCTAATCCAATAGATGTAATCAGTTCTAAAGGATCTTCCAATCCATTTTCTTCATAAATACCAATAATCTTTTCATCATCTTCTAATATTTTTAATCCATATAATTCTCTTTCAACAACACATAATCTTTTTCTCTCATTTCTTTTTAAATCCTCAATCCTCTTATATATAACACTCCCATTTTAAAAAATGCCAATAAATCCTGCATCAAAGGTACATATATCTTGCAAGAGTACCTCCCCTTTTATACCTCCATAATCCCGCTTTATAGTGGTACTCCTCAAAAATCCATAAATTCTTCAACGACTTTTGACAATGGTTTCTCTCTCAATTTGTCTCGATTACGTTTATGATTTGGAGGAACAGTCAAAAATTATACTGCCTTTTTTCCATCCATGTATGAGGTCCTATAGAATATCGCCATATAACTCTTAGTTAGATAGTATTTATAGAGGCAAGAGTGAAGCCTTCTTCACTCTTGTCAACTCCTTTCTTGATCCCAATCTAGTTTCAAGAGTCTTCATGTTTCTAGTCTTTGGCAATAGCCATTCTAATTTTCCTTTGAATATACATACTTTGTGATTCCTATTTTGTAACTTTACTTTGATATAATTTTCATTAAATTATACATCTTTTTCTAATTCATGTCCTTGATAGATTGATAAGAATATACATACAATATTAGAGCTTTGTTTTTTCTTGATTAAGAGTGGATTACCCCTTTCTCTTAATAAGACATAAGCATTTTAGAAGTTGTGGAGTGCCCACTTCTAAACTGATATTATTTCTAGAATTTTTTCTTTTGAGTGTATTATTTTGCATTTCTTGAAGTGAGAGTATATACCTTCCTTCTTATTATATTATCATGGTAGAGCATGCGGAAATGAAGAGTGCAATGGCACAAATGCAAGAACAAATGAGAGAGCTAATGCTTGCAATGCATCAACTCAGTTTACCACCACAAGGAGCAACAAGATTAGTAGGAAGTGAAGATATAGAGATGGTTGGAGCTGCGTCAATATCTACACCAAATCATACTATCTCACCTATGATGGAACACCGTTTAAATATTAGAGAACCAAAAATTAGTTTGTCTGAGAAGTTTGATGGCACAAGATCTAAATTTCGAGGATTCGTCAATCAGGTATAATTGGTGTTTGAACTTCAACCTCAGAGTTATCCTACGCAAGGATCTCAAGTTAGGTTTATTAGAACATTACTTTTGGGATCTGTTTTATCGTGATTTTTATCTTTTCTTAAACAACATGATCCAATATTAGATAATTTGGAAGCATTTTTAGCAGAATTTTAATCTATGTATAGAGAACATGATGCAATCCGTGTTGCCACCAATAAGATTTGCATCCTATAACAAGGCAATTAATCATTGTGATTATATGCTTCTCAATTTTGATAACTAACAACTGATATCAAATGGGATGATGCTGCACTCATCAGCCAATTTTTCTACGGATTATAATATGAGGTAAAAAAATTAAAGTTCAATTTATCCGATCTTTAAATATTGAGTCAAGTAATTGATTTTGTTGTAAAGTGTGACAATCGACTTTTTGAGTTTCGATCCGAGAGTTATACAAGGGAGCCTCAACGTTATTATTCAATGGCAATATCAACGTCCTTACAAAACGTACATTTGGAAATAAAAGACATGCAAATTCATGCGGTACGTTGTTGTGTTATGACACGATTATATGGTGAAACTATGACTAAAAATGATTTTTCAATTAATACTCTATTATCTTAGTTCAATAAGAATTCAATATATTTTAATAAGGTTTTTATGAAAGCCTCTTAGTTTATTTTCTTCACTTAATAGCTAATAGATAAGAATTAGTTAGTAATTTTACCTTCTAGGTTGTAGTAATTCTTTTACTGCCTTAGAAAGGCCATAAAATAGTAAAAATATAATAAAAAGGATAAATCACTAGGATGATTGATATTAAGATTAAGTTGAGGGTAGGATTGGGCTACAAAATCCCTAGGATAGATTAGATTGATAATCAAGGATTGGCCGTTTATAGGACAAGGTCAAAATCAGACCTTTGGCTACTAAAACGGCTGCCAAGGGCAAATCAAGAGTCTTTTGGCAGATCAAAAGATGGGATTAGAAAGAAGACTTAAGAGGTTTTGCATATAAGTTAATTTGAGGTGATTTGGATTAGAAATGACTTTGTAATAGCTTTGCAAAGTCAGGGTTGATTTTGGCAACTTGGAATTTTGTGAAATAAAATAGGGTTGATATTTTAGGCAATTTCAGAAGTTTAGTAGCAGATCCATAGTTGAAAATTTGTGGATTTTTGGGTATTATTGTTGTTAATGTGTGCTATAAATTTGAGAAAAATCTAACAGTTTAGTTGTACGTAATTGAGGTTTAAGTGGGTCAAGGTCTCGGAAATTAAGTTTTGAAGGTCAATTAGGATTTTTGAGATCTTGAGCAATTTGCTAGTTGGATTGGAATGAAATTTGTGTATGTAGGTAGTACATTTGTTTTTCTACGCACATACAAAACTTAAGAGCCATTGAATAGTGTGAAAGAGAGATTTAAATACTGGAATATTGGCATTAAGATTGGAGAAGGAGGCCGGCCGTCATCCATGCAAATATATGGGTTTTTCTTCTTTTTGTGAAGTTAGATCCTCTTTAAACTTAATGTGCTTGTTTTAAACTTAATTAATAAGATGTGAGAAAAATTTCAATCAAAATCAATAGTTTATTTGGTAGTTGTTGAGGTTCTAAACTGCCTTAGGATTTCCTTAGGATTTGGTTAGGATTCGACTAAAGTTAGTTAGGATTTGTTTTAGGGTTTGTTAGAGTTGATTAGGATTTAATAGGATTTGTTTTAGGATTTTTTTGAATTTGATCAAGGTTGACTAGGGTTTAATTAAGGTATGATTAAAGACTATTTAGAGATTTATTAGAGAAGTTAGGACTAGTTATTGTTGCATATTTCTCTTTTAACTTCCATAGCCAAGTGCCCGGAGCATTCTCAAGCAAGACTTCACGACATACGACAAAGTTTTAAACCTCTTACTGAATAAGGAAAGATTCAGCATCGTCAAGGAGGATTATATTTATATTGTAGAGAACCTAAGCACACTGCTCAACATTGTCCAAAGAAACAATATAACTACAAAATGAAGAGTACGGCTGTCAAAGAAGACAATATGTCAAAAAATGAATTTGTCCAGCTATAATAGGGACCGTTGTCATATTGCATTTACGTGCAATGTGTAAAAATATTATATATCTTGTATTTATTGTTATTACATGTGTGAGTGCGAGGGATTTATTTTAGAAGATATTATAAAGAGAGGATTTATTTTAGCCACTTAGTTAGTGAATTAAGATGGCTATTTGTTTTGTTCCTACCTTACTTAAATTCTAGAATAGACTCTTCTATAATTAGAAGAAAGATAAGGGTTGTTTTATCTTTCTTGTTGACTTTTGAAGTAGAATGGACCTTGAGAGATAAAAAAGAAGGATATAGGGTGAATAGGGCCTAACCAATAGGTTTTGGCTGCCTATGTGGGCGTGTCATAGGCTGATGTGGAAGGAAATGAGGATATATTCCTCTTGCTAGACCTAAGGTTTGGCAGTTTTGACTAGTGAAATTTGGAGAGAGATAGCTCCAAGAAGATAGAAACATTTGTAATAAAAATTGGTAGGTGTGTTTTTTAAGTTGTAAAGATTCTAGAACCTACTCACTTGCTTATTTTGGAGTTGTAAGTAAAAAGTTATGCTTGTTTTAGTAGAATAGGATCTGCTACCATTGAAAGGTGACGGCAGAAATTTTGAGTTGCCACTGCATATTTGATTTCAACTCTTTCTTAGTGAAATTTATAAAGAATGTGGAAAATTGTACTAGCTTTCTATCAAGATGTTTTTTTATAGCATTTGGAGTTGGAGAGAAAAAGTTGTGAGCTTGAGAGTAGGAAAGGGTTTGCTGCCACCTAATGAAGAGGGGCAGAGACTTTGTTCAACTACCCAAATCAAGCAGTCTCTTCAATCTTTTTGATATTTTAAGTGCTTATAGTAGCTTGCGAAAGCTTTCTATGAAAACAAAAATCAATATATTTGAAGCTTTTATGAAATTTTTATGAGCCATGAAGTATCAAGAGGGCAATTTGTTGTTAGGGTTTGAAGAGTAGAATCAACTAGCTATAAAATCTGGAGTTTGAGAGGCATGCACTTGAAATTTTACAACAAGTTAGATGATGGAGTGAGCTTTCGAAAAAGCTATTGCATGTCCAATTTGAAAAAGAGAAATAATCACAATAAAGGCTGAAGTGAAGAAGAGCTTTGCTGCCTTTTGCATTTGGTGGGAAATTTTAGTGCCTTTTTCTTTTAGCCATAACTTTTAAACGGTAAGACATCTATTTGTCAAATTTTGATATATTTTAAAATGGATTATTGATTTTCCATAGGCTATAAGCACGCTAGATTTGACCTTTGAATGAATTTTTAGTGATTTATTTAGTTTCAGCTTGTTGTATAACTTGTATTCTTCATATGCGGTTATATTTTGATGTATACTTGAATATATACACACTTTGCTTATACCTATTATACAAATATATTAACTTATATTTATATCAAATATTTATATAAGTAATTTATAAATATTATATATAATATTTATATAAGTATTTATATAAGTATTATACCAAAGATTATACACTATTTTATATAAATATTTGTACAAGTATTATATCAAGTATTACACAAGTATAATTTGAAAGCTTGAACAAATATTATGTAAGTTTATAAGATACTTGCACAACTCCCTCTCATGTTCTCTGCTAGTTTTAATAGCAGTTAGAAATCCGGTGTTTTCTCAAGGCAAATTCTCTCTACCCGACACCTTGCAGCTGGAACCTTATACAATTCCTAGTGAAGGTCCTATTCTCATCTTAGAATCCGCTCCTTGTTTAATAATAGATATATATTTAGCACCAAAAAATTATAAAGCCTTTGCCTTATTAGATTCAAGAGCCTTAGTATGCTTTCTAAATGAACAATTTGTTAAGAATTGTAAAATTCTTTTAATATAGAAAACTAAATCCGTACATGTAGAAGTCATAGATGATCATCCATTGTCTTCTGGAGACGTCACTCATGAAACCCATCTTATAAAAGTAATAATAGATGGTCATAATAGCTACGTAATCTTTAACATAATTAAATCTTTGTCTAATCCAATTATTTTAGGTTTATCATGGCTAGAAAAATATAATCCTCAAATAGATTAGAATTCTCGTAGACTTGACTTTTCTCAAAATGTTATTAAACATCCTGCCGATCAAGTGAAAAGCTATAAATCTAATATAATAAAACCTATACTTATAGGTGCAAAAGCTTTTATACACGCAGCAAAAGAAGGATCAACTTTTGCTATTTATGCCACACCCGTTTCTGATGGTGGAAAGACTTTAAGTGGCATTCCAAGCCAGTATCTAGATTATTAGGACGTTTTTGAGAAAAAAATGCAGATATTCTCCTGGAGCATCGTTTATATGATTATTCAATCAACCTCAAGGAAGGAACTCAGCCACCATTTGGACCAATCTACAGTTTATCACAAGATGAGTTGGCTGAACTCAAGGCGTATACTGACAAGAATTTGGCCAAGAATTTTATATGCCATTCTAAATCTCCAACAGGAGCTCCAATTCTATTTGTGAAAAAAAAAAAAAAAATGGATCATTACAAATGTGTGTTGACTATCAAAGACTCAACAAGATCACAATCAAGAATAGATATCCATTACCTTTGATATTAGGACTCCTTGATCAATTAAATCAAGCTAAGATCTATACAAAAATAGATCTAAGAGGAGCATATAATCTAGTATTCATCAAAGAAGGAAATGAATAGAAAATTACGTTTCGAACTAGGTACAAATATTTTGAATATAATATCATGCCTTTTGGACTTACGAATGCACTAGCTGCTTTTCAACATCTCATGAATGATGTTTTTTGTGAGTTCTTAGATAATTTTGTTCTTTGCTACCTAGACGATATTTTGATCTATTCTAAAAACGTAAAAAAATATGAAATATATGTTCGTCAAGTATTACAAAAACTTAGGGATGTGAGATTGTATATCAAAATAAAAAAGTGTGTATTTCACATTATTCAAGTTGATTTCTTAGGATACATCATTTCAAATGATGGTCTCATGATGGATCCTAAGAAAGTCCAAACAATCATGAATTGGAAGATTCCAAAGATAGTAAGAGATGTCCAATGTTTTTTGAGATTTGCCAATTAGTATTGGATCTTCATCAAAGACTTCTCTCAAGTTGCACCTCCACTTACACGTTTGACTTGTAAAGACAAATTCCAATGGAATCAAGAAGCAGAAGTAGCTTTTGAAGCTCTGAAGATATTGTTTGTTTTTGCATCAATCTTGTATTGTATTGATTTTTTCAAGGTATTTTTTATGAAAACAGATGCATCAGACTTTGCCTAGGGTGCAATTTTATCTCAAATGGGAACAGATGACAAATTTCATCTAATAGCTTTTCATTTAAGAAAATTCTCAGCAACCAAGATCAATTATGAGATCCACGACAAAGAACTTCTTGCAATCATGGATTCTTTTCAAGAATGGCGTCATTATCTAGAAGGTCCTTTCAATCCAATCACTGTATATACGGATCACAAGAACTTTGAGTATTTCATGTCGGCACATGTGTTGAATCATCATCAAGCTTGTTGGAGTATGTCTTTGTCAAGATTCAAGTTTATTATCACTTATTGGCTAAGAAAATAACAAAGTTTGTCTGATGCCCTTTCTAAGTGTTCTTATTTTACACCAAAAGAAGGAGATGGAGCTTTTGAGCAACAAAGAACGATCCTCTTGAAACCACAGCAATTTCATCTTCGAGCAATGAAATCAACATTGATTGTTGATTCAACTTTTCTCAAGTAAATTCAGTCAAGTATGTCTTCAGATCCTCTTGTTCATGATATCAAGAATAATTCTTCTAAGACTCATAACTCTTTTAAATTCGAGTTCAAGAATAACCTACTATATTTTGAAGGATGCCTATATGTTCCAGAAGAAGAAGCACATTTACATATTCTTCAAGCACGTCTTGATTTTCCACCGGCAGGATATTTTAGATACAACAAGACTTTGGAACTTATATCAAGAGATTTTTTAGTAGCCTCAAATGTGAAAGGCAGTCAAAGACTTTGTACAATTATGTGATATCTGCTGAAGATCCAAAACTCCTTCTCATTGACTTTTTGGACTTGTTCAGCCATTACCTATTCCAAAACAACCATAGTCTTCTGTTTCTATGGATTTTATCACAGATCTTCCAAGCTCAAGATCTTATGACTCTATATTTGTGATAGTAGATTGATTCACCAAGATGGCACATTTTGTGCCATGCACAAAATCTATTATAGGTGAAGAAATAGCTAAGCTTTTTATTGATAATATCTATTAGTATCATGGGTTACCTAAGGATATTATATCGGATAGGGGAATTCAATTTGTGTCAAGATTTTGGAGAACTCTTTTCAAGATCTTAAAAGTAGACATAAAGTTATCTTCAGCTTTTTATTCTCAAACTGACAGACAAACAAAGTGCATGAATCAAGTCTTGGAGCAATACTTAAGATGTTCCATCAACTATTAACAAGATGATTGGACAGCTCTTCTGCCATTGGCAGAGTTTGCTTATAATAATATGATATATTCTTCTACGCAACAAATACCTTTCTTTGCCAATTATGGTTACCATCCATAACTTGATGCTTTTGACTTTTCAAAAGTTGATAATCCAATCGCAGAAGATTTGACATATCGTTTGTCAGAGCTATATGCAATAATGAAGGTGCAATTAAAAGAAGCTCAAGAACGACAAAAAATAAATGCAGATGCATATTGCAAGAAGCAATCACAATTCAACGTGGGAGACAAGGTATGGTTACTTCATCACAATATCAAGACTACTCGTCCTTGTCATAAGTTGGATTATCGTAGACTTGGATCTTTTCTTATTTCTGAACAAATCAATCTAGTTGTATATCGATTATACCTATCGGAGTCTATGAAGATCCATCCTGTATTTTACGTATCACTATTCAAGCCATACAAGACAGTGGATATACAAGAAAGAAGACAAATGCCACCGCCTTCTATAAAAGTAGACAACGATGAAGAATTTGAAGTTGAAGAGATTTTAGATCCAAGGCAGCGTCAAAATCAATTGGAATATCTTGTGTATTGGCGCAGATATGATATTAGTGAATACACATGGGAGCCATCCAAGAATCTAGTAAATGCACCAATAAAAGTCAATGCATTTCATCGATAACAACCATCAAAGTTAAGATAAAGAATCAAGAAAATCTTTGCTATAAAGCAAAACAAGTTCTATAGAGGTTTCATCCTATCTTGTATATTATTCGTTATTTCCTTAGATTTGTTCATGCTAAAGAGATGGAGGATCAAAAACTAGCAAATTCAACTCAAGAGCCATCATTTGCTGATTTACCAGACAAGACATTATGACTATCACAACCTTCAAGATGATGGAATAGAGATGAAGACCCTCAAGAATGACATGTCTTTCCTCGGATTGATGGTGAAATACAATGTGTTTGGTAACACAACCTTGGAAGAGACTCTCGATGTTTGGTGATACTTTTAGAGGTAGGAACTACTCTTGATGGTGTTCCTAATGTTTTCTTTGAAAGGAGTTATAAAGGCCTCAACAATAGTCAAATAATAGGGTGGTCCTCTTGCCCTAGTATAAGACATTATCGATGGCTGAAAGGACCTATCAACTACCTTCGAAGGGAACAAAGATCAGAGTATGTGGTAAGTACAATTCAATGTATCCTGGACTTCTTCAATATATAATCACCGCTCCTTGTGGAACTCGTCCCTAGAAGGGGGAGTAATGTCACGGATATAAGATTTACTCCAATAATTATCTAAGTAATATAGACCAATAGAAGTAGATAAAATAAGTTGATAGAAAAGCTTCTTAGAAGCTTCATAGACACGAAATCACCTTTATATATGTCTATAGGTAATTGATAGGTTAAAAACTTGGTCAATAAGCTAGGTACATAGCGTTCATGTTAGTAGCTTGTAGAACAAGCTTGCCATGTGTCACACATGTTGGTAGCTTGCGAAAATAAGCCAAATACGTGGCACACATGTGGAAAACTTGTTGTGCAAGTTTGATACGTGTCTTGCAAATTAGACACGTGTATAAGGTCCTATAGAATATTGCCACATAGCTCTTAGTTAGATAGTATTTATAGAGGCAAGAGTGAAACCTTCTTTACTCTTGTCAACTCCTTTCCTGATCTCAGTCTAGTTTCAAGAGTCTTCATGTTTCTAATCTTTAGCAATAGCCATTCTAGTTTGGTTTGAATATACATTTTTTCTAATTCTTAAATTGTGTCTTTTTTTTAATATAATTTTTATTAGATTATATATCTTTTTCTAATTCATGTCCTTGACAGTTTAACTCTTTTTTTCTTATGAATATTCCATGAATCTAATTTTCACCAAGAAATTATCATCAAATATATTTAGATTTATAAAAATAGAGTTGATGAAATTATTGTATCTCTTAGACACATTAGCAAGATTTTTGGCCGGTTTCGATGTGTGCTTATTAGTATCATAGGCCTACTAATAAACAAGATATTTTAATTTGTTCCACTTTTGCCGTGAATCAAGTATCTTTTCAACATTGTATTCTTCATGGTCTTCATTTTCAATACTAGGTGATAATTGTTGTATTCTTTCCAAAATATGCGACTCTCTATAAGGTTCTAAAATTAGATATAAAATTAGATATATCTTCATAGAAATGGTAATTCCAAGTAATATTCTACTAAATTAATTTACTTCTGGATAGAAAATGGTCCTAGTCTCAAATAATTCAACTTATCATATAACCACTTAGTCTTGATATTTCATTGAAGAAGTTATACCTTATTTCTAATATAAAAAGCAGGTGGTTGATTTTAAAATTTATTTGCAAATACCTTATAAGCATCTTGAGCTGCTTGCAATTGAAGCTTCAAGGTTTTTGGTGTTGCAATAGATGTTTTATAAATCTTTCAGCTGCTAAATTGTTGTTCTTTGGTGTACTCTATAAATCAAGCTTTGAGTGATATCCATAGTTGGAATAAAATGGTGTTTATTGAGTTGAGGTATAAATAATATTATTATATGCAAAATCGACTAATAGTAGATATGATACCTAATTATCTTATTGATAGTTGATGCTCCATCATAAATATTGCTCCAAAACTTCATTAATTTGTTTTATTTGGCCATTAATTTGAAGATAGAAAGCCAAAGAAAATTTAATGCCTAATTTTAATATTTCAAAAAGACACCTCCAAAACTCAGATATTAATTGGGATCTTTGATCGGATACAATATCATCCGGTAGGCTATCATATTAATATATATTATCAAGAAAGAGCCTTGCCATTTCTTCATTAGATGTAATCTTCTTGCAAGGAATAAAATGAGCCATCTTTGTGAATCAATCAACTACTACAAAGATGCTATCTAATGAATTGGATGGCTGTAGATCCGTGATGAAATCCATTGAGATAGAAGACTATGACCATCTTGGAAGAAGCAATGATTGTAAGAGTCTATAAGAGCAATGTTGAGGATTTTTAGACCTTGAATAGATGTCGCAAGAGAATACAAAGTTGTTCACTGCCTTCTAAATTTGAAGCCACCAAAAATCTTAGGAAATAAATTCTAAGGTCTTGTTAAATCTAAAGTGACCCATAATTGGAAAATTATGGCAAGATTGAAAGTCACTCAATTATGTTGGTTCTTCTGGGATATACAAATGTTCTTCAAACTATATTAAGTCTTCTTCAAGCTAGAACTTGTTAATATTTTTTTTCAGGTGATGCTTAACATGAAAGATTAAAGCATTATTAGTGGTTGCAGTATACATTTCATTGAGGAAATTAAAATTAATAGGTGCTGATGTAATAGTAGCGTAAAGGTAAAATTGCTCTGATTTTAATAAAATTGCATATTGTTGATCAAATGATCCTTCCTCTATTTGTGGTAGAAGATATGATCTTTTTTATAAAATATCAGATAATCCTTGTTGCTTTCCAAGTTGATAAATAATAATAAAGTTAAATTGAAATAGTGACATATTCTATTAAGCTTGGTGATGGTTAAGAATCCAAGTTGATATAAAATATTCTAAGTTCTTGTGATCTATATGTACATTCACAAGATGTATTACTCCTTCAAGAAAATGACACCATTCTTGAAAAGAATCCATAATAGCAAAAAGCGCTTTATCCTGGATTTTATAATTAATTTTGATAGTAGAGAATTTTTAAGAATAAAATATAATAGGATGGAATTTATTCTCTATATCCATTTGTGAAAGTATAACCTGTAGTACAAAATTTGAAGCATCAATCTTTATATAGAATACTTTTATAAAGTTTAAATGCATCAAGATTGAGACTGTAATAAATGTTGTCTTTAGATCTTAGAATGCTTTCTCCGATTAAGGCCCTCATTTTAACTTATCTTTATATATCAATGAAATAAAAGAGGTTGCAACTTGAGAGTAATTTTTGATGAAGATCTGATAGAAGTTAATAAATTCAAAAAAATATCGTACATCTCTCACAATCTTTAGAATTGTCTATTGCATAACTACCTCTATTTTCTTGGGATCCATTGTCAAATCCTCAATAGATATGATGTATTCTAAAAATTCCATCTTAGATTGATAAAATATACATTTCTCTAGTTTGGCATACAAACCTACATCTTGTAGCTTATGTAATATCAATTCGACATATCCTTCATGTTTCTCCAGATTTTTTGAATAAATCAAGTTTATGGTGATTTATCTTAATGATATTATATTCAAAATATCCATCCTTGTCCAAAATATGATCTTCCATTCATCTCCTTCTTTGATCCATATCAGGTTGTCTGAAGCTTCTAAAGGCCAAAATACAAAAGAATTATAAAACAACAAGCAAGTTGAACAAAAAGAGAGGAACTTGAATAGTTTTGTAATATTGGATTGTCCAACCGCATGGTCCTTATTGTAGTTGAACATCTTTGTTTTCCTAAACAATTGCACTTTTGATTTTGATAATGTGTTGATTTTATTTCTTTAGATAATTGTCAACCTTGTGGCCTTTCTTGCCACAATTCAAGTATAGGCCTTCTTCTATCTGACACTTCTTTTTGTGTAGACTAAGAGGTTTAAAATATACTACATCAAGTTGCATATCTTTTACTTCTAAATATAAATTTAAAATACTTGTCAATGTAGCAAGACTGTATCGGATTGCATATTGTCTTGTTGAAGCCTATGAACATTAGTCTTGATAATATTAAAATAATTAATTATAAATTGATAGAAATAGATAAAATAAGTTAATTTGATAATATCTTATAGAAAAGCTTCCTAGAAGCTTCATAGACATGAGAGCACCTTTACATGTCTATATGTGATTGGTAGGTTAGAAACTTGATCAACAAGCTAGCCATGTGGCGTACATGTTGGTAGCTTGTGGAACAAGCTAAGTATATGGCGTACATGTAGGAAACTTATCTTACAAGTTTGATATGAATCTTACAAATTAGACACGTGTAAGAGGTCTTATAGAATGCCACCATATAATTTTTAGATAGATAATATTTATAAAAATAAGAATGAAGCTTTCTTCACTCTTGTCAATTTCTTTCTTACTTCTAATCTATTTAAAGAGTCTTATGTATTTTCTAGTCTTTGGCAATAGCCATTCTAGTTTCTTCTTGAATATGCATATTTCTTTATTTCTATCTTCCTTTGACATAATTTTTACTAACTTATGCATTTGTTTTAGTTCGTGCCCTTGACATCTGCTAGGTTTGAAGATCATGAATAATACAAAGAAAGAGTATTCCAATGGAATACTAAATAAAGCCATATTTGGAATCTTTAGAAGTATAGCCTCATCACAAAAATCTTGATTCAAATGCCTAAGCTCTGATAATATTCCTTGAAGTTGAAAGGATGACTTCAAGTGGACTACAAATTATATTTGAAGGATGTTTTGAAGATCGCAATAAAGAGCAAATTCTTAGATGGGACGTTGGTACAACAAAAATTATATCTGAATACTATCAATGCCACCTCAAGGGTCTTGTTGAATGACTAATCAATGAACAAAAGATAAAATATATTACTTCTCTATTCTAATAAATTTTAAATTTCTTACATTTATAATTTAATCATCAAATCACTCTAGCTCTTTGTAAAACTCGTCACTAGAAGGGAAAGTGATATTATGGATATACTTCAAGTCACCACATTTTAAAACCTTTTGTAATCTTTTAGAATCTTTTATAGTTTTTTAGAATCTTTTTTAAGGTAGCTTTTTATTCTAAAAATAAAAATTTGCTAAAGATATTAAAATCTTTTTTAAGATAGTTTTTTATTTTAAAAATAAAAATTTATTAAAGATATTAGAATCTTTTTTATTTTTTAGGTAGCAGATTAGCAAAAAAATAAAAAAAAGATTATAAAATCAAAATGATTTCAACAACAAAGAATTAGATGGTTGACAAGAATAAAGAACTAGATTGATATTAAGAAATAAGATAGCACTTTGAATTGTTCCAAGTCTTGTGTTGGCAAGATTGAAATATACCTTGGTCTTTCTTCCTAATTATTCTATAAGGCCTATGTCCTATTGAACCTTCTAAGATTATCCTAGAAGATTTTAGAAGATTAAAAAATCCTTAAAAAATATTTTTATATCTTTAATAAATTTCTATTTTTAAAAATTTCTTAAAATAAAAAGCTACCAAGTGAAATATATTTCCATTTGTGATAATATCACATCCAAGGCAAAGTCTAATGTGTCTATTTCTATGGAAAAAAACCTTATAAAAGTCAACGTAATATAAAATTGATGCAAAAATAAAAACTATCTTCAAAACTTCAAACAATGCTTTTGATTCTTTACTCCATTCAATTTTGTCCTTACAAATACAGTAGAGTTGTAAATACAAATACAGTTAAGTGTGTAAGTAGAGTTGCAACTTGAAAAAAGTTCTTGATAAAGATTCAATAATAATTGGAAAATTTTAAAAAATATTATATATCTTTTATTATTCTTAAAATCTTTTAGTCTATAATTATCTAGACTTTTTTAGGATCCATCATAAGACCATTATTCAAAATGATGTATCTTAAGAAGTCAACTTAAGTAGTATAAAATACATACTTTTCTATCTTAGTATACATTCTGACATTTCTAAATTTTTATAATACACAACAAATATGTAATTCAAGCTATTCTATATTTTTAGAATATATTAAAATATTATCTAGATAATAGATAATAAAATTATCTAAAAATTCACAAAAAAAATCATTCATGACATAATAAAAAATAATTGATACATTTCTGAGTCCAAAAGGCATAATATTATATTTAAAGTATCCATACCTTATTTAAAATATAATCTTCTACTAATCTCTTTCTTTAATGTGGATCAGATTATATGTTTCTTATAAATCTATTTTTATATAGATCTTAACTTGATTCAATTGATCAAGAAGTCCAGGTATCAAAGATAGAGGATATCTATTCTTGATGGTAGTCTTCTTGAATTGTCAATAATCTATACACATCCGTAGTGATCCATCTTTTTTCTTCACAAACAAAATAGGAGCTCTTATTAGAGATTTTGAATAGTGTATAAAATTTTTAGCCAAGTTTTCATAAATATATTTCTTGAGTTCAACCAACTTATTTTGTGATGAACTATAGACTAATCCAAATGAAGGCTGAGTTCCCTCTTTGAGATTGATTGAGCAATCATATGAATAATATTCTAAAAAAATATTTATATATATTTTTTTAAAAATATCTTAATAATCTTGATACTAGCTTAAAATGCCACTTGAAGTCTTTTCACCATCAAAAATGGATATAGTATAAATAGCAAAAGATGATCCTTCTTTTGCTACATTCATAAAATCTTTTGTACCTACAAGTATGAATTTTATTATATTAGAATTATGTCTTTTTGTTTGATTAATAAGACTCTTATTAATGATCTAAGAAAAATCAAGTCTATAAAAAATCTAATCTATTCAAGGATTATATTTTTTTAGCCATGATAAACCTAAAATAATTAGATTAGAAGAAGATTTAATTATATTAAAAATTATATAATTATTATGACCATCTATTATTATATTTATAAGAATTTTTTTATGAATAATATCTCTAAAAGATAATAGATGTCTATCTATGATTTTTATATGTACGGATTTAATTTTTTATATTAAAGATAT
Organism: Physcomitrellopsis africana; assembly: GCA_036785485.1. Lineage (NCBI taxonomy): Eukaryota > Viridiplantae > Streptophyta > Bryopsida > Funariales > Funariaceae > Physcomitrellopsis > Physcomitrellopsis africana. The sequence continues at coordinate 85,520 of JAWRVF010000191.1, read as the reverse complement.
TTTATGACTTTTAACAAATTTTTCATTTAAAAAGCACGTTGAGGTTTTTGAATCTAGCAGGACTAAGGCTTTGTGATTTTTTGATCTCAAATATCAATCTGTTATAAAACAAGGAAAGGATTCTAAGGAGAAAATAAGATCTTTATTAAGACTTGTACAAGATTTCATCTACATGGTTTATATTATAGCTAAAAAAATTTGTTTCTTAATATATTATCTTCTCTGATAGCCATACTCTCTATTTTTTAGTTGCATTGTTTCTTAATATATTATCTTCTCTGATAGCCATACTCTCTATTTTTTAGTTGCATTGTTTCTTTGGACAATGTTGAGCAGTATGCTTATATTCTCTATAATATGAGTACAATCTTTCTTAACAACAACAAGTCTTTTCTTGTTCAATAAGAGGTTTAAAATGTACCATGTCAATTTGCATGTCTTCTAGTTCCAAATGTATCTATTGAGAAGATATCAATGTTGCCATTGAATTATAATAATGTTGAAGCTTTTTTGTATGACTCTCAGATTAAAATTTAAAAAGCAGATTGTCATATTTCACAACAAAGTCAATTGCTTTATTTAATATTTGAAGATCAAATAATTTAAGCATTAATTTCTTTACGTCATATTGTAATCTATAGATAATTTGACTAAAGTATAACATCATCTCACTTAATATTAGTCACTAGTTATTAAAATTATGAAGCATATTATGTCACTGATCAATTGCTTTATTGTAAGATATGGATCTTATTGGTTGTAATACAAATTGCATCATGTTTTTTATATATAGATTGAAACTCTACTAAAAATGCCTCTAAATTTTTGAATATTAGATCATGTGGTTCAAAAAAAGATAAAAATTATAAGAAAATAGAATCTAAAAATAATATTTTAATAAACTTGACTTGTAATCCTTGAGTTAAATAACTTTGAGGTTGAAATTCAATTACCAGTTGTATTTAATTGACAAATCCTTAAATTTTAAATCTTGTACCATTAAATTTCTTTAAAAAATTAATTTTTGATTCTTTGATGCTTGAATGGTGTTTTATCATAAGTAAAGTAATATGGCTTGAAGTAGCTCCAATTATCTCTATATCTTCACTTTCTACTATTCTTATTATTATTTGTGGTGGTACATTGAGTTGATGCATTGCAAGCATTAATTCTTTCATTGGCTCTTATATTTGTACTATTGTACTCTTCATTTTAGCAAGCTCTATCATGATAATACAATAGAAAAAAAAATATCTACTCTTATTACAGAATAAAATACTCAAAAGTGAAGAAAAAAATTCTATGAACAATATTAGTTTAAAAGTGGATAATCCACAATTTCTAATATGCTTGTCTTATTAAGAAAAAAGAGTAATCTGCTCTTAATCAAAAAAAGACAAAGCTTTGATATTGTATGTGCATTATTGTCGATTTATCAAAGACACAAATTGAAAAAAAATGCATAAATTAGTGAAACCTTTATAAAAAAAAATTAAAAAAAATAAAAAAATAAAAAATATATATATATATATATATATATTCAAGAAGAAATTGAAATAACTATTGTTAAAGATTAGAAAATATAAAGATTCTTAAATTAGACTAGAAACAAAAAAGGAGTTGAGAAGAGTGAAGAAGGATTCATTCTTATCTCTATATATACTATCTATCTAAAAGCTATATGGCAATGTGTCAAGGACATGAATCATAAAAGAACAAAATATCAATACACTCTTATATCACTCATAAGAATAGAAAATCATTCAAAGATGGAATAATATTAAAACTAAAATGGCTATTGTCAAAGATTAGAAAATATAAAGACTCTTGAACTAGACTAGAAGCAAGAAAGGAATAGACAAGAGTGAAGAAGGATTCACTCTTGTCTCTATATATATTATCTACCTAAGATCTACATAGTGGCATGTCAAGGACATGAATCATAAAATAACAAAATATCAATACACTCTTGTATCACTCAAAATAATAAAAAATCATTGAAAAATGAAATAATATTAAAACTACAATGGTTATTATCAAAGATAAAAAGATTAGAGACTCTTGAAATAAGACTAAGAACAAAAAAGGTATTGACAAGAGTGAAAAAGGCTTCATTCTTGTCTCTATATATACTATCTATTTAAGAGTTATGTGGCAGCATTCTATAGAATCTCCAACACATATCCAATTTATAAGACACGTGTCAAACTTGCAAGATAAGTTTCTTATATGTATGCCACATACTTAACTTATTCTACAAGCTATCAACATGTGTAACTCATGGCTAATTTGTTGGCCAAGTTTTCATCCTATTAATCACCTAAAAGCATGAATAAAGATAAAACCACGTTTATAAAGCTTTTAAGAAGCTTCTCTATAAGATATTAATAAATTAATTTATTTTTATTTATTTCTACTTATGTATGTTATCTAGATAATTATTAAAATAAATCTCATATTTGTGACATTATTTTCTCTTCTAAAGATAAGTTCCATAAAGAGCGGTGATTATATATTAAGAAAATCCAAGATGCACCAAATTGTATTTATCACATATTCTGATCTTTGTTCTCTTTGAAGGTAGTTGATAGGTTATCTCAGCCACCAATAGTATCATATACTAGGATAAGAGAACCACCCTATTATTTGATCATTGTTGAGGCCTTTATAACTTTCTTCAAAGAAAACATTTAGAATACCATCAACATTAGTTCTTACTTCCAAAAGTAATACCAAATAATGGGAGTCTCTTTCAAGGTTATGATACCAAACACATTATATCTTACTATCAATTTGAAAAAGAATATGTCATTTTTTAGAATCTTCATGTCTATTTTGTGATCTTGAAGATTGTTATAGTCATAATATCTCATTTAATAATTTAGCAAATAATAGCTCTTGAGCTAAATTTGTTAATTTTTGATTTTTTATCTCTTTAGCATTAAAATTCAAAAAAATAATAAATAATAATACAAGATAGAATGAAATCTCTATTGAACTTGTTTTGCTTTATAGCAAAGATTTATTTATCTTTTTATCTTAATTTTAATAGATGTTATTAATGAAACACATTGATTTTAATCGATATATTTGTTAGATTCTTTGATGGCTCCTATGTGCATTTATTAATATCATATCTACGCTAATATATAAGATAATCCAACTTATTTTGATGCCGCCTTGAATCTAAGACCTCTTTTATTTCAAATTTTTTATTATTATTCAATTTTATAGGAGGCTGAAGCATTTGTCTTTTTTCTTGTATATCTGCTATTATATGGCGTGAACTTCTATCTGAGAATACATTGGATACCTTGCTGTGGAGAATTTACTTGAAAATTATTGGCAAGAATCTAGTAAGTGATTTGTCTTCAATAAAAAGAACAAATAATATAATGATATTATAAAAGAAAAATTATATTAGTAAATCCTTTTGTATTTAAATAGATTTGTACAAAAAAGCTCAAATTGTCACAAAACCCTTCAATATCTTATTCACCCGCAAAGATTTATTTTTTTCTAAACTTTAGAGTTTAATAACTTTTAATTCAATTATTTAGTTTCTATAAAATTTTCTTTAAAGTGTAGATAATTCTCTTAAGCTTCACCAAAAAAAAAAAAAAAAAAAAAAAAAAAAAAAAACTACAAATTCAATGCTGATCATCCAATATCTTAAAAATCCTAGCAGGTACTTAAAAACCTAGCTCAAAGATACTTAAGTACTATTTCCTTCATATCTCAAAAATCCAAAATCTTAATGCCACAAAATTTTTGCACATAGTCTTGTGATATAAATATATATACTCTTAAAAATTTTGAGCCAAAAATTTATCAAATTGCCTAAGATATAGATAAAAACGTAACCACTACTTAAGCGGGATTACTTACTACCCTTAGCTTACAAGCATTAACTTCAACTCTCAATATTTTCTTTACTCCAACTTAGATTTCATCAAATTATATATAAAAAATATAGCCAAAAAAAATTTCTTTCAAATTTTGGTCATTAATCCTCTATTGCTCTCTGTACATGCGAGTTATGCCAAAAAGAGTGACAATAGGTATAATTTCAACACCTTAACTTTAAGCGCCTATATCTCTTTCATAAAAAGTCCAAAGTATCCAAAATTTTCACCAAAACCATATCCAAAAATCCAAACTTGTTGACCTTAGCCTTTGATGTTCAATTCCTTTCAAAAAACAAATCCTAATCCCTAATAAATCCTCGAGCATCCTCCTTAAAGTCCATTGGGCATGATTTTTGGCCAATAGGAATAGAGACTTCTATTATATATCTCCATTCATCTACATAGATGGCCTATCTATCCCCTTTTATACTAAAAATCCCTTTCTAATCTTTTTTCTTATAAGATTTATATAATATGTGTTCTAAACATCAAATAAAAGAAATAAACAAGATCTTAAGGCTCACCAATGTCTAACAAAGGTGACCTAATTTATATAAAATTTATTATCAATATAGAATCAACCTCAAAATTCATTACTAAAAAAAAATAAGATTGTATAAATCTCAATAATTTTCTTTTTAGATAGATTCTTTTTAAACTAACAACCTAATCATATCTTGCAACCAATAAAAGTCTAATGATATAACTCTCATTTAAGTGTATAATAAATTATACATTAAATTTATATATATAATATTTTCACATGGTAGCCAAATTACAATATAATATTGTTATTTTATATAATTCAAGCAAAGATGCATGAAATATAGGATGAATCTTCATAGGCTCCAGTAAGTTTAATCAATAAGCAATTGGATTCATTTATTCACAAATTGGAAATAAACCAAGCCTCTGATAATCCAACTTATTACAAAGACAAATAATCTTGATATTACAGCAAAGTAACCATATCTTATCATCCACCTGGAATTGGAGTTATTTTTTACAATAGACATATGAATTGGTCTTTTCTTGTTCTTGAGCTTCTTTTAATTGTGTCTTCATTATTGCATGTAGCTTTGACAATCAATTTGCCAAATCTTCCACTATAGGATTGTCAACTTTTAAAAAGTCAAAAATATCAAATTATGGATGATAACTGTAATTTACAGAGAAAGGTGTTTGTTGAGTAGAAGAATGTACCAAATTATTATAAACAAACTCTACTAAAAGAGTTGGCAAAAGAGTTGTCCAATCATTTTGATAATAATTAATTATACACCTCAAATATTGCTCCAAATTTCTATTTATCCATTCTATTTGTTCAGCAATTTAAGGATAAAAGGTTGAAAATAGTTTTATGTCTATCTTCAATATTTTAAAAAAGATTTTTAAAAATCTAAATATAAATTATGTCCCTCTATCTGATACAATATTCTTTGGCAATCTATGATAGTAATAGATATTGTTAAAAAAGAATTAGTTATTTTTTCACCTATGATAGATTTTTATATGATACAAAATGCACCATTTTTGTGAAACGATCTACAATCACAAATATAGAATTATATATATTTAAAATTGATAAATATATGATAAAATCTATAGAAACAGAAGATCATAATTGTTTTGATATATATAAAGACTAAAAAAGTCTGTAAGATTGATGACAAGGAGTTTTTTATCTTAAACAAACATCACGTGATTGCACAAATTCTTTAATTGCCCTCTACATTTGAGGCCACCAAAAATCTCTTCATATTAATTTCAAAGTCTTGTTGTATCAAAAATGGCATGCTATAGGGAAGTTGCCAAAAATATGTAATTGTGCTTTTTCTTCGAGGACATATAAGCATCCTTTAAAATATAATAGATAGTTCTTAAATTCAAATTTAAAAGTATCATTGAATTTAAATAATTTATTGTAAATATTAAAAACAAAAAGATCTGAAAATATACTTGATTGGATTTTTTTTTTTTAAAAGTTGAATCAACAATTAATGTTGATTTTATTGCTCAAAGATAAAATTATTTTGGCTTTAATAAGATTATCCTTTATTGATCAAAAGTTGTATTTTTTTCTTTTCATATAAAATAAGAATATCTAAAAAAGGCATCAAATAAATCTTATTATTTTTTTGGTCAATAAATCATAATAAACTTAAAGCTTGACAAAGACATGATTCAATGAGCTTAGCAATAATTCAAAACATGTGCTGACATAAAATACTTGAGGTTCTTACGATGTGTATATATAGTGACTGAATTGGAAGTGCCTTCTAAATAATAATGCCATTCTTGAAAAGAATCCATGATTGCAAGAAGTTCTTTGTTGTAGATCTTGTAGTTATTCTTGACTGCTAAAAAATTTCTTGAATGAAAAGTTATTAGATGAAGTTTGTCATTTGCTCCCATTTGCGACAATATTGTATTTAAGAAAAAATCTTATACATCTATTTCCATAAAAAATGCTTTGGAAAAATTGACGCAATACAAAATTAGTGTTAAGGATGCAAAATAGAGGATTAGCAAAGAAACAAGAAAAAGATTACAAAATAATTTTAAGAATAAAGAACTGAATGGACAAGAACAAGAACTAGATCAAGAATAAGGGACTAGATGTCACGGTCATAAGATTTACTCCAATAATTATCTAATTAATATAAACCAATAGAAGTAGATAAAATAAATTGATTTGATAATATCTAATAGAGAAGCTTCTTAAAAGCTTCATAGATGCAAAATCACCTTTATATATGTCTATAGGTGATTGGTTGGTTAGAAACTTGGTCAACAAGCTAGCCATGTGTCATACATATTGGTAGTTTGAGGAACAAGCCAAGTACGTGGCGATTATATAGAAAACTTCTTGTGCAAGTTTGACACGTGTTTTGCAAATTAAACATGTGTAGAAGGTCCTATAGAATATTGCCACATAATTCTTAGTTAGATAGTATTTATAGAGGCAAGAGTGAAGCCTTCTTCACTCTTGTCAATTCCATTCTTGCTTCTAGTCCAGATTCAAGAGTCTATAGTTTTCTTGTCTTGTGGCAATAGCCATTCTAATTTCTTTTAATATACATACTTCCTTACTTCTATTTTGTTATTCTTCTTAATAGAAGTTTCATATGTTTATTTGTTTTCATTGAGTTCTTGTCCTTAACACTAGATTGATATCAAGAACAAAACAATATTTTAGATTGCTCTAAGACTTGTGTTGGCAAAATTGAGGTACTCTTCAATCTTGTCTCTTATTTATACTACAAGATCTATATCCTATTAGACCATCTAAGAATATCTTAAAGGATTTTAGAAGCTTGAAGAAGATTTTAGAAGATTTTAAAAAGTCTACGGGAGATTCTAGAAGACTAAAAAAGATTCTATAGGATTCTTGAAGATTATAGAAGATTCTTAGAAGACTAAAGAAGGTCCTAGAAGGTTTTAGAAGATTCTAGAAAGTTATGGAAGGTTTTAGAAGACTATAAAAAATTCTAAAAAATAATAATTTAAAATATATCCATGACATCACCTTCTTTTATAGCCATGAATTTCATGAAGAGCCTAAGTGATTTGATGATCAAATCACATATGTAAGAAATCTAGAATTTGTCAAAGTAGAGAAGCAATATATTTTGTCTTATGTTTATTAATTATTGATTCAACAGAATCCTTGAAATGGCATCAATGACCTTCAGATATAACCTCTGTTAAATCAATGTCTCATCTAAGAATTTACTCTTTGTTGCAACCTTCAAAACATCTCCTGAACATAATTTTTGGTTTACTTGGAATCATCCTTCCAACTTCAGGAATATTACCAAAGCTTGTGCATTTGAATTGAGATTTTTGTGATGAGGCCGTATTCCTAAAGACTCCAAATGTGGCCTTACTTGATATTAGAATATTCCTTCTTTGTCTTGTCTATGTTCTTCAAATCCAATAGATTGTGAAAGTTGCAATGATTTTCCAATCGCTCATATGGCAAAAGAATCTTCTAACTCTTATTCTTGTAATTTCCTTGAAATGCAAAGATTTGACATGATAATTAATAAGCTTCTAGCAAGATCTATTCTATCTTAGAAAAAATATAAGTGCAAGTATTGGTGTGGCTCTCCCCTTTTTATATTCGTCTCTTGTTGTTGATAGAAAGCATCCTTTAGAAGCCAAGAGATGTTGATGTCTACAAAATCTTCAATGACAATTGAATCTAAGTTTTTTACAATATTATTGATGGAATTTTTAAACTTTTTTAACTACATTCTTAAGGTGATTTGACGCTTTCCACTATCTTTCGCTAACTCCATAGTCCTTCCAATAGATGAAATATTCCAATCGTCTATGTCTTATACGCGAATCCAATATTTCATCTACTTTGTATTCAAGCTCTCGATTGATTTCAATTGGGATGGATGGTAGAATAGTTCTTCCAAAAATATTTGATTAATAATAGATTTCTAAAAACAAGATATAAAAGACTAAATGAATGCGCATGCTACTTGGTAGTTCAAGACAAAAACATACTGCATTTACTTCATGTAGAATTATAAAAGATCCAAGTCTTTGATAGTCTATTTTCCGTGACGGTTGATTTATTTGAATATTTTGCTAGAGTAGCCAGATATGATCTTCTACTTTGAACTTTGGTTAGTTCTTATGATGAATGTCTGCATAGTCTTTATATCAATCTTGAGCCATTTATAGTTGGAATTTTAATTCTTTATAGATGATTTTTAAACAAGTAGCTTGACTTTCTGCAGCAGGGCTTTCTACATCTTCAATTTGGAATGGATCTATTCTAAGGTGGTATCTATAATTTGAGAAGAATGGAGTTTATTTTATCAAAAAATATTTGGAGTTATTATATGCAAACTCAGCCAATGATAGAAGGTCCATCCAATCATCTTATTGGTAATTTATATTATAACAAAGATATTATTCCAAGATTTGATTCACTCATTCTGTTTGACCGTCAGTCTGAGGATGATAAGTTGATGAAAGGTTGATCTTAACCTTCAAAAGTTGAAATAATCCTCTCCAAAAATTTAATACAAATTGTAGTCCTTGATGTGAAATAATATCATTTAGAAGGCCATATATTTGATAAATATCATCAACAAAAAGCTTAGCTATTTCTTCTCCAAAAATAATCTTGTTGTACGGAATAAAATATGTTATCTTAGTAAGATGGTCTACCACCACAAAAATTGAGTCTTTTCCATTCAAAATTGAAAGGTTTGTAATAAAATCCATAGATAATGATTGCCATGGATCTTTAAGAACTAGAAGAGATTGAAGAAGTCCATATGGTTGGTGTCTTAGGATCTTTGCTCAAACACAAATTTCACATGATTGGATGAATTCTTTCACCAATTTCCATATTTGAGGCCACTAATAATCTCTTAATATTAATTCCGAGGTCTTATTGAAGTCAAAATGTCCAGCTGCTGGAAGGTCATGTCGTGCTTGAAGAATTTGAAGTCTTGTAGGGCCTGAAAGAACATATAAGAGATCTTTGAAATATAACAATCCATCTTCAAATTTGAAATTGTTATTTTCTTCCACATGTGTATTTTTTAGACATTGTCAAATACTTTCTATAAATAAATTTGTCTTTATTGCTTTCTGGATTTTTGTCTTGAAAGTTATATCTGTATAAGTAGATATTGTCAATGTCTTCAAATGCAAATTGGGCGGTTTCAATATGACTGATTTTTTTTTATTCAATATAATATTTTCTATTCTTGGCACAAGATATGATCATCGAAAAAGGGTATTTAGTTTCTCTTGAAGTTTTTTCATATGATATATAATCACAAAATCAAATCGAGATAATAACATGTTCCATCGTGCTTTGTTGACAATTCAAAACTCAAGCACTCATAAAATATTCCAAATTTTTATGGTCAATATATACCATGATCTTAAGTTAAGTTCTCTCTAGCAAATGGCGCCACTTTTCAAAAGCATCTACAATTACAAATAGTTTTTTATCATGGATCTAATAATTAATCTTTGCAACTGAAAATTTTTGAAAGCGGAATGCTACTGGATATAACTAACCATCATCACCACTTTGAGAGAATACAGATCCAAGTACAAATTCTGAGGCATCCATTTCCAAAATGAATGATTTTATTGAATGTGCATAGATAAGTGTAGAGGCTGAAATAAAAGATTCTTTTAGGTTCTTGAATGTTCTTTCAACCTTTTCATCTCAAATAAATTTGTCCTTGCTTATAAGTCATGTTAATAAAGCCATAAGCTTAGAATAGTCTTTAATAAAGATTTTGTAAAAATTTATAAATTCTAAAAAATATTATACATGTCTAATTGATGATAGTTGTTTCTACTCTATGACAGTTTGTATCTTCTTTGGATCCATGAAAATTCTATTTTTAGAAGCAATATATTCCAAAAACTTGACTGATGGTTGATGGAAAGAGCACTTCTCCAATTTGGCATACAATCCACTTTCTTATAGTTTTTCTAATATCTTATGTACATGATGCTCGTGTTCTTGTTTGTTTTTAGAAAAGATCAAGATATTGTTCAAATAGATGACTACAAAGTCATTTAAGTATTCTCATAAGATATCATTCATCATGTGTTGAAATATTGCAGGTGCATTTGTAAGTCCTGAAGGCATAATATTGTACTCAAAATATTCATACCTTGTATAAAATGCTATCTTTCATTGATCTCTTTTTTTAATCCTGACTAGATTGTAGGCGCCTCTGAAATCAATCTTTGTAAAGATCTTTGCCTATCCTAATTATTCCAATAATCTTGAGATTAATGGTAATGGATAGTGATTTTTTTATAGTTACCTAATTCAGACCTCAATAGTCAACATACATACGTAAAGAACTATCTTTCTTCTTCACAAATAAGATAGGAACTCGCCCAAGTGATTTTGAATGTCTAATAAAAATTTTGGCTAGATTTTCATCAATATATTTTCGCAAGGCTGTAAGATCTATTTGTGATAGATTGTAAATTAGACCAAATGGAGATTGAGCTTCATCGTGTAATTTGATTACACAGTCATAAGGACAGTGTTTTGATAATATGTCTATTTTTTTCTTTTCAAATACGTCTTCAAGGTTACAATGTTGACTAAGAATATCTTACTTCAATTGTTCTATTGGATCTTTTATTGGGATAGCATATAATACAAATATATCCCCTTTTTTTGCTGCATGCATAAATGCTTTAGCTCTAAAGAATGGAGTAGCACCTCGTTTCTTCTTTTGATGTTTGGATCTTGAAAAAATCTTTTACAAATTTCAATCAATATTAAAATTATGTAGCTCAAACCAAGAGAGTTTAATGACAATAAGATTTGTTGAACATCGAATGATGTTGAAAATAATTTGTAATACTTGATCTCCTAGTATCACTTCCAATAGTTGGATTTCTTTGATAACATCTCTTGATGCAAGGTTTTGTCCATCAATGACTTCAACATGTGTAAGATGGATCTTCTTTACAAGTACTAGATTGTGCTTGGTTGCAAAATCCTTATTCATAAAGCATGCTAAGGCTCTAGTATCTAAAAGGACTTTAGCAAAAATCCCTTATTTTAGGATTCTTATATATATAAGAAGTATAAAATATGATGTTGAGTTCGGAGGTAAGAAGAGACCTTTTTCTGGTGCTTCAGATTTAGGGGTGTCCAACTGCAAGGTTCCTACTATGGCTAGACATCTTTGTTTTTTGACCTTTCCAATTCAGATATTATACCTTCTGCTTTGAATTCTCTAAACTTATTTGGAGAATTTGCTGCCTTGTGATTGGATCTTCTATAATATAAATATAGATTTTTTTACTAACATATAGACTTTTTTGCTAGTGTTAATGGCTTGAATTGAGTTGTATCAATTTGCATAGATTGAAAATATGTTAATGGCTTCTCTGATACTCTTGAAGATGTAACAAACGTACCTTGATAAGTATTACTGAAAATTAATCGTCTCTCTTGTCGTAACTCAAATAGGTAATTATCACAAGTAATGGCTTGAGCTATGAGTTCTTCTAAGCTTTCAATTCTTGGCATTGTGATCAATAGATTCTTTACATTGTCTTTTAGGCCATAATAAAATCAAGTCATAAAAGCCTTATCATTCCAATCAAGATCACAAATAAGTTGTTGAAATTTTGCGGCATAAATGGTGGCTGAACATTGTCCTTCTTATAGATTTTGAATCTTCTTTTTAGCTACCCTCTCTTGATCATTGTTTCCAAATACAATAGTAAATCTTTTCATAAAAGTCTCTTAATTATATAAGATCAAAGAATTCTTTTTCAATAGTGGAGCAAACCATAATCAAGCACTTTCTGATAAAAGGGTGCTCACAAAAGCAACTTGAGTGAATCCATCTCGATAACAAGAAGGATATAGTTGTAAATAAAGTCGTACTTGTTATATAAATCCTCAAAAATTGGATCTTGTTCTATGAAATTTATCAGACATACTAGCTTTTGGCTCCTTTATGATAACCCTTGGAGCTTCTAGAGGAATTATGTACATAGCTTGTCTACCGCCTGCTTCTTTCAATTGAATAATCTCTTGTTACAAATTATAAATCTCTCGCTTAGCTTCTTCAGATTGCAAAGAAATACCATTTTTTCTTATACAATATCCAAAAGAACTCAAAGATCTACATGAATTACCACTCTATATTCTATTTGTGAGGATGCACATCTATTAACATGATCTATATCCATATTGATAAAGAAAAAATCAATAAGTTATTAGCGTAGTATTTTTTATATAAAAAGGAATACTTTTAAATAGTTAATTTAGAAGATGGCAATTTGCAACCTCTAAAATACAGTGATATATTTTAAGAAAGGAATAATCTACTCTTTTTAAAGAAAAATCAACTACAATAAGTAAGCATATTAGTCTAAAGGAGGGTAGTTCGCACTCCTCTAAAATACAATAACATCTTGAAGAGGAGAAATCCAATCTCTATCTAGAGATCAAAGCTCTGATATGGTTATATAAGTAATCTTGTCAAACTATTAGAGATGCAAGATAGTGGGTTAGTAAAGAAAATAAGAAAAGATTAAAGAACAATTTTAAAAATAAAGAATTGGATGGACAAGAATAAGAACTACATCAAGAATAAGGGACTAGATTGATATCAAGAATATGGCAACACTTTGCATTGCTCTAAGATTTAAGTTGGTAAGATTGAGGTGCTCTTTGATCTTGCCTCTTATTTCTACTACAAGACCTATGTCCTATTAGACCTTCTAAGAATATCTTAGAAATTTCTAGAAGCTTGAGGAAGATTCTGGAAGACTCTAAAAAATCTATAAAAGATTTTGGAAGATTAAAGAAGATTCTAGAAGGTTCTTGAAGACTATAGAAGATTTTTAGAAGACTAAAGAAGATCCTAAAAGATTCTAAAAGATTCTAAAAAGCTATGGAAGGTTTTAAAAGACTACAAAAAATTCTAAAAAGTAGTAACTTAAAATATGTTTGTGACAATTGACGTAGAAGTAAAAACTATCTTCAATACTTCAAATAATGCTTCCGCTTCATTATTCTAATCAAATTTTTCTTTACAAGTTAAGTGTGTTAGTAGAATTGTAATTTTAAAAAATAATTTGATAAAGATTCAATAATAATTAGTAAATTTTAAAAAATATTACACATCTTTTGTTATTTTTCAAATTTTCTAATTTATAATTGTTTGAATTTTCTTAAGATCTATCATTAGATTGTCATTTGAAATAATATATTCTAAAAAATCAACTTAAGTAGTACAAAATATATACTTTTTTATCTTGGCATATAATCCTATATCTTTAAATTTTTGTAATATACAATGAATATGAAGTTCATGTTCTTTTATATTCTTAGAGTAGTTCAAAATATTGTCTAAATAGCAAACTACAAAATCATCAAGAAATTGATGAAAAATGTCATTTATAAGATGTTAAAAAGTAGTTGGTACATTGTTAAGTCCAAAAGGTATAATACTATATTTGAAATGCCTATACCTAGTTCAAAATGTAGTCTTTTATTCATCACCTTCTTTGATGTGGACCAAGTTGTATGCTCGTTCCAAATCTATTTTTGTATAGATCTTTGTTTGACTAAATTGATCAAAAAGTCTTGAAATTAAAAATAAAGGATATCTATTCTTAATAGTAATCTTATCAAATCTTTAATAATTTACACACATTTGTAATGATCCATGCTTTTTCTTCACAAATAAGATAGGAGCTTCTATTAGAAATTTTGAATGGCGTATGAAGTTTTTAGCCAAATTCTTGTCAATGTATTCCTTCAATGCAACCAACTTATTTTGTAATAAATTATAGATAGGTCCAAATGGTGATTGAGCTTCTTTTTAAAAATTGATTGAATAATCAAAAGATCAATGCTTTGGAAGAATATCTACATTTTTCTTTTCAACAATGTCTTGAAAAACCTGATATTGCTTAGGAATATCACTTGTAATCTTTTTAGTATTAGAAATAGATATAACATATATAATAAAAGATGATCTTTCTTTTGTCACATATATGAAAGCTTTTGCATCTATCAGTAAGGATTTGGATATATTAGAATTATATATATTTACTTGGCTAATGGATTTTTAAGCTAAACTATGAAAAAAATCAAGATTATAAGAAGTCCAATTTATTTGATGATTATATTTTTTTAACCATAATAATCCTAAAATAATTGGATTAGAAAGAAATTTAATCTCATTAAATATTACTATACTATTTTGTCCCTTAGTTGCCACATCTAAAAGAACAATCTCATAGATAACATCTCTAAAAGACAACAAACGACCATCTATGACTTCTACATGCACGGATTTAGTTTTCTTCAATAGAAATATTTCTTATTTTTTTACAAAGTCTTTACCTTTGAAACAAGTTGAGGCTTTTAAATCTAATAAGATAAAGACTTTGAAATTTTTAGGTCTTAAAAATACATCTATTGTAAAACAAGGTAAAGGATTTGAAGAAAGAATAGAACATTTACAAGGTATTGTATATAATTTCAACTGCATAGCTCTTATTGTAACTAAAAAAAATCATTTTTTGATATAATATCTTTTATAGCAACTATACTTTTTATTTTGTGATTGTATTGCTTCTTTAAATAATATTAAATAATGTGCTTAGTTTCTCCACAATATAAGTACAAATCCTCTTAACAATGTTAAATCTTTTTTTATTTTTTGAGAGGTTTAAAATATACGACATTAAATTGTAATGGTTTTGGATTAATCAAATAAATTTTTAAAAACTTAGAAATTATTGTCATTGATTGACTTATTCTTCTCTAGTCAAATCTATGCTCGTAACACCTTTCAAATAATTAATTGTTGTATACAATGGCTTGAGCAACAAATTATTTCAAAAAATCTTTTTTTATTATTGTTAATAATAAAATTTTGATATTATCCTTCAATCCATAGCAAAATTGATTGATAAGAGCTTTGTTGTTCCACTCTATATTATAAGCAAGGTTTTGGAATTTTGTAGCATATGTTGTCACTAATCATGATCATTATCATAAAGATAAGAATTTGGTCTCTACTACCCTCTTTTAATCACTTTTTCCAAGTGTGGCCATAAATATTTTAAAGAATGAATTCAAATCATAAAAAAATCATGAATCTTTTTCAATCAAAGGTACAAACTAAGAAAGAACACTTCCAAATAGAAGTGCCCCTATAAATCTAACTTGAGTAAATCCATTAAATTATTGACTTCAAATATCTCTTTCTTTAAAACTCTAAATATAAAAAATTATTCTATATTAAATATAGATCTTGAAATTAGCCCTCTAAATCCATCTTTCAATCTCCAAAAGCTTTCATATAACTCCTTATATCCTCAAAAGAATGACAATAGGTATAATTTGTACACCTTAACTTCAAGCACCTACTCTTCTCTCATAAAAACTCCAAATCTCTCAATTCTTATATCAAAATTATAATATAAAAAAACAAGCTTTCCAATCTTAGTCTTTGATTTTCAAATGCTCTCTTTGAAGTTGCCAAAATCTTTGTTCTCCTCATAGGCAACCTCTTCAAAGCTTATTAGGTATGATCATTGACTAATAGGAATGAAGAACTTCATTTCTTTCCTTCATTCATTCACAATTTATCTTCATCCATCTTAATAAGTCTCTTAATAGTTTAATTTTTCATCTTTGGACTCTAATCTTCTCTTAAGGCTTCATATTAAATATTTAGGTTCTATATAATTTTAAAGCCATAATCAAAATAAATAAAAAATCTAAAATAAAGTTTCTTATATCAACTCTCTTTAATTTATTTTATTAATCATTTCAATATATATTAAAACTTATAAATATAATATATATTTTAATTAATTTTTACATATCATAAATAATTATAATACAACACCGTGATCTTGTCACAAAGATAAGAGTTTGGTCTTTGTTACCCTCTCTTGATCACTTTTTCCAAATATAGCCATAAATAGTTCAAGAAATGAATTCAAATCATAAAGAAGTTATGATTTTTTTTCCATCAAAGGTGCAAATCAAAAAAGAGCATTTCTAGATAGAAGTGCATCTATAAATCCAACTTGAGTAAATCCATTAGGATATTGGAAAGGGTGCAACTTTAGATATAGCTTGACTTGTTGTAAAAATTGTTGAAATTTTGATCTTATTCCATCAAACTTCTCAAGCATACTAATTTTTGTCTCTTTCATTTTGGTAGAAGTAAGGCTTTGTGGATTTGCTTGTGAGGTGCATTTACTTGCTTCTTTCAATTGTACAACTTCTTAGTGTAGGCTTTGGACTTCTTTGATAGATATAGGAATAGTACCTCCATAATTGGTATTAATGATTTGTGAAATTTCCACCTTAAGAGTATTAACAAGCTCCTGAAGATCTATGATCTTTGCAAATCTATTCTTGCTTCCAATAAATGTAGTAACTATGATCTTTCCTTCCATCTTAATAACTCTACAATTCAAATTAGAGGAGGATAATTTACAACCTCTAATAAAAAATTTCTATAAAGAAGGGTGATCTACTCTTTTTTTTTCAAAAAATTAAGGTTAGAAAGCAAAGGACGTTAGTTTAAAGGTGAGTAATCCACAATCTTTAAATGCAACAATAGAAGTGGGATAATCCACAACCTTTAAATGTAACAATAGAAATGGGGTAATCCACTCACTTCTTAAACACAAAAGAAGAATAATGAATCTTTGTTCTTGTCAAACTATCAAAGACAAGGACATGAATCATAAAAAAATAAAATAAACTCTTGTATTATTCAAAATTACTTGAAGATGGAATAATATTACAAGTAGAATGGCTATTTCCAAAGACAAGAAGATTAGAGACTCTTGAAACAAAACTAGGAACAAGAAAGGCATTGACAAGAGTGAAAAAGGCTTCATTCTTATCTCTCTATATATCTAAGAACCAGATGGCGGCCTTTTGTAGAACCTCTAATATGTGTCTAACTTGTAAGATACATATCAAACTTGTAAAACAAGTTTCCTACATGTACGCCACATACTTAGCTTATTCTACAAGCTATCAATATGTATAATATGTGGCTAGCTTATTCTACAAGCTACCAACATGTGTAATACGTTACTAGCTTGTTGGCCAAGTTTCTAGCCTACCAATCATCTATAGACATGTATAAAGATGAATTTGTATCTATGAAACTTTTAAGAAGCTTCTCTATAAGATATTATCAAATTAACTTATTTTCACCTACTTCTACCTATCTATTTTAATTAGATAATTATTAGAATAATTCTTGTTTGTGACATGCTCATAATATAGGCATCTCAAGTTTAATAGCTATACTATCAACAAAACTACTATCACGATGTAACTTTGGTCTTTTAACTCCGTATTGACTTTAAAACTTTGATAGCCAACCATTGGAAAATTCAAGGCTCTTATCAATATCCAATTAGTTGACAAATTTTCATATTTTTTTTTTTAATTAAATCACTTAATAAAGCTACTCAGCAAGCTTGACATTGAAGTACCTAATTTGTAAGAACAATGTTTAATTTGGAAAAAGTAATTAAGTGGATTTGTTTTCTTATAAGCTTGGTTTATTCTATATTCTTATATTTGCTTCTCTTCTTTAGAATATTGTTGATAGTACCATGAGATAGAGCTTCAGACAAACTAAAGTGTTGTTTTGTCCATTTGGCTAAGTTTTTTTGCAAGCTTTTAAGATAGAATTATTTGTGCTAACATAGTTGTAGTCATTGCTTGTTGATTAAATTTCCTATAGGAAAGTGTGGCATTACTAAGAACTTAACTTGAAAAATATATTGGCCAAAATGATGTATATTAGAAGAAAAGAAAGAGCATGGAGAGAAGGAGACAAAGGAATAGAAAGAGGAAAGAGTTGCCGAAGTGATGAGATTTAGAAGTAGAGAGAAGTTGTGTATCAAGGCTGAAAAGTTGCACGTTAGGAGGGAAGGGAAGAAGTTGCATATTGGAAGGGAGAAAAAAAGTGACGCTTTGATATCTAATAACCTCCACTAATTAATACCTATCTTTATAATTGATCATATTAATTAGCAGAGGTTTAATTGTGTATATATATATATATATATATATATATATATATATGTGTGTGTGTGTGTGTGTGTATGTGTTTGTGTGCTTGTGTGTATTTTTTATTTTCTATTCACTAAATTTTTTATTTTATATTATTTTAATTTATTATTTTAATTTATTGATCTTTATTAAATAATTTAATAATTTACTTAAAATATCTAATTTATAAATAATTAATATTTTTTATTGAATGTTATATAACATAAAGAATTTAAGTCTTCATCTTATTAAATAACCTAAATCAAAAAATCAAATTATATATACAAATAAATTTTTACAAAATTTGAGTTTTTTTTTTTTTGTCTACAATCAATAATCATAATCATTATTTTTATTTACATCTTATTATCTTATTTTATTTTATTTTATTATTATATTTAAAAATATATCACTCTTCAATAAAATAATTTATCAAATAATTTATATGAATATATTATATTTTATCTAAATTTTAAGTTTTTATAGATAATTATGAAATAGAATTTTTTTTTTTTTAATTCTTATACTTATAAATCTAATTAAAAAATAAATAAAATATTTTTTTAGTATTAAATTTTTTTTTAAAAGTTTTTGATCATTATATAAAACAAATTTTATTTAAAAGTCAATCATAAGAAAAATTAAAATATCTTCTTAATTCAAAAATATATAAATTTTTAATATTTTTATTTTTACTATTATCTTATAATTTATCTTTAAAATATTTAATCTTGATTTTAAATTTTGACTTAAATTTTTGTTCTAAGTAATAAAACCAAAGACCTATATTTGAATAAAATTTTAAAATCTTTATTTAGAATTTTGGCTATATTTAAAATCTTATAATTTGTACAAATATATTTTATATTTCTTATCTATACTGCTTTAAATTATAAATTTATATATTTTAAAGATTAGTCATTTGATCAATTTATTTAATATAATATATAAAATATAATTTAAAATAAAAATATTAAAATAAAAAAGATTTAATAGCTAACTACATATTTTTTTTAAATATAGTTAAATATTAATTAGAATTCTACTAATAGATTTTTCTTTTTTCTTATATTACTATCTTTGTAATTTTAAAATTTAAAAAATATCTATTGTGCTATTTTAAAATAGATATTTTTTTTAAAAATCATGTATTGATGTATTATTAAATTACCCTATTATAATTGAATTAAATTAGATTATACATAGCTAAATTTTGCTATTATTTTTTATTGTATATATAATATTTTTTAAATTTAATTATATTTGAAATTATAGCAAATTAGTTCATATGAATATTATATGTTGTCTTAGACATACCTAAGTTTTTTAATTTTATAGCTCTAAGTAAAAAAAAGATATTCTTAAGAAAAGATGAATATTTAAAAATATATTATTAATGATACTAAAAATTATTAATGGTATATGACCCATCTCAACCTAAATTCTATTTACTCTTTTAAATTGGTTTTTCTTTAATAATTTAATATCAAAATATTAACAAGAAAAACCATATCAATAAATTATTTTAAAATATATTATAATAAATTTAAAAATTATTGAATTTATTAATAGCTACAAAAAAATAGTTAATATTATATTTAAAGAATAAAAAGTTTTAACATTTTAAGCACATACTAGAATAAATTTAAGATAAAAATAATTAAAATAATTATATAATATTATAACTTTTATTACTTTATACCATCTTAATTAAAATTTTAATATTTTTAATAATATATAAGAGTCTCTATTAAAACCACTATATTATGAATTATATTTATAAACTAAAGAATTTAAATACAAATAATATGCATAAAATAATTAAATCAATCATGCATGACTTATATACTTAAAAAATATCTATTAATTTTATTATAGATTATTATATATAATTTTAAATATCTACTATTTTGATTTACACACCTATATATATATTGGAAAATAAAATCTAATAGTTCTAATATTCTTTTCTATCAATATTTATAATTATTAAATAATTTAGAGATTTTTTATTATTTTGAATATATATATATATATATATATATATATATATATATGTAATATAATTATTATTAGAATATAATTGGATTTTATAAATCTATAAATTATTCAATATAATTGGATTTTATAAATTTAAAATTAATTCAAAATTAGTAATTTTAATCTTTTATATTTCTAATTTATATAAAATAAGTAATAAAAATCTATTCAATACTTTTATTAATAAAATAATGACAATACAACAACCATTCTAAGATTATACTGCCAATTGATCTTTGAAAGTGATTAAATATATTAATTAATTATTAATATTTAAAATACAATCAAGTCTTATAAAATGCATCATCTCAATTGCAATCTTTACTTATATATTTGTTGATATTTGGCTTATATTGGTTAATTTTATTACATAAAAATTATACAAAAATATTTATGAATAAATAGAAATTCTTGTGAATAACCTCCTTCTAGATTAACAAGACCAAATTTATATGAAATTCTCATTTTTTTATGGTTAAAGTCTATTTTTAATAAAATAATTAAAAAAAATCAAAATAAAATAATTAAAAAAAATCAAGATCAAATAAATCAAATAAAACTTATTATAATTGAGAAAAATATATAAAAAATATTATCTATATCTTTATAAACTTAAAAAATAAATAAAATATTATATGTATGTTTATATATATATATATATATATATATATATATATTTAAAGTACTTCTAATACTACCACAATTATTGCTATTGCTACCTCAATCTTCCATCCACCACATGCCACCACAATTTTTGCTAGTGTTACCACAACCTACCACCCACTTGACATAATTCTTTAGTATTTTTATTCCAAAATTTTTTTGGTTAATATTTCTAATATTTTTTTAATTGAATTATATATAAAATAATTTTAATTTTAATAAAAAATAATTGAATTTTTTTTAAAAATAAGTTATAATACCAATAGAAAAAATTATGGTAGCATGTGTCAAGGATGCAAGATAGCAGGTTAATCAAGAACCAAAGAGAAGAAATCAAAACCAAAATAACTTCAAAAATAAAAAATTGGATGGACAAGAATAAGAACTAGATCAAGAATAAGAAACTGGATTAATATCAAAAACAAGGCAATATTTTGGATTGCTCTAAGACTTGTGTTGGCAAGATTGAGGTGCTCTCCAATCTTGCCTCTTATTTATACTATGAGGCCTTATGTCCTATTAGATCTTCTAAGAGTATCTTAGAATATTTTAGAAACTTGAGGAAGATTTTGGAAGATTCTAAAAAATATACGGGAGGTCTTGAAAGATTGAAGAAGATTCTAGAGGGTCCTAAGAATATCTTAGAATATTTTAGAAACTTGAAGAAGATTTTAGAAGGTTCTAAAATATTCTAGAAGATTCTAAAAAGCTATAGAAGGTTCTAAAAAACTATAAAAAGTTCTAATAATGGCTTAAAGTATGTCCGTGACATCACCTTCTCTTCTAGCGATAAGTTTCAAGAGGAGTCAAAGCAATTTGATGATCAAATCACATGCATAAAAATTCTAAAATTTGTTGAAGTAAAAAAGCAACATATTTTGTCTTTTGTTCGTTGGTTATCAGTTCAATAGGTCCTTTGAGATGGCATCGATGACCTCCAGATATAACCTCTGTGAAACCAACATCCCATCCAAGAATTTGCTCTTCGTTGCGACCTTCAAAACATCCTCCAAAAATAATTTTTGATCCACCTAGAGTCACCTTTCCAACTTCGAAGAATATTACCAAAGCTCAGGCATTAGAATCGAGATTTTTGTGATGAGGCCGTATCTCCAAAGACTCTAAGCATGGCCTTACTTGACATTGGGATACTCCTTCTTCATCTTGTCCATGTTCTTCAAACCTAGCAGATTGTGAAAGTTACAATGATTCCCCAATCGCTTGTATAGCAGAAGAGTCTTCTAACTCTTGTTCTTGCAATTCTTTTGAAATACTATCGCATTGTAAATTAAAACATAGTGTGAAAGATATAAAAGAATGTGTTAAAATAAAAAGATTAAGATTAGAAGAGAAGAGGATAAAAAAGAGAAGGGGTTGTAGTTATAATCCCATTATCTTGGATGTTACAGAAATTATCACAAGCTCAGAGATGATAGGTAGGCCAAACTACTAATTTCCTACTAAAATTCCTACTAGCAATACCAAGTCATGAAGTTAATGATTTCTATAGTAAAGTGAAGTAGATTCAAACTCATGTCAGCTCCAAAGTAGCTAAGAACTTAACCACACAAGTTTCTTTGACTTGGCAGTGTAGGATGTAGTTCTTTCTTTTTTATCTCTAATCTAATCTAAATTGTTTCTTTCTACTTGTTAGGTTTTCTTCTTTTTTATCTTAAATCTAGTTTACCTTTATTCTCTTCTCTCTTAGATCTGAACTTAAATATTGTGGGCTGAAATTAGAAGAGAAGTTGGTAGAAAAATGGTACTAAAAAGATAAAACAGAAATTTACCTCAAAAAGTTTTTTCAAGTTAATCCAAGATAAAAGATTAAAGAAGTGGAAAGACATGGGCTGAGGTGTCTCTTTGACCAAGGAGAAGAAGGGAGACCGGGCGGGGATGACAAGGAGGGGTTGTGAGAGAGAAGAAGGAGAGTGTTTTTGGAAATGCATAGAATTTTGTATAGACAATGTATATTTTTGTGTATAGAGGAAGCTTGGAGAAGATTTTAAATACAATTTTTTGTTGGTTTGTAGTAGATAAGATAAAAAATATATAAAAATAATTTTCATATCTTTTGGTTAAATATCATAGGAGATATGAGTCGTCAAAGTTGCAAGTGTTTAAGACTAGGGCAATGAGGGTTACTAAATTTCGGGCCTTGGCTCTTGGGAACCACTTAGACTCTAGAAGCGAAATTTGTTGGATTTTTGTTCCTTATAGAATTAACTACTTTGTTTTAAAATCTCAAGTCAATATGATCTCTGAACAAAAAGTTATGAGTGAAATTGTAACCGGGTTTAGATGAAAAGAGAAATAGAGTGAAGGCAAGATTGGGATTTGTATAGGCAGTGTGTGTATGTGGATTTTTTTAGATATAAATAGAGTTAGAGGACAAATTTGAGTATTAAATTTAATAGACATGATTTACATAAGTTAGGAAAGAGATGAGAGTAAGTTTGATACTTATTCATTTTATGAATAAAATATTATGCTCTTTCAAAGTAACAGGGATCTATTTCCAAGTCAATGAAGTTTGAGGGAGTATATCTTTGTGATCAGAGTAGTATTTTGAATAAAATTTATTAGAGTTTGTAGACATATGAATCTATTAAGTTGTGTAAAAAATAGATTGCTATTGGAGTTATGTTTAAAGAATTATGAGGAAATTTGTGGTTGGATCTAGAGTTGTTAGAAGACTAAATTAAAGAAGAAGGGTAGAGACTATAACTCTAGTTCAAAGAGGACTTTCAAAGCAACAATTAGAGGAAATTTACAACATAAAAAAAGCAACAAGCCTACCAAATTTCAGTACTTAGGTCTTTGTTACTGAGGAGCAATGAAGGTGTGAAGCAAAGGGGGTCCAAAATCAAAGGCAACATAGAGGGATTACTTTGACAACATGGTTCTCCCTAACCACATAAGCTATAATCAAAAGGTTTATGGGATTTGCTTCCTTACTTCTTTAAGTGCCTATTGTTCAAATTTTGTTACAATTGATGTAATGTCTTAAGATTTATGATCAAAATTAGGGGCAGGTCTCTAAAGGCAGAATAGGTTAGGGTTCATAAAGTATGTTGTTTTAATGTAAATTCTTCAATTTTATGAACTCTTATGGATATCATCTTGCACTTGAGAAATTAGAGGTACAAAAGATCCAATGTTTCTTAGGGCTAAGACTCTCATCACGACAACGCGAAGGTTTGGCATGATAACTAATAAGCTTCTAACAAGATCTATTACATACTAAGAAAATACAAGTGCAGGTCTTAGCGTGGCTTTTCTCTTTTTATATTGGTCTTGTTTTGTTGATAGGAAGCGTCATTTAGAAGCCAAGAGTTGTTACTGTCCACGAAATCTTCAATGACCATTGAATCTAGATTTTTTAGGATATTGTTGATGAAATTGGCGAACCTTCTTAGGTGCATTTTTAAGATTATCTGAGGGTTCCTATGTTCTTTCGCTAATTCCATAGTCCTTTTAATGGATGAAATATTCTAATCATTCATGTCTTATATATGAATATAATATTTCATCCACCTCATATTCAATCTCTTGATTGATTTCAACTGGAGCTAGTGGTAGAATAGTTCTTCCAGTAATATTTGATTTATAATAGGTTTTTAAAAGCGAGACATTAAAGATTGGATGAATGTATATACTACTTGGTACTTCGAGACAAAAACTCACTGAATTTACTTGGTGTAGAATTGTAAAAAGTCCAAGTCTTTAATAGTCTAATTTTTGTGATGGTCAATTTGTTTGTATATTTCATCGAAGTAACCAGACACAATCTCCTACTTTAAAATTTGGTTGGTTCTTGTAATGAATGTCTGCATAGTCTTTATATCAATCTTGGGCTATTTGTAATTGAAATTTCAATTCTTCATGGATGGTTTTTAAATAGGTAGCTTGACTTTCTGCAACGCGACTTCCCACATCTTCAATTTGGAATGGATCTACTCTAAGGTGGTATCCATAGTTTGAGAAGAATGGAATTTGCTTTATTGAAGAATGTTTGGAGCTATTATATGCAACCTCAGCCAATGGTAGAAAGTCCGTCTAATCATCTTTTGGTAATTAATACTACAATAAAGATATTATTCCAAGATCTGATTTACTCGTTTTGTTTGGCCGTTAGTTTGAGGATGATAAGCGGATGACATGTTGATCTTGACCTTTAAAAGCCAAAATAATCTTTTCTAAAAGTTTGATACAAATTACGATCCTTGATCTAAAATAATATCAATTGAAAGGCCATGCATTCGGTAAATATTATCAATAAAAAGCTTGGCTATTTTTTCCCCGGAAATAGTCTTATTACATGGGATAAAGTGTGCCATCTTGGTAAGACGGTATTGTACTGTAATTGCTTATAGTATATAAAATCCATTCAAAATGTATAATATATTTATAGATTTAAATATATGTTAAAATGATTAGTAAAGTAAATTAAAGGAGATTGGTGTAAGAAAAATTATTTTACATTTTACTTAGTTTGATTATGGCTTTTAAATTATATAGAACCTAAATATTTAGTATAAAGACTTGAGAGGCAATTGGGATCCAAAAAAGAAGAATTAAACTACTAAGAGGCCTATTTCGAAGGATGAAGATAAAGTGAGGATGAATGAAGACAAGGGGTGAAGTTCTTCATTTCTATTGGTCAATGGTCATGCCCAATAGGCTTTGAGGAGACTGCCTGTAACAAGAATAAGGATTTTGGCAACTTCACAGAAGCTATTAGAAAATCAAAGATTAGGGTTAAAAAGCTTATTTTTTGGACTACAATTTTGGTATAAAAATCGAGGGATTTGGAGTTTTAATAAGGGATAAGTAGGCGCTTGAAGTTAAAGTATAAAAATTGTACCTATTGTCACACTTTTGAGGATTGGAGGAGTTTTACGGAAGCTTTTGGAGATCAAAAGATGCGGTTGGAGAGGAAATTTTAAGATCTACATCTAATGAGGAAGAATTATTATATTTGGAGTTTTAAAGAAAGAGATATTGGGAGTCAAAGACAGCAGATTGAATTCCAAGGCAATAAGTAGGCCATTTTGTTCATAGTGATGAGTTTTGCCATATCTTGAGTTTTTGGATGAATTTTTGTCTAAAAATTTCCAAAAACGTGAATCTTTATGCTAAAAAGCTAAATATAAAAATTTCATAGTATTTGGACATTGAGTTTGTAAAATATAAAGAACTTAGTACATGGGTATTTGTAAACAAGGGTTTGAAGCTATTGCTAGGATTTTGACGATATCTCAAGATTGGTAATGAATCAATAGTTGAAATTTGTGATGGTAGTTTTTAAGACTACATTAGTATTTCATGTAAATTTGGAGTGAATTTAAATAGTTGGATTAAAAGTTATGGGTTATTGAAGTTTGGAAAAAATTCCCCTTCTATGGGTGAATGAGGGTTTAGAATATTTTATTATATTTTAAGTGTTTTTGTAGAATAAGACTTATGTATTGGATGTAATAGCCCTATGAAGAAATATTTTATATAAATTTGTAGGATTTTATTATACTTAGATCTTGCTTGAGTAATTAGTGGCAGCCAGAAGCCTAGTGCTTTCTTGAGGCAAATTCTCTCTACCACGACAACGGTCTACCACCACAAAAATTGAATCTTTTCTATTTGAAATTGAGAGGTCTATAATGAAATCCATAGATAATGATTGCTATGGATCCTTAAGAACTCGAAGGAGTTCAGAAGTTCATATGATTGGTATCTTGGAATCTTTGTTTGTGCACTAATTTTTCAAGATTGGATGATTTCTTTCACCACTTTCCACATTTGAGGCCACCAATAGTTTCTTGATACTAATTCTAAGGTCTTATTGAAGCCAAAGTATCTTATTGCTGAAAGGTCATGTTGAGCTTGAAGAATTTAAAGTCTTATAGGTCTTGGAAGAACATATAGGAGATTCTTGAAGTATAACAATCCATCTTTGAATTTAAAATTATTATTTTCTTCTACATGTGTATTTTTTAAATATTATTGGATATTCTTTATAAATGGATCTATCTTTGTTGCTTTCTAGATTTCCATCTTGAAAGTTATATCTGTATAGGTAGATATTGTCAATGTCTTTAACTGCAAATTAGACAGCTTCAACATGATTGATTTTTGTTGATCCAATATAATGTCTCTTATTCTTGGTACAAGATATGATCGTCGAGAAAGGGCATCTGATTTTCTTTGAAGTTTTTCTGGACAATATGTAATTAAAAAATCAAATCAAGATAATAACATGCTCCATCATGCTTATCGACGATTTAGAACTCGAGTACTCATAAAACATTCCAAATTTTTGTGGTCGGTATATACCATGATTTTGTGTTGAGTCCTTTCCAACAAATGGCGCCATTCTTCAAAAGCATCAACAATTGCCAATAATTCTTTGTCATGGATCTCGTAATTAATCTCTATAATTAAAAAATTTTAAGAGTGGAATGCTACTAGATGTAGTTGACGATCATCACCAGTTTGAGAGAGTATAGATCCCAATGCAAAATCTGAGGCATCCGTTGTCGTATGTCGTGAAGTCTTGCTTGAGAATACTCCGGGCACCTGGCTGTGGAAGATAAAAAAGAAATATGCAACAAAACTAGTCCTAACCTCTCTAATCAATTTTTAAATAATCTTTAATCAAATCTTAATTAAACCCTAAAATAAACCCTAACTAAATCCTAGTCAACCCTGGTCAAACCCTAAAACAAACCCTAATTAAACCCTAGTCGAATCTTAACCAAACCCTAAGAAAATCCTAAGGTAGTTTTAGAATCTCAATAACTACCAAATAAATCATTGATCTTGATTGAAATTTTTCACACACCTTACTAATTAAGTTGAAAACAAGCACATTAAGTTTGAAGAAGATCTAACTTCACAAAAAGAAGAAAAACCCATAAATTTGCATGGGTGACGGCCGGCCTCCTTCTCCAATCTTAATGCTAATATTCCAGTACCTAAATCTCCCTTTCACACCGTTCAATTGCTCTCAAATTTTGTATATGCATAGGAAAACAAGTCTACTACCCACACACACAAATTTCACTCCAATCCAACTAGCAGATTGCTCAAGATCTCAAAAACCCAACTGACCTTCAAAGCTTAATTCCCGAGACCTTGACCTACTTAAACTTCAATTACATACAATTAAACCGTTAGATTGAGTTCAAATTCATAGCACACATTAAAAACAACAATACCCAAAAACTTACAAATTTCCAGCCGTAGATCTGCTGCAAAGCTTCTGGAATTGCCTAAACCATCAACCCTATTTTATTTCACAAAATCTCAAGTAGCCGAAATAAACCCTGACTTTGCAAAGCTCTTACAAAGTCATTTCTAATCCAAATCACTTCCAACCAAATCCTATGCAAAACCTCTTAAGTCTTCTTTCTAACTCTATCTTTTGATCTGCCAAAAGACTCTTGATTTGCCCTAGGCAGCCGTTTTAGTAGCCAAAGGTCTGATTTTGACCATGTCCTACAAACGGCCAACCCTTGGGTATCCATCTAACCTATCCTAGGGATTTTATAGCCCGACCCTACCCTCAACTTAATCCTAATGTCAATCATGCTAGTGATTTATCCTTTTTACTATATTTTTACTATTTTATGGCCTTTCTAAGACAATTAAAGAATTACTACAACCTAGAAGGTAAAATTGTTAACTAATTCTTATCTACTAGCTATTAAGTGAAGAAAATAAACTAAGAGACTCTCATAAAAACCTTATTAAAATATGTTGAATTTTTGTTGAACTAAGATAATAGAGTATTAATTGAAAAATCATTTTTAATCATAATTTCACCATATAATCGTGTCACAACACGACACCGTTTTCAAAATGAATGGTTTTATTGGATCTACGTGGACAAATATAGAAGCAAAAGTGAAAGATTCTATTAGCTTCTTGAATGCTTCTTCAGCCTTATCATCCCAAATAAATTTGTCCTTGCCTGTGATTTGTGTTAATAGAGCCGTAATCTTGGAATAATCTTTGATGAAGATTTTGTAGAAATTTGCAAATTCCAAGAAACATTGTACATCTCTAATTGATGACGATTGTTTCTACTCCATAACAATTTGTATTTTCTTTGGATCCATGGAAATTCCATTTTTTGAAGTGAAATATCCCAAAAATTCGAGTGATGGTTGGTAGAAAGAGCATTTCTCCAATTTGGCATACAATCCACTTTCTTATAATTTCTCTAATACCTTCCGTACATGATATTCATGCTCTTTTTCATTCTTAGAAAAGATCAAGATATTGTCCAAGTAGATGACTACAAAGTCATCTAAGTATTCTCGTAAGATATCATTCATTGTATGTTGGAAGATTATAGATACATTTGTAAGTCCAAAAGGCATAACATTGTACTCAAAATGTCTATACTTTATGCGAAATGGTGTCTTTCATTGATCTCCTTCTTTAATCTTGACTAGGTTGTAGGCGCCTTTCTAATCAATCTTTGTAAAAATCTTTACTTGTCCTAATTATTCCAATAATCATGAGATTAATGGTAATGGATAGCAATTTATTATAGTTACCTTGTTCAGACCTCGATAGTCAATACACATATGTAAGAAACCATCTTTCTTTTTCACAAATAATATAGGAGCTCTAGTAGGTGATTTTGAATGTCGAATAAAATTCTTGGTTAGTTTTTATCAATATATTTTTACAAGGCTGTAAGCTCCGTTTATAACAGATTGTAAATGGGACCAAATGGAGATTAAATTCCATCTTATAATTTGATTGTACAATCATTAGGACGATGTTCGGATAATATGTCTACTTTTTTCTTTTCAAATACATCTTTCAGGTCACGATATTGACTAGGAATTTCCTGCTTCAATTGCTCCGTTAGATCTTTCATTGGAATAGCATACAATGTAAATGCATCTCATTTTTTTGCTGCTTGCATAAATGCTTTAGCTTTAAGGAATAGAACAGTACTTCATTTCTTCTTTTGATGTGTGGATCTTGAAAAGATCTTCCACGTATTCTAATCAATATCAGGATTATGTAGTTCAAACCAAAGAAGTCCAATGACAATAGGATTTGTCGGACATCTAATGATGTTGAAAATAATTTGTGATACTTGATCTCCTAATATCACTTCTAACAGTTGGATTTTTTTGACAACATTTCTTAATACAAGGTTTCGTCTATCAATGACTTCAACGGGTGCAGGATGGATCTTCTTTACAAGTAGTAGATTGTGCCTGCTTGCAAAATCCTTATCCATAAAACATGTTGAGGCTCCAATATCTAAAAGGACTTTAACAGAAATTTCTTGTTT
Source organism: Physcomitrellopsis africana (assembly GCA_036785485.1). Taxonomy (NCBI): domain Eukaryota; kingdom Viridiplantae; phylum Streptophyta; class Bryopsida; order Funariales; family Funariaceae; genus Physcomitrellopsis; species Physcomitrellopsis africana. The sequence continues at coordinate 54,997 of JAWRVF010000191.1, read as the reverse complement.
AAAGGTTCTTATATATATATGAAGTATAAAATAAGATGTTGGATCTGGAGATAAAAAGAGATCTTTTTCTGGTGCTTTAGATTTGAAGGTGTCCAACCACAAGGTTCCTACTGTGGCTGGACGTCTTTGTTTTCCGACCTTTCTAATTCAGATATTATACCTCGTGCCTTAAATTCTCTAGACTTATTTGGATAATTTGCTGCCTTGTGATTGGGTCTTCCACAATATATATATAAATTCTCTTGAAATAATCTTTGATGAAGATTCTATAGAAATTTGTAAATTCCAAGAAACATTGTACATCTCTAATTGATGACGGTTATTTCCACTCTATAACAGTTTGTATCTTCTTTGGATCCATGGAAATTCCATTTTTTGAAGCAATATACCTCAAAAATTTGAGTGATGGTTGGTGGAAAGAGCATTTCTCCAATTTGGCATACAATCTACTTTCATTTCTTTCTCTGGCATATAATCCACTTTCTCGTAATTTCTTTAATATCTTTCGTATATGATATTCATGCTCTTCTTCATTCTTAGAAAAGATCAAGATATCGTCTAAGTAGATGACTACAAAGTCATCTAAGTATTCTTGTAAGATATCATTCATCATATATTGGAAGACTGCAGGTGCATTTATAAGTCCAAAAGGCATAACATTGTACTCAAAATGTCCATACCTTGTGCAGAATGTTGTCTTCCATTGATCTCTTTCCTTAAAATCCGTTGATTTCCGATCGTCTTTGTAAAGATCTTTGCCTATCCTAATTGTTCCAATAATCCTAAGATTAATGGTAATGGATAGCAATTTTTTTATAGTTACCTTATTCAAACCTTGATAGTCAACACACATACATAAGGAACCATCTTTCTTTTTCACAAATAATATAGGAGCTCCAACATGTGATTTTGAATGTCCAAACCCAAAAATTTATCGTTTTTAATCGTACAAAAGCTGGCTCGTTTGTGACAAGTATGAAATGGGACCAAATGGAGGTTGAAACCGTCTTGTAATTGGGTTGCTTGTCCTTAAAATGTTTGGATGTATCTCTTTCAAGTATGTCTTTGGTCGCAATATTGATTAGGAATTTCCTCCTTTAGTTTTTATTTGCAGTTTACGTCTTTCTTGGAATAGGATACAATGCAAATCATCTGCTGTACACTTAAGTGCTTTAGGCTTTAAGGAATGAAAGTACCTCATTTCTTCTTAACGATGTGGATCTTTGAAGGAATATTAATCGATATCGAGATTGTGGGTCAAAACCAAGAAGTCCAAGTCGGCCAAGTTTGTCCGACATCTGTGATATTTGGCTATTTGTGATACTTGATATGTTATACAGCATCTCGTGCAGGTTTCATATATCGTGAAACTGGTGCAGGATGGGTTTTCTTTACAAGTAGTAGATTGTGTCTCATTGCAAAATCCTTATCCATGAAGCATTCTAAGGCTCCAATATCTAAAAAAGTTTTAGCAAAAATTTCTTGTTTCAAGGTTCTTATATATACAAGAAGTATAAAACAAGATGTTGGATCCGGAGGTAAAAAAGAGACCTTTTTCTAGGACTTTAGATTTGAGGGTGTCCAACTGCTGTCGTGATATAATGCAACTATTAGGTGAAAGAGTGTAGAAATAGTATATTATAGAAGATCTTAGTTCAAAATATTGTAGCAAATTATCTTAGAAAAATAGATAATAATAAAAAAAAAAGTAAAACTAATGAATATTAATACTGCCCTTTCTACAAATGAGCTTCTATTTACTTTGTAGGACCATAAATAAGGCAAAACAAACTAGATTGGAAAATAAAATAATATGGGTATATATAAGAGGAAGTTAAGAAGAGGTTTACCACAAAAATCACAAAATAGATACCCAGAAAGGACCGGTTATGGGTTGGGATTGAAATCAGATCACCACAGAAAAATTTACCACAAAAATCTCAAAATAGATACCCAGAAAGGACCGGTTATGGGTTGGGATTGAAATCAGATCCTGAGGCACAAAACCATGTGCCTACGGCGGATGCAAGAGGTTTTTGCAAATCAAAGATTAGGATTAGAGAGTGGACTTGAGAGATTTGGTATAAGAGTTGGTTTCGAGTGATTTGGAGAAAAAATGACTTTGTATTAGCTTTGCAAAGTCAAGGTTGTTTTTGGCAATTTGAGACTTTGTGAAATAAAATAGGATTGATGTTTTAGGTAATTTCAAAAGTTTTGTTATAGTTCCACAGCTGGAAATTTGTGATTTTTTGGGTATTGTTGTTTTTAATGTGTGCTATGAATTTGAGCAGAATCTAACAATTCAATTGTACATAATTGAGGTTTAAGTGGATCAAGGTCTCAAAAATTAAGTTTTAAAGGTCAGTTAGGGTTTTTGAGATCTTGAGCAATTTACTAATTGGATTAGAATAATTTTTATTTTTATGGCTAGTTGACTTATTTTCTTATACACATGAGTAATTTAAAATTGATTGAATGGTGAAGAAGGGAGAAATCAACATTGAAAGATCAACATCAAGGTTGGAGAAGGAGGCCGGCCAACACCCAAGAAGTTTTTAGGATTTTTCTTCCATTTAGTAAGTTCGATTTCCTTCAAATTTACTATGCTTGTTGCTGACTAAGAGATTGAAAGGTGTACAAAGTTTTAAGTAAGATCAACAGTCTTATCAATAGATATTGAGGTTCTAATTTTTCCTAGGATTGATTTGAATTGGTTAGAATTTGGTTTAAGATTTGTTTAGGATTTGGTTTAGGGTTTAGGATTTGTTTAGGATTTGGTTTAGGATTTTGGATTTATTTAGGATTTGATTTAGGATTTTGGATTTGATTTAGGATTAGGATTTGATTAGGATTAGGGTTTGAATAGGATTTGACTTTGGGATTTGGATTGGGATTTTTGGTTTGATTTGGCTTAGGGTTTGATTTGGGGTTTGATTTAAGATTTTGGGGTTTGGTTGGGATTGGGATTTGGATAGGTTTGACTGGTTTGACTTGGGACGCGCAGTAGTTTGGCGAGTTTGGGATTTGGCGGGATTTGATTTGGGATTTGGGTTTGATTTGGGGTTGGGATTTGATTTGGGGTTGGGATTTGATTTAGGTTTTGATTTTAGATTTGGGGTTTGATTGGGATTTGATCAGTTTGACGGTTTGGGTTTGGGATTTGTTGGGGTTTGATGGGGGTTTGACCAGGATTTGACTGAGGATTTGACTTAGGATTTGACTTAGATTTTGACTAGGATTTGATTTAGGGTTTGACTTAGGACTTGACTTAGGGTTTGATCTATGATTTGAATAGGATTTGACTTAGGTTTTGAATTAGGATTTGACTTAGGATTTAACTTAGGTTTTGATTTAGGATTTAACTTGTGGTTTGATTAAGATTTGACTTAGGATTTGAACAAGATATAATTTAGGATTTTAAGATTTTTATTTTTAATATTTTCTAAATTTATTATTTTATATATTATTTTTTTTTATGATTAATGTATGATTCATTTACTCTTCTTTTGTAATTTCTTTAAGATTAGATTAAAATTTGATTAATAGTGTTAAGGTTTAGTAGAAGTTGTTTAGGATTCTATTACAGTTGTTAGGATCTTCTTATTGTGTATTTCCCTTTTATCTTCCACAGCCAAGTGCCCGGAGCATTCTCGAGCAAATTTGCACATATTACGACACTCCAAGGTCCCTACAGTGGCTGGATGTCTTCGTTTTCCAACCTTTCTAATTCGGATATTATACCTCATGCCTTAAATTCTCTAGACTTATTTGGACAATTTGCTGCCTTATGATTGGATCTTCCACAATATAGGCATTAATTCTCTTGCTGACATCTAGTCTTTTCCGCTAGTGTTAATGGCTTGAATTGAGTCGTATCAATCTGCATAGGTTCAGGATATGTTAATGGCTTTTCCAATACTCTTGAAGATGTAGCAATCATACCTTGATAGGTATTGTTGAAAATTGATCGCCTTTCTTGTCGTAGTTCAAATAGGCAATTGTCACAAGTAATAGCTTGAAGTATGAGTTCCTCTAAGCTTTCAACTCTTGGCATCATGATCAATAAATTCTTTACATCATCCTTTAGGCCATAATGAAATCCAGTCATAAAAGCCTTATCATTCCAATCAAGGTCACAAGTAAGTTGTTAAAATTCTGCAACATAAATTGCAATTGAACATTACCCTTGTCGTAGATTTTGGATCTTCCTCTCTACCACCCTCTCTCAATCATTGTCTCTAAATGCAGCAATAAATCTTTCCATAAAAGCTTCTAAATTGTATAGGATCAGAGAATTCTTTTTCAATAATAGTGCAAACCATGATCGAGTACTTCCTAATTAAAGATGCTCACAAAAGCAACTTAAGTGAATCCATCTGGATAACGAGAAGGATATAGTCATAAGTAAAGTTGCACTTGTTGTACAAATCCTCGAAAATTGGATCTTGTTCCATCAAACTTATCAGGCATACTAGCTTTTGGCTTTTTTATGACAATCCTTGGAACTTCTAAAGAAGTTGTGTGCATAGCTTGTCTACCGCTTGTTTCTCTTAATCGAATAATCTCTTGTTGCAAGTTATGAATCTCTCGCTTAGTTTCTTCAGATACTTGCTCCATTTGCAATTTTTTTTTTGGATTGCAAAAGAATGTCATTTCTTCTCGTATCATATCCAATAGGGCTTAAAAATCTATAAGTGTTGCCACTCTATTCTCTGTTTATAAGGATGCACCTCTATTAGCCTGATCTATTATATCTTAAAATAAAATAAAAAAATTGATAAGCCGTTAGTATTTTTTAAAAAGAATATTTTTACACAGTTAGTTTAAAGAAGGATAATCGGCAACCTCTAAAATATAGTAATATAACTTAAGAAAGGGATAATCTACTCTTTCCAAAGAAAAATCAACTACAACAAGTAAGCATATTAGTCTAGAGGGGGGTAGTCCGCACTCCTCTAAAACGCAATAGTATCTTGAAGAGGGATAATCCACTCTCTATCAAGAGATTTAAGCTTTGATATGATTATGTAAATTAGTCTTGCCAAACTGTCAAGGATGCAAGATAGCAAGTTAGCCAAGAACTAAAGAGAAGAAATCAGAACCAGAAAAACTTCAAAAACAAAAAATTAGATGGATAGGAACAAGAAGTAGATCAAGAATAAGAAACTCGATTAATATCAAGAACAAGGCAACACTTTGGACTGTTCCAAGACTTGTGTTGGCAAGACTGAGGTGCTCCCTAGTCTTGTCTCTTATTTATATTATAAGGCCTTATGTCTTATTAGACCTTCCAAGAGTACCTTAGAATATTCTAGAAACTTGAGGAAGATTTTGGAAGACTCTAAAAAGTCTATAGGAGGTCTTAGAATATTCTAGAAGCTTGAAGAAGATTTTAGAAGGTTCTAAAAGATTCTAGAAGATTTTAGAAGGTTCTAAAAGATTCTAGAAGATTTTTGAAAGCTATAGAAGGTTCTAGAAGACTATAAAAAGTTCTAATAATGGCTTAAAGTATATCCATGACAGCATGTGATAAATAACAAATTGTGGTGGAAGTAGCAAAAATTGTGGCGGTATTAATAACATCCTATATATATATATATATATATATATATATTAAATTAACATATAAAAATTTATAAATATATATTTAATTTTCTTTAAAATAAGGATTATTATTTTTATTGGATATAGATGATTATACAAACAATCAAATCCAAAGTATTTAAAATTAATTTTTTAAATAAAAATACATATATATATATATATATATATATATATAATTAGTTAATAATATAAATAAAATAATAAAAATTATACTTATTATTTTATATTATAAATTTTAATTAAAATATTATATATTTAATTTATATATATATATATATGATATTTTATATAATTTTTTATAAAATTATATATATTTAATTATAAAAATTATATATAATAAATTATAAATATATCATATATTTAATATATATTTAGATACATAATATTGTTGCTAATACAAGTATATTATTTGTAAAATTTCCATCCACCAAAATTATAAATTAAGTGGGATACATCTACATATATTTACACATATGGTTAAAAAAATAAAATCAATTTTTCTAGTATAGTAGATGCATAGTAACATATGCACCCATCAAATAAATAAATTTATTTATTTATTTATATATATATATATATATATATATGTGAAGTGATTGAATAAAAAATTACCACTCCTAGTAATTAGATTATAAACAGATTTGAAGATAATAGCAAATTTCTGAAAAATGTTTTTTCAACTTTAATCTTTCATTAAAAAATTAATTATTGAAATAATATGAGACTAATTATTTTTTAATAATTTACATGTTTTAGTTTTTTTTCCTCAATGGTTGTTCAAATTACCTACACACAATTGTTTCTTATCAAATTACAAAAATGAAAACAGAAAAAGAAAAAAGAAAAGAAGAAAAACATGCACAGTCAATCTTATTTCCCATCACATTTATATACAATCAAGCAATTTTTATTTGTTTTTTAATTTATTTTTGATATCATATTCATGTTAAGCTTTTTTCAAATTAAAGTAATTAGTTCAGTGTGTAGGGTTTATTTTTAAGACATATGTAACAAATTCAGGCATTTTGTACCTATAGAAAGATGAATAATGAAATAAAAAGACAACCCATCTTTTCACATAGTACAAAAAGAGCATGTAGGCATAGCAATTGGTTGTTATTTTTAAATGTAAAATCAACAAATAAAATAGACCACAATTGATGTAGAATAAGAGTTTGTTTATTATATGTGGGTACCAAAGAGTCATACAATCATGATATGCATGCCTATCATGTGGGAATTAAATTTAATAATGTGATCCTAGTTTTGAATGCCTTGAAATTTGTACTTTGATGAGGACATAGGTACTTGTATGATGGGAATTAAAAAGTGCAATGGGATGGCATTGCTTAATCACAATCACATTCTTAGAGAATATTATTCTACATGATATGTGTACATTGTCTTGTGAGAATCTTATTCTACTTCACCACTTTGGATTAGTAATTACTTATTAATTATGTGCACCAAAATTAATTATTAGAGCCAATTATTTAATACACACCAAAGATTGTTACTCAAATGCCATAACAAAGTACTATATTTTATAAAATGGAATTAAACTTTTAACTCAAAAGTCTAGGGAGGGGGAAAAAAAATAGATAAAGAAAAAGAAAATTTCACTATCAAAATAAGAATACAAATAAGGGGTCTACTTGATATGAAGTATGACTTTATAACAATAATATAATATTTGCATAAGAAGCCAGTAAAGTCAGAAATTTTGGTTTTGAATGATACTTTTAAAACTATTTAAATTCACAGTGTTTTTCTTTATTTTATCTTTCATGTCCAAAGAATATAACATTGATGAAGAGTATAAGACTGGATTTTAAACTTGTGTATTTCAATATGATTTAGTAAGAATGCGGTACAATAGGGGAGAACGAGCTCAAGGACATAGCACCGAGCCCTAAATTCCAAACATCGGGCCCGATTCCCGCCCATCTAGAAAATTAAAAGATTAGCCGAAGATCCAGCCCCGAAGTCTCTTATCGCCGGAACTCGGAACGAAAAAGTTTCACGACGACAGTTGAGAAGACGATGCTCGTTCGTCGGTCGGTCATTTTCAGTGATGTCAGGGAATCCGACGGAAGGTGGCGTGGGGTATTCTCGTCGGACGGAGGCGAACGTCACCTTCGCTATATTGTTCTTCGTATATTCCGCAACACCGATCTCTTCATGGTTGTAGGTGTTTGTGTTTGTGTTTAGAATTTCGGTTTGTGCTCTAGAAATTTTTGGTGACGCATTGTTTCTTATATTATTTTTATTTTATTTTAGTTTTTAATTCGGACTGTGCTGGCATCGTGGAGATCATTGGCTCATCGTGCATCGTGCAATGGTCAATCTGTGCGGCGCTTTGTGACCTCTAAATTGCCTATCCTGGAGTTGTAGAGGCATTCAGACTCGACTAGGAGACAAAGTTTGATGCATCGTGGTCAAGTGTTGGCGTCAAGGAGCTATCAGCTTAATGTTGAAGAAGCGGAGGAGACGGACGGAGTTGTGATCCATGGACTGCAATTCTGACCACGAGGGAGGCTCTGATCGTGTGTTGCGAATGTGTTGAGTCTGTTGAAGCATGCGTGGAGGAAGTAAGCATGCAGGAAGAAAAGCGCCACATTGGAACCGAAGAATGGAAAGGTAGAGGAAAGGCTTTTGAGTCCTACTCCAGCAGAACTGTTGCTCAAATTGGTAAGCTCTAGGAATCCAAAGAGAAGGAGAGGTAAGAATGTAACCTTACAGTGGTCGAATAAGGAAGGATCACTCTGGTGTATTGTGTCATGTTGAATTATCATGACAATTTTTCAATTACCATCTAGCGCGGTGGAATTAAAAACTTCACTCTTCAGAGGAAAATCTTAATCCATCTGCTGGATGTACCGAATGTGTACACTATCCCTGGTCAGATTTCGGTGATTCATGAAATGCACTTGATAGATACCGCAGAGCCGAACAGTGGCATGTATGCAGAGGTCGCATGTCCGCGTGCAGCGAGTCTCTTCATGATTGCAGAGGAACTGAGTCGGGTATGTTTCGCTTGTGAGTTTCAGTAATTTAGTGACGAGGAAGTGGAATAGGAAGTAGCAGCGGATTTGATACGATTGTAACCGAGACTATCTTTGTGCAGCCATGTATGATGCTGTGCAAAAGACATATATGTATAAAGGCCCTTTGTCTATAGACAACTCGTGTTTTCTGACATTCCTGCCAATTTCAATGCACAAACAATATGCTTTGTTCATATATTCTATCTGCTTGAGTGTCGTGAACTGTGACTTGGAGTTGACGCAGTGAGGGGTCTGATTCAAATGAGCTGCATTGTTTTGATGACCATGTTTTTTGGATCATTGTTTGAAACAAAATCCTGACGTTTTGGGAAGTTTCGTGCAGAATTTCGCAACAATGTTCAAGCTATGGAAGAATTCGAGGAAGAACACAAGTTCGAACTCAAGGCTAATCTGTGTTTCATCGGTAAATAAGACGAGAAGGAGAATCCTGGTTGAACCTTCGACAGTTGATCTACATTTTCTAAGTCAAAAACACCACTTATCCAAAGAAGTAGGCACATGTTTCATATCGTTGCACACTTGAGAAGAAGAGCTGGAAAATGACCATTGTGATCAATCGTGTTGGTGAAACCTATTCACGGCTGTGCAACCAAAGAAAGGAAACATTAGCTCGACGAGCACATAATTATGATAGCCGCTATAAAGGTTAACAATCAGCGTGCCTAATGATACCAGCAGAAATTAATTTGCAAAAGCAAAGGAAAAGTGCATGTGCTCCAAAAGTCTCTACTCCATAAAATTTGCTTCTCATTTTCTCTCAATAATGTCATGATGTCTTAGGTGATTCTCATATTTCATCAAAGTAAATCAGTTTCTTAGGTGATTGTTTTCCCGAGTTGGTGAAGCTGTATGAACTCCTCATCGTTCTTAGTTGCCATGCAATACATCATTTCAATGTCTAATACTATCAAAAATATAGTAGGCATAAGCTTGATGAAGTGGAGATTAGAGAGTAAAAGAAACTTTAAGTATTTGGTCTTGTTATATTGATGCAATTGTTATTTTGATGCAATTAAGTTTCAAGTACAAATTGAAAATTTGATAATTATGTTCCAAAGATTTAAGTGAATAATATTTGTATTGTAAAGATATGTGTGTCCATTACACTATCTACCTATTTTAGGATCCTTTATAAACATGATTATGCATGAAAGCATATAACAATTATAACATGTATGCATATGATCTAAAGTTATATTATATTTTGAATTTAAATAAATTTAGATTATATTACATAGAATAAGATGTGTCTTACTATTTTTTAAATCGATTTATTACTTTTCTTGCGACCTACCATACTTCCACTATATGTAGTTTGGTTGCAACCAAAATTCAAATTTTATAATATTCCAAAATTATCTGCTTCTTTTATTTTATTGTTAACTTTTAACAAGTTTTTTTATAATATGAAAAATCATGCACATGCTATTTATTTCTACATACAGACACAAAGATAACTTATGCATAGATTGATTTAAGAAAAAAAGATTTCAAAAATACCTACTGCTTGCAGTATAAATATAAATGAAAATGAAATTCCATTATAAGCTTAAGATATTGTAATAGAATAAAGTATGATATATGTGTGATCTTGTTAATATTATTTTTTATTAAAATCTGCATAAGAATTCAAATTTAAAAAATAAAAAATAAAAATCCCCCCATCTACTTGCTTTTGATTTGTTATTTATATATTATTACTTCTAATGTAACAACTTATTGAATATACATGAATTTTTGTAATTTGTAAATATACATACATAGATAAGATATGATTTAGTTTCTTTTATTCTTTTTTGTGGTGAAGTCAAGAAAATCATTGACACAAGATTTGCCATAGCCACCATTGAAACAAGTATCACTTCATTTGCAATGGTGAAATTGTTACATGTTGAAAAATGCATTACTAGACATCAATACACTGATTTATAAGAAAATTGTATTTACATATTATAGTATTGCAACTTTAAAAAAATTAAGACACTTTTCATTGAACCTGTAGGTATCATGAGAATGTTTACATGTTGAGAAGCATCACAATTTCATTAGAGAATCAACAAAAACCATTGACAATCTTTATAGTAGATTATATTGACCTAAACCAGAATTATGTATCTCTAAATTGGTTTTTAGAAGCAACATAAGAATTGAACAATTGATATATATATATATATATATACATGAGAAGTATTATATTCTTGTTGTAAAGTTAGTAATAAGTTGTTCTAACAATTCTTTGGTGAGGTAGACAATTAATGGGCAACTTAGTAGATGAGTTTCAAGAGCCTTAAGAACTCAAATTTCAAAATTATGATGCCACGTATTTTGTAGGCTTTCTTTGATGAAAGACATCTAACCAAACCACAACTAGACAAAAAGAGGTAAACATGTTGTTGATGCAATTACTTGCTTAGCAAGCACATCCACCAACTTGTGGATTGTTAGGTACCTATGTCACCTTCTAAAAATAAACTTTATTCTGAAAATACATGTTTCACAACTAACAATTATGAAGAGCCTGAAGATAATATACCAACTTTATATCAATTTACATGATGATGCTCAAAACAAAATGTGCATCTCTTGGATTCTGTATTTCCTTTGATTAAATCATTTAAAAAAAGAATATTGCTACTTCAGTTTTAGTTTTACAAATATCTATAAAGAGAGTGTTAGTATTTATTGCACAATTAGCAGCACTTTTTTCAATCCAGTATACAATGTCTAGATTTTACTTAAGATAACACACCAAAAAGTTGTCCATTCTTATATATTAGATCTCCAGGTACAAGATTTAATCAATCTTCAGTGTGGGGTTTTGTTGCAAACTTATAATTTTTCTTATCCTTCTTCTTGGAATTTAAATGTAAACATAGCATTGTTTTCAACACGGAGTTGATATTGTCCAACCTGAGAAAACTATATTAATAATATTTAGATATATCTTCCACAAATAAGAAGGAATATATTTTTTGTAATTTCTTTTCTAGATAATCATGTGGATTTATTTATTTATTTATTTATTTATAGTTAGAAGGAAAGAGGAAGAAAATGAAGTCATTACAAGATGTGTAATAATCATTTTGGTATTATTTAAAGCATAGATGAAAAATAAGAAGCATGTTTGTTACATACTGAAGTGCAAACTGTAGAAGATCATGGGAACATATCAGACAATGCCCTCCAACTTACCTCTACTTGTGGAATCCACAACACTATGTTAAATCTGTTATTTATTTATATGTCTATTTAAGAAGGTAGGAATTCTTTTAGAGTTAAAAGCTTGTCTGGATCGTTTTGTATTAGCTCATCACTTAAAATCATTTGATAGGGCACCACTATTTGCTCTTTTTGTGTTGTGAAGGATGATGTCATTTTCACAACATTAATTTATTATTAATAGTAACAATAATACTGATCTGGGAGATTGTTGGACCTTTTTGGACACACATTCAAACATTACATATCTTTATTTTTAAAAATGTATATGTAAATTAAACTATAATAATTAATTATGAGATTAAGAACTTGAGGTCAATGAGTAGGACAATGAGCCTATTTCTTTCCAAAAGAAGCTTACACATAAAAACTTTCTCACACCTTTATTTTGGTCCTTGTTGGCTCAAACAACCATGACAATGTCCACTAAAATTCTTCATTCTATGCTCCTATCATTTAAAATCTCTTCATATCTATTACCTATCTATATAGTCCATGAGTAGTTTATAAACAAATCAATGTGTAAATAAACATGGAAATTTTATACATTTTTTCAACTTTAGGATCTTATCCAAAATATTTTAGGAGTCTTAGTGAAATAAATGTGTTTTCATCCAAACTCATAGCATAAAACTTGTATGGAAACATCATCCTATACAAAGCATCATCTAATATCTCATTTGGTCATCCTTGAAATGGGCTCCACATTAGCTTTAGATCATTTCATGGGGTGTGTAGCCCAAAGTTTGTGGTGGGGTTTTGCACAATCCATCATGAGATTGTGAACATGGAAAATTCTCCTTTGTTGTAGTATGCTGGGTTCAGATACATGTTTTGAACTTTGTCAACTTGACAAACAAAGAAGAAAGCTACATGTGTGCATCTCTCTCTACTTATATATATTTTAAGATTAAGCACACCAAAAATACACATGATTGACATTTCTTTCTCATTGAAGTCTATATCAATTTCCCATATTGAGGCTTATTTTTAAAAAAAATTGTCCATTGGAAAATAAAATATTTCACAGTTAATTTTGATATGCTGTACTTTTGTTAAATATTTAAATGTGAAAATTTAAATGATTAAAAAAAATATCTTATGTAGTACCAACAATTTATCAGGTTCAAAAAATAACTCAATGATCACATAGTATAAATTTTTACCATCTAATCACCAACTCTGAAAGTTTTGATCAATTGTTTGTCCTACATTTGAGATTTATCATGATTTTAAATGATATTATGAACAATTAGCATATTCCTTCAAAACCATTGATAATGATGAAAAGTTGACAATCTATTATAATATCATATCATAATGTTGTGATATTAACCAAATAAAAGGTATGACAGAAATTGTAATCATTATAAGACATTCTACAACATAGATGCTTGATTCAGATAAAAATTCTCTGCAAAACCATTATTTGAAATTTGATCTAATATAAGAATTTTAAAATGAAATTTAAATAAGAGATTACATTGTACACAATAAACATATGTAATGAGATGAGAGAGAGAGAGTGTCTATATATATATATATATATATATATCTGCAAGTTGCAGATAAATATAAGATTTGTATCTATATATGTACATTTTCACGAGCATACATAAAACAGGATTTCAGTGAAATTTCAGAAAGAGTTCTATGAATGAATGAGATTTAATTTGTTGATAGAATTTAAAAGAATGTAACTTTAAAATTTGAAGAATCCCGAAAACAAAGTGCCGCTTAAAAAACGTTCTAAAATAGAACGATGGTAAAGAAGACTAATAGGACAGTGGGATTCCATACAAGCTGGGAGGGTCACAGCCTACGTGTCGCTTTCTGCCAGTCCCTTGGCGCGCGTGCCAATCGATGAACTGGGCCGGGCCGGGCCCGGCTGGACCCAGTCTGCGTGGACTTGTAGTAAGCCGGCATCGGCTGCCCGAGTGGGCAGGGGCAGGGGGGGAATGGGCAGGAAAGGTGCGCATCCAGGGATGGAGCGCAGCGCTGTCGGCATTCGAGGCCTGGGACTGAGGCAGCGCCATTCCTGTCTCGGGAATGTGGAGGGGAGCACGTGTCCATCAGTTCAGCACCTTCTTGTAGGCCACGGAGATGGGTGCGCACCGTTACCTCGTGGGTGACGCAGTGTCCACTGTTCTATCCGCTGGGAAGTCGTGACCGGCATGCTGCCCTGTAGCCCTGCCTTTCCATTCAACACCTGCACATGGCTTCTGCTCATGCACATTTAGGTCAAGCTCTGCAGTGACACTACTTCTTCCAATACTTGGCGCTGCTATCGCCGTTGCCGCCTCTTCCAGCTTACTCTAGCGGAGCTGCGCTACCGCGTGGGAAGGCTTTGTGCGAACAAGCGCAGTGGTGGAAGGCTTGCATAGCATCCAGAGAGTGAGAGAGAGAGAGAGAAAACATTGAACGGGTTCGATGGGTGGGGCGCAGTCTTCCAATTTCCGAAGTGGGGATGCAAGCAAATTCAACGTTGAGGGGGGGTGGCGAGACCCTCTTATGGGGGTGGATCAGAGTGTTGGATCTGGCCTCAAGCCAGGCCCTCCCTCCCTGCTTGCTTGCTTGCTTGCTTGCACCCATTCCCTCGTACGAATTCTAATCCTAACAGCTGGTGCAAGTGCACTTCTGTTCTTCATTCGATTATAGGTATGATAACATATGGATGGATAGATAGATAGTCACAAACCCACACTTGCATTTGTATTTATGTATACATTCATTCATTCTCCACCTGTTGTGTAAGATTGGTGATGATTGGTGATGATTGGTGATGGAATCAAAGTTTGGATGTTCTCTAAACTCTAACAACAAAAAAAACATCTGATATCTATATTCTCTTACACATACTAGTTCAAAAAATTCTATTAAATATTAATCCATTCAACTTTAATTTCATTATATGATTTTGGCGTGTTTGTAACATTTTGAGTCTTTTATGTCTTTATGTTTTAAATGGTTCTTTTTGGCCATATGTGATTGTATTTTAGATTTTTGGCATCAACTTAGCTTTTACAAAGAATTTTTAAATCTATTTTTAAATGCTCTTAAATTATTTGATTATTTTTTTACTAGCATGTGCATTAATATCATGAATGTAATACAAATAAAAAAATATATATTGTTCTTTTTTAAAACAAATAATAGAAGATGGTGATTTGGTTGGAAGTATAGCTTTGATCTATATAATTAATAAAAAAATTATTAAAAAGACAAAGTTTGTCTTTTAAAAACAAAATGTAGACACAAATATTGTAAAGTTACTGTGCTGTAAATTTATTGGTATTTGATTTAAATTATAAATATATATATATATATATATATATATAGAACACTAAAAAAATAGAGTAATAAAATATTTTGTATATAATTTGATGGTATGTCCTTAATTTTTAGTGTCTTTGTATATTTAATCAATTTTTTTAATTTAAAAATTAAAACACACACACACACACACACACACACACACACATATATATATATATATATATATATATACATCTATAAATATATTATTTATAAGAACATATATTATTATCTCTAAACTAATAATAACAAGAAAATACAGATTAACAGAGTTGTCATTTGAAATATTTTATTCTGTTAATTATATCTGATTGAGGCTTTATTTGTAATTTGTAGTTTAAATGATTTTAAAAGAATTTTTAACAGGCACGAAAATTTTATGTAATAAAATTAAATAATATATATATATATATATATATATACATATATATTAAAAATTAGATCATTAAATGTTTAGTACTGAAAACTAACAAAAAAATTAAAATAATATTTAATGAAATTTTATTTAGTAAAAATAGACCTAAGCACTTAATTTTCCCAAGATATTTGTTGTAAATATAATATAATGCACTGAAAAAATTGATTCTCAAAAATTCAGAGGATACTGATTTTATTGTTTTAATAAGAGAAGATAATACATAACAGCATTTAAACAAGTTACATATATAAAAGCAATGTAAGAAATTAATACACAGTAGGAGTTTGTAGTAATATATTTTTAATAAATTTTGATGTAATTTTAATTTTAAAAAAACTATATGGTAATATTATTTTAATATATTTTAATATAAAGAATATTATGGTAACTATATAATTATTTGATTAAAATAATACGTGTTGAAATAAATAAGTAAACCAAGAATTTAAATAAAATATTTAGCTAATACTTTTATATATATATATATATATATATATATGAATGATTTAGTACATAACAAGGAACAATAAAAGTTATGCAGAATGCAATTCTCTATTTGAATGCTATTCTTAAAATGATTTATCAAATAGTGAAATTTATTCATGTTAAAGCATTACATCCACAAGTATACTCAAAAGATTAGCATTTAATTAAAAATAGCACAATTTAATTCAGATTTTTTTAAAATAATAGATAATAAATAATGAATAGATAAAAAATTACACCACATCAAAAAAATATTGCAAAAACATAAAATAAAATAAAATAATATAATAAAGGTCTTAATTTAATATACATATTAAAATTAAATATTTTGTTTTAAAACCATAAAAAGGATAGAATAAGCCTAAATAAAATTATACTTGATATTAAAATATATTTAATTTTTTATTATTAAATTTTAATCACTTAGATAAAATACCATACAATTGGATTGCTAGTAGGTAAATTAGCTAGAACCAAAACTTCTAAGTAATATTTGAAATTTAAAATAATATAAGTATTAAACATTACAAATATATTTCTAAACAAAGATTTATATTTATAAGAATTTAAGAATAAGTTTTTTGTACTAAATTAGTATATATTTTTAAAATTTTCTTAAACTATTTATGTATAAAATTATTTTATAATTCATTAAATATGTTAAAAAATCTTATATAGAAATATATTTATATATAGATAATAATTATGAAATATAAGATGTTTTAATATTTTTTATTTAAATAAAATCATCAAAACATATTAAATAGGTATACTAAATTTAATTGTAAAGGCTAAAAAATAAAAAAATATACACTTAAGAATGATCTATGGTACATAAAAAAAAATCCATTTTTATAAATTACAACATAATAATGGTATAGATGTATTAAAAGAACTCTTGTAAACTAGCAAATATTGATGTATAATAATAATATATTTATACTGCACAAAATCAAAAGAAAGGAAAAATTGAGTTATACTTGATAATATTCTTGCATAAAAAAATTTAGTAATTGTATCTTGAACTATAAAATAATAATTGAAAATTAAGGTTCAATTTAAAAAATTAAGATTTAGTGAGATTAAATAAACCTAATCCATAAAATTGGATAGAGAAAACTCTAAAATTAATCTTTATAATAATTTGATTTAGAACAAATTAATATACAAACTACAAATTTAAGCTATTTTATCTCAAGCTATTGTATATTACTATTTTATCTCAAAAATAATTTTATACAAACTATAATTTTAAGCATCTTTTGAAATTTTCAAAATCATATATATATATATATATATATATATATATATATCTCTTCAAAGAGCCTAAATATTTGCGCCGTATTTCTGTAAATCCATAAAGGTTTAAAGATGAACCACAATTTATATATATATATATATATATATATGTTAGAACTTTGTAGAATCTTTTAAAATATTTGATCAAATTTTTAAATCTTTCATATGTTTTTAGAAGCTTCCTTAACTTTATATAATCATCCAATATCATATTTGGTTTTTTAGACTTGTGAGACATTATGTAGCTTTTAGGACCTCTAGTAGAAACTTCTATATGACCAAAGTTTCTATAGTAGGAATAATAAGGCAAGATTAGAAGTATCTAAATTTATCCAGTAAATTGTTTAAAATTTTATGGATTTTTATTTTCTTAATTTTTTGTATAGTCTTGTTATTAAACTAATACTTATTTTTCTTATATTACTTGTATTGGTTGGCATGTTGTTAAAATATTATTATAAGTAAAAAAAATTCAATATATTTATTATTTTTATAGGATGTACATTGTTTAATTCTTAAGAGGTCATGCGAAAATATTATTAATGCAATCTTTTACTTCTATGTATTTGTTATTTAATTTTCAATTTCTTTGTTTACATTGTAATAGGAAAAAAACAAAAAAAAATGTTATTATACCTTGCAATATGTGTGTCAATAATATTTATTATTCTTCAAGGACAATTAAGAAAACTACATATATTCTTCAACATATAATCTATTAATATTTTTATACATTATTTAATATTTAGATGCAAATTGAATACATCTTTGTAATTTGATTTTATTAAATTAAAAAAATATATTCTCTTTGTCAAGGATACAAGAACGAAGAACAAAGTATGTATGTGTGTATGTAATTTATAATAAAATAAAATAAAATAAAATAATCATTCAATATTTTAGTTTTTAAAACTAAAAAAATTAATTTCAACATTATATTACATGTCAATAAAAAATTTAAATAAGATGTTTCAATTAATTACAAGCCTTCAACAGTAAAACTTTTGCATGATTATTGAAAGCTGTTTTATTGCAATTTTTATGAGAGTATCCAAATAGAAGCATAAATTTTATTGCTTTTTCTACTTCTATCTGTGGCACATAGACTTGAGTTTAAAATCAAAAATATAAACAGATATTTCTCAACATTCAATCTGTGGAAGAATTGATATTTACTATGAAATTTCGTGCCAAGAAGTTATGTAATGAAATTCATAAAACTGATGGTTCCAATTGTGGTGAAGCTTTACACTATTCATCGTTGTTACTTTTACTACTATTAAAAGCAAAGTTAGTTAAACAGATCATCCTGATGCCACATGGGAATGTGGGATCGTGATGGGAATTAAGTGTTTTATATGTCTTTTTGCACAACATGGAAAGACACCCACTATTTAATAATGATCTTATTGGTAATTCGTTGGGAAAAGGAAGGAAAACTCTAGATGTTGGGGGGAGACCCAAGAAGGCCATCCCCATTACATTAATCATTATTATTCATATAGTTAATATATATATACACACTTGGTCTGGATGCCACTCAATCCCAATGCAGGAATTGCGGCGTATCCAGCCATAAGAGGTATTCTCCACGTGGAATGCATCTGTTGGCACATCCGCCACGTAGGCACAAGCTGGAAATGGAAAGGGATCGCCATGTGCATGGATGAGACTTAGAAAAAAGAATGGCCCTCACGGGTGGTCATTCATCCATGCCTCCTGCTGTGGGAAATGGCCACGAAGGGAAAGGAATCGTTCCATTCCATTCCATTTTCTCTTTATTCATTCTATTTCATTGTTCCCAAAAACCCCCCCACTCTTTCTACTTCTCCTAATAATGATAACTAGAATGCACTAGTTTATTTGTTCCCTAATCCCAGCCCTAAGAAGAATGATTGGCTTGGAGGGTAGGGAATTCATGTACCTTGAGCCATTTCTATATATTGTAGGTCTCTAATTGTCATCAAGAATTTACTTCCATACTTGGTAATGAGGAGAATGATTATTAAAAATGAATATTCATCTAAATAATTTTTTTTTTGAGTACGTCTAAAAAATTCCAGTGGGCTAGCCTGCTTAATTCAATATCCCACATGTAAGTAGTGATGAGATTAGCTCAAGGGAAGGTAATTTAAAGGGAAGAACAGTTGAAGAGGAGAAAATTGCCTATGAAAAGGAAAAGGATAAAACTGAAAAACTTGTAATTTAAAATAATATGGTATGAATTTATAAACCAACCAGTGGATTTTCTTGCATTAGGCACTCCTATCCAAGTTTAACTTGTAGACCTTGATGTTGTAGTCAATCATTCCTATTCATATATTTGCAACTGATGTCTACTTGGTGAAATTTAATAAAAATTATAAAAATGAGGGTTTTGTCCCATTTGTTGTTCCAAAGTAGTAGGAGGACAAGTAGAAGGGTAGAATCTTTTGTGGTTGAAAATTTGCTGTGTAATATTTATTTGCAGCTCTAGTTTAGAAGAGGTTTTATAGAACCATTTATTGATTATTATTATTATTATTATTTCTTCTTTCTAATTTATATTATTATTTTACCTTAGTAAATAGCATATATATACATGCATATATGTGTAATTTATTAGCTGATATTATATTGTGATTATTTTCTTTTTGATTTGAAATGTAAAACAACTGTTGTGGACCAATTATGTTTTAAACATTTTTTTATTATAAGAATGTTTAAAAAAACCCTAAAGTTATATTTTTTTGAATGATATATAAATCAAAGAATATGTACAAATTAATATTAAATTTAGAGGATTTTAACATATAAACCAATCAATCAATCAATCAATCAATAGATAAATAAAAACAAGTAAAGAGTTAATCATTGTGCATAGGTTTAGTCATAAAAATGGATAGATTGTTTCTGCAACTATTTTGATTCAATTGATTCTTCTAATCATTGACTATTATAGAAATATAGTAATATCCATTAAAGACTCAATAATTTCTTGTTTCAATAACTTTGGTGGTAATATGTCCAAATTGTTGTAAATCTATTAATCAAGTACAGATTCTTATTGAGTACCAATTACTATGTTAACCAACTTAAACATCTCAAATTAAATGTTTTGAAGCATTATTCAGTGGAAAAACTCTATCTTGATTTTTTATTATTTGTGGAACAAAAAATCTAGTACTAAACAACTTTAAAAAAAAAAATAGAAAAAATTAAGAATATTCATAGAAAAAGTATTAAATATACATAATAACTTATAATATTCAAATTCTACAACAAAAAATTGTTTTATATTCATGTATACTTCACAATTTTCATAAGAAGGAACTAATTATAAATAGAACAATAATGCACTTATCAACTAATTTCTTTATGCATTACAACATGATATAAAAAATTTAGTATTATGTTTATATGATCCTCAAACATGAAATCTAATATTTGACTTTGCTTTCAAGTATAACAGTAAATTCTTAAAGTTTTATTTTAAAAATCTTTCTATTATACCTTAATATTTTTATAATTTTATAATAATAATTGTGAAAATTAAAAATACAAAATAAAATAAAATAAAGATATATATATATATAATATTATTTAAGTCTCATATAGAACCAAAAATACTATATTAAAAAAAAGATATTTATATGAAATTTTATATTTATAGTATAGAGAGTTTAAACATATTTTTTAGTATTTTTTAATGAAAGGTCTTAACTATAAAATATATAGTCTAATTTTAAAATAGATAATCAAAAAATATGCCAAATTTTTTTTGCTCAACCATAATAGAAATTGTGCAACTAGATTTTTATACAGTATAATCTTATAAAGATCCTATGTTTTCATATGAACTCTTTTTGAGTTTTATAATATATGTTTGTTTAGAATTTTAAAACCATGTAGTATCTACATTTGCTTAATTTTCTTCTCTTAATGAAAAATTAATTAAGTAATATAAAATATATTTGATACAAAAAGTTAAATTTATACATATAAAAATTAGTTAGAAATAGCTAATTTTTATCTTGTAAAAAGAAATCATGTAAGGTTATCAAAACATAATATCTAATATTATTAAATTTTCATCAACTTTTGTTATTTTGGGCTTAATGTAGTTAGAAAGGTATAATTTTTTAAATGGATTATACATTACATAGTTTTTTATTTCTTTTTAATTTAGTCAATAAATACCAAAAATAAAAATTTCTTTTCATATCTTAAAATATCAAACTATCTTTAATTTAATACTTTTAATTCTTTTAAATTTAATAATCTAACACCAAAGTATCTAGTAATAAGATTATCAAAGTTTTACAAAATAATAAAGATACAACTACTAAAACCTTAAGTAAATAAATTATTATATAAAATATTTTATTTAAGAAAAAAACTTCTATTTAAAGTTGGGAATAAAGTATAATTATTTATATTTATAATAAGACAAATCAATCTTGTGAAAAATTAGACTATTAAAGGTTTTAACTATATAATTTTTAAAAAATATATAGTTACATATCAATTGAAATTACCAAAATCAATGAAGATTCTTTATGTTTTTTATGTTTTTTTATTAAATTATATAAAACAATCAACATACTAAAAAAATGACCAATTATTATTTTTTGATATTAATATTATTAATAAATAAAAAATAAATAATATTAGAATTAAAATAAATAATTTTATAAATAAACTAGAATATTTTTTATATTGGTGCAAAAGTAATATTAATAAGCATACATAGGATCTCAAAAACCTTAAAAAGACATCAAAAAAATATTAATAAATAAATAAATAAATATATATATATATATATAACTTTTTATTAACATCTATCCAATCTAGAGACTAATCATTAAATTCACTTATAATTATATAAATCAAAATTTTTGATCATGAATATTTTAGTGAATATTATACATTAATGATCTTAAAATAATTTCCTTAATGATCTTAAAATAATTTCCCTCAAGTAATCTAACTTTCAGAGGTTATCAAGTCTTTACATGATTTTTTACAAACCTTTACATCTATCTAATAGTCTAATGCACGTGTTGTTTCTAATATCTTTTATATATTGCACAATACAAATTTTATTCTTAAAAAATTCTAATATGTAAAATATTCATTATAATATAACAATTTGAAAATATCATATAAAATAAAAAATTATGTATAACTTGCATACGTTTTAAAATGTATCTAAACATATATTGCATCAATTTTTGGAATTGGAACAGTTAGCTTTGTTTTTTTTGTTTGTGATAGCCAACGTCTATAATAAACGTATACATTATCAACAGTGATAAAAGACTTGATTCTTGCATCAAATCTACAAGATCTCTTCCATTCACAAATGCAATCCAAAAATATTATGCTTGTTTTTCTTTCAAACTAAACTACCAACATAAGGATGAATACACCGTCATTGATATTCAGACTGTGCAAGCAAAATAAAGCTTAAAACTAAAACCAGAAAAAAGAAAAAGAAAAAGAAAAAGAAAAGTACATTTAATATGTCAATATAGTATTGGTCCAATTGCAAATCCTCATTTCCATGCCCTTCCGAATTTGCATGCAAAAGTATAAAAATAGGAAAATAAATAGACAATCAAATGTAGGGCTCCTCGAATATCCACGTTAAATTGAATTGATGAAGATAGTTGTGAATGAGATTGTCTAAAATAAAACCTTAGTTGCATGTCGTTACATTGAGTTGTTGAATCCCCAATTCTGAATTGCTTGTAGAATCCCACTAAAAATAAGAATGAAAATGAATGGAAGAAGTAAGTGGGTAAATTTAGTTTATTTTATTTTATTCTATTATATATATATATATTTTCAATAAAAATCAAGTACGGTTCATCCTGAGAAGGAAGTTTAAACGACTAATAAGATTCTTTCTTATAAAAGTGGCAGTTCGATAAAGGCATTATGAATGTATCATAAATGTATTCCTATCTCACTTTTTAAAAAGCTTTATTTATTGAAGGTAAACAGAATTGAAAAAACCATTTTATAAATCCCTAGATTTCTCAGGAATCATTGTAAGCAGATTCTTACTATTTCTTCCCACTGTGAAACTTCACAGCAAGTAAAAACTAGTCATGCTATATGTACGCAAATGTATGATGAAATAAATAATCAAGTTAATCCCCAGTTATGGATATCTACACTCGTTGTTATTCCTTTAGAAAAGCTGAAATTAATAGGCAATTTACCCTCCAACAGCTTTGCTGTTCAAAGCATTGTTCAATGATTCCCAGTCTTAATACTTGTGAGCACCAAGAAATCCATTGTTACACTTGATATTGTGAATAATTTAGATTATTGTAGAATAAGAGCTCATCCTAACAAATCCACATTATGAAATAATATGAAAAAATAGCAGAGGAAAAATAGAGAACTCTGGGTTGAATAACCAACAATGAGGGGACTTTTGTTTTTTGTTTTTTTAAAAGGAAAAAGAAAAAAAGAAGAAGAAGATGTGGTTTGAGCAATGAGGGTTTGTTGAGGACAAAAGTTTTAAGAAAAGGAGCTACAAATAACCTTTTAACACAGACAATGCCCAATGCAAGACACAAAGCTTTATTATTTATTTATTTATTTATTTATTTATTTATTTTAGAATGTGCATAATAAATATGCACACAAATTTTGTTGTGGATATGCACCAGAAATCTTTGAATGTGATAGAGTTGAATGTGGTATTGCTTCGTTTTATTGTACAATAAATACAATATATGTATATTTTTCAAATATGCATATTATATTTGTGACATTAAAACAATATATTGTAATATTTTATTATATTAAAATTTCAAATTAATACATTTATAAAATCTTAAAATAAAGATATTTGCAAAAATAAAAAATAAAAAATCATCATATAATTCAAATAAGTTTTAGTTAAACTCAACTATTAATATTTTCATATTAAAAAAATATAGTATATAAAAAATAAATAATTTTTTTTCTAAATAAAAGTATAGTGTATTATTCAATTTTCCTTCAAATCTCAATTTAAAAAAAAAAAAAAAAAAAAAAAAATCAAGTCATGAATTGAATTTATAGGAATGTGCACATAAAAACAAAAAACAAAAATGAGAATCCCTTTTAAAGTTTTGAATCAGTTTGTTAATCAAGTAGAAAAATATTTTACAAAAATATTTTGGAAGTCATGTTACTGGTAAAACTGAGGTGTTGAGGTGAGTATGAGCACAGGTTAGACAAGGATTTGTTTTTACTATGTGGTTATGTAGCAGTCATGACAAATATGTCTGTTTATGTGAATGTAAATAACTTCAAAGTCTTTTAATTCTGTAAACTTAAATTAAAATTTACTGACTAAGTGTTGTTCTAACATGGAAGGATAAATCATTTCATAATTTTTGTAATAGTCATAACCCTATCATCAATCATTTACACAAAATACAGAATTCTATTAACCTATTTTGTTTGCTTGATTATGTAAAAAGCAGTTTGACTACGTTGTAAGCTGGGGCTCTGGCACTTGGTGATGCATAGGTCAAAAGAGATGCAGATCTTACAAGTGCAAGTGGATGATTCATGTTGTTTCAAAGGCAAATATTGTTGCCATGAGGCTTTACATTAAAGTCTCCACTTGGATTAGGACTGAAGCCATTCCTCCTTCAACAAAACCCCACAATTTAGCTTTGTTTGATTTGTCTGGCATCATGTTCACATGGCATCAAAATGCAACTAATAATAAAGAATTCAACTCCATGTTATTGCATTCATAATCATCCTATCCTTCTTCATAAATGGAGTTATCAATGCATGGGGGGGGGGAAGGGGGAGACTAGGAGTGTAAAGAGTAAATGCAAGAGTTTGGGAGCCTGAGTTAGTGAGTGAGTGAGTGAGTCAGAGTGTGTCAGTGAGTCAACAACATTATTTCAAATGGGATATTTTTATATGTATATATTTTTTTGCTTTGTTAGCTGTGTCTTGTGGGCCCTCCTTCCTTTTCCTCTCCTGTTCCTTCTTCGTGAAGAGTCCTCACTGGGAACTCACCAATTCCAAAGCCTCCTTTTTATATATTTAAATAGGAGCATGCATTTCATCCATCCATGCAGCTTATCACATGATCCATACAATTCCAAACCATGATGATGCTGATGATGAGAAGGAAATAAAAGGAGGAAAGATAGAAAGAACACAACCCATATCCATAGGACTCATTCTAGAGTCAAGTGCAATTTTGGTGGGGGGTGTGTCCCCAGTAAACAATTCACAGAATCATGTGTTCAGGGTATTGCCATCAAGATGATGCACCCTTTTCCAATTCATTATAAACTAATAAAATTAAGTGAAAACTGAAAAAACAAAAAAAAAAAAAAAAAACAAGAAAAGGAAGGGAAAATAAATAAAAGTCTACGCTTATCATAGAGGTGTTCATATGGACAATGACCCTTTCATTAGCCTTCACTACAAAAAGGAACCAGCTTCTTTTCCCCTTTTGGGAGAAAGTGAGGGGTCCATCAAACTGTATTGAACTTTCAAAAGGTGAACCTTGAAGAAAATGAGCATTTTCCCACCCTCCATTTCATTTTTTCCATGTGAAGAAAATATGAAGAAATTTTGGTGACAATAACAACAACAACAGCAACTCCACCCTATGATTCTTCATCAGCCTTTATTGCAACACTTTTGTTGGTGAGCTCAAGCACATTGCAGCAAAAAAGAAAATTCTTGAAGATGCGAGCATCAATAGGAGTGTCAAAAAATAGGGTCAAAACCATAATTTGAAAACCATAGCTCCATCGCCTAGCCACCAGTCAATGGAGAATGAAGAAACCTGATCGACGACGCTCACAAACTACTCCATAAAACAACAACAACAACAACAAAAGTGTGAGAGAGTGTGGGTGTGTGGGGTGAATTTTGATGCACTTTACCGGGGTTGATTCCAATTGATCATAACGACAGGGTGGTGGAAGCAAGGTAATAATAAAAATGAGGAGCAGGGGGGGGCAACAAATTGCATGCCATGCGGTACAAAATGTGGCAGAATCCACACATATTCGCTCATGTCGATTTGAATGCGTTGCGAGAGGGCGGCTAAAACGGGGAAGAGAGAGGCTAAAAATAAGAAACGGGGTCGTGTGCTACAAGCCTCACGTGTCAGGGTGGGGTGCTGTCTGCGACGCCTGCGGGCCGGAAGGAGGGAGGATCCACACCACACCACACCACACCACCAGCCCCCTTGCTTCGTCGGAATCCCGTCGCACCGTCGTCTTCGTCGTCGACGACGACGACATTTGCAACAACAACAACAGCAAGAAGGCGTGTTTTTCTTTCTCCGATCGGCAGCGGCCACGTCCATCGGGTGCAACGCGAGAGACCGAATCTCTGGGATTCTGCCTCCACTCTCGGGAGTCCAGGTCCTGGGAGAGCCACTGGTGGTCCAGTTCCGTCGATGGAGTCTAGTCTAGCGTAGCACCCGATTCCCGATTCCACCTACGCGTGCGCTCTCCATGTGCGCAGGCGCCGTCAAGTATATCACTGCAGAGGGGCTTGTTGTTCACGTCGCATTCTCCGATGCATATAATAACCTTGTGGTTAGAGGCAGGTACTTCTAGGCCGAGTGCAGCAGTACCTGTAAGCTACGATGTTGCTAATCTCGTGCTTCACTATCCCCTTCGGATGTTAGCTGGCCAGGTGAGTGTGTCGGGTCGTTTTTGCTGCTTAAAGTGAAGTAAAGCCGGGTTGTGAGGTTGACCGTGAGCCCTGCTGGGTTTGCCGAAGCCATCGACAATTTTTGGAGCTTGCCCCTTAGAGAGTTCTGTTTTTTTTTCCCCCCCTCCCCCCTTCAAGCAAAAAGGGGGTTGCGCTAACAAGGGGTTGTGTCTAGGCTACGTGTTTTTGGATCGCGTGGTTAGTATGTGCGAAACATGTTAATGTAGAGCAATGAGGGCGCTGAGAAGGAGGTCGACACCACAAGGGGTGGGTTTCAGCTTTCTAGGAGAGCCTTCTTTCGTCTAGGAGTGAGGGGTATGTGTTTTATTTTTATTTTTGTTTTTTTTCCTCTTCTCTTCTCTTCTCTTCTCTTCTTTCTTTCTTTCTTTCTTTCTTCTTCTTCTTCTTCTGTTCACTGTTTTTCAATCCTTTCATGTGTGCTTAGACCAGCGTGTTCGTACCAGTCAGCCTACAGCGACAAGTTGTGCACATGAGGCTCCCCTCACTCAGAAAGTGGCAATCTACGACGAATGACGTTGAAGCGAATTCTGGCCCAAGATATGGCATTGTTCTCGACAGCTCTAAGGTAATGATCTTTGCAATCGTGCCCAGTTTTCATGAGCACGGTTGCTTCATCACATCAAGCTCGGTCTCAGTCTGCTCGGGGTTCTGCCAGGCAATCTCCCAATCACCAAGCAAGGGCAAATGTGCTGCACAGCATGTTCGTGTTCGATGGTGTGTCCGGAGCTCGCAGAGCCCAATAGCCAAGGTCAGGAAACAGGAACCAAATAAATCAAAAAACCCTTTCTTGGGTCTCATGGATAGGTATCATCTCGGCATGCACGAGTAGCTAGGTGAGTTGTCAGACGCGTGGTTTCATCAGGACACCGAGGGTTTGGAGCCTCTTCGTGCTCCTCGATGAAACCCTATATTTAGCGACCCTCTCCCCTCCATAAACGCCTTAGTTTCTCTGTCGGGTGGAGGTCTGGGTGGCAGGTATATTGTGACACACATGTTGACACCAACTTAAAGCTTGTCGGAGCTTGTTAGGGCAGGATTCGGAAGCCTGCAGAAACCCATGTGGAAGACGAGTTACCAATCGTCCTTTCTAATTCATTTAGCAATCCTGACAGAGAATATTTTCGATCGCCTCTAGAATTCCCCAAGCGCCAGCGTTTATGCTCTGGCGAACGATCTCGCTGATCTGATTAGCTCGGAGATGCTTGGAGGCTAGTGTTTTGCATCCTTCAACAACTGCCACGGTGACTGAAAGGCAACGCGGATGTTTCCGTCGACGGTTTGTCTGATCCTAAGTAAATCCCTATCTCAATCCAGACCTTTCATGCTCACCCCGATTAATTCCCTTCGCTCACATCACGTGGACTTGCTATTTTTCCCAGTCTCCTGCTTCTGCTTTTGGTTACTCCTACAATGTGGTTTGCGAGCCAGTGTGACCCCTTCTAATGCATTAGGGGGTGAAAGATACTCTCCCTTTCCTCGTCGTCCGTATCCGCAGCTCATGTCTCTTTTTCTACGCATTCGACGTTTGGCTGTTCATTCGGATTAGTCAAAGTTTAGCCATCTCAAGAGATCTAATAGGGTGAGGGTGCTGGAAAAGTCGAAGGAACGGCTAAGTAGGTTGAGCGGGATTTTCGCATCCGGCTGTTATGAACTTGAAGAACAGGTTGAGTTCGTGTAGATTATGTGAAGGGATGAAGGAAGGGTTGGGTTGTGTTCTTTCTGGCAATGGAAGGCGGGTGTCTTTTCCAAGTTGGAGTAACAGCCTCAGCAGATGCCAAAGCAGTACCTCAGGATCAATTCAATCATCTGTCTTTGAAGGCTCATGTGAAACGAATTTTGATTATAGCTTTTCTTGTGATTCGCTACTAATTGTACTGTCGTACTTTTTTATCCTGTCGTGATTCTTTTTGACTTCTCACATCCTCGTCGTTCGCGATTAGCTGGCGGTTTCGTACAGAACCTTGACTTCAGAGAGGCTGCGAGCTCCTGACCTTCATATTCAAGTAGATTTTTTTATGCCGACCGTCCTTCTTGCATGACACTCGAATTTTGAGCTTGAATTAGCTTTGGTTTTCTCATTTCACAAAGCAAGACTTCGACGCTGTTTAGTCAGCTTTACTATTCTCCTGCATATCTAACTTGCTTAATATGAGATGAAATTCTAACGTTGTCTGTTGCGGGACATAATGGTGCTCCGCACTCTCGCAGCCTGATGAATATAGTCTTTTTGAAGTTTGAGACATCGCAACGTAGAATCTCCATATTGATAGTGTTTGCCGTGGAGCTGAAATGCAGGTAAGATGGATCCAGAATTATGGAGTAAGCTTCCCCAGAAAATACTTCTGGACGTGCTAGCAAGGCTTCCCCACAACTGCATCGCCAGGTTCCGCGAGGTGTGCAAGATATGGAAAGAGCTTCTCATGGTGAAGCACTTCACAGACAGGATTGTATCGGTTCGAAAATCTCAGACCCCTTTCTTGCTAGTATGCGTCAAGAGGTATCAAGCCATCATGGCTTATAATCCATCGATGAAGGAGTGGCGAGAAATATTTATCTGGAAAAAGTCACCCAACTTCCAGATTCACTGCTTGCGAGCTGCAGGCGGGGGATTGCTCTGCTTCAAGGGCAACCTTGGCAAAAGGAAGAACGTGGACGATGGGGATACCAGGCTCCTCGTTGTCAACCCCATCACCAAGTTATGGCGCATCCTCCCCAGCCTCCCTCCAGGCATCCGAGCCTCCGGGTGCGTCAATGTGATCGTCCTCGAGAACGAGCCTAACCAGTTCAAGATTCTGTTCATGCAAATTCACCGTGACCCACATGCACAACGCCGCTTAGTGGGGACTCTCTACGATTCTGCAGCTGATATATGGATAACGTACTGTGAGGACACTACCTTGGAGTCCATTTACCGGAGTGTGTATGTCAACGGATCAATGCACTACATTGGCTCCGAGCGGGTGCATGAGAATGGCGCTATTGTCAGCCGAAGACAAGGAGTCTCGTTCGATATGTATAGTAAAGTATTTTCCAGGTTTGAGGCGCCACTGATCAGCGAGGTCGGCGCCAAGAAATTCATGGAGCTTCACGGCCGGCTTTCGCTGGTCACATTCTCCACGGTGGCCACATTCTCCCCCTCGGTGCAACAGTTCGACGAACAAACTGGGACTTGGGTGGATGCGCAGCTGTTGCCTGCAGGGGTTGGTCTCGGCGTGCAAGGTTACGTGCCGCTGGGCCAGGGCTCCTATCTGTACTTCGCCGACCCGCACCGACAATCCAAAACCGTAGTATGCTACGATGTGTTGAATAGGCAGAGGTTCCTTATTGAAGATGCTTTTCCTGACTTGCGTTTTGAAGGTTACAAATTATATCATCCTTCGTTGTGTTCGGTGTGAGAAGCATGCAGCATATTCCCTCTTTGCATGCATGCATGCGGGTGGCTGCTTTTCGTTTTAAGATTATTTTCCATCTCTATGATATTAGACTAGAAACTTATTCACCAGGATATAGTTTCTACGTAGTTGAGTTATGGAGATCAATTGGAGTTCTATTGGGAGGACTTGATTATTATGCTGGCCGGACTACGTTAGGGTAGATTACATTGGGTCAAACCATAGAATCATATGGTATGAGATCTGTTAAACTTGGTCGTCTCATTGAGCCTAGTATACAATCCGTCGACCTCCACAACATTGATTGTGCATGTTTTTATGACTCAGATTTATACATCACTGGCTTTGCACAGTTTTACTTGGCAAGGAACAGTGCAATTTGCCGTTCAAAAGCTCACAAGTGTTACATCGGAGTGGCATGATTCTGAGCTGTTCATTCGTTTTCATTGGCATGTGCGATTGGTAAACAGGAGGTTGGTTTTTTTAGAGATGAGGCGAATCACTCTGAAATGCGTGCGACCATCAACACTGGAAATTGCCCAAGTTAGGCAAATGGCCCAGCAGTTCATATAAAAACTTGACTGTCGAGACAACTCAGGGTGTGTCATGCAGATGGTGCTCATGCCTTGAGAGCAATTGGCCACTGCAAAGCCAGATGCAGAAGTGCCACTAAAGATGTTCACAACTTACTAAAAATTGTTACAACTAGCATATGCATTACCTATCTGGTCAGTCCTGGGTGCAGTCGTGGGTAACAAGATTCGACCACATTATGTTGTCAATTATGAGCAACAAAGTAACCAGTTGATTCAGATGATTGTCCTTGAGCTCTCTTGTCACAACGGCTCAACAGTAGTGTCAGACTAGCACAAGAATAGTATGGACCAGAAACTTTTTATCAAGATGTGCACAAGAAACCTTAAACCTTCAGTGACCTTTTGTTGCGATATATTGTGGGGTTTCGACTGAGACCTATAGCACCTTGAATACTTGTTATGAATTGTTCATTGTGTGTGCGCCAAAGTAAAATTAAATTCGATGATTTGGTCAGAAACTTGTGTACTCACATGTGCCAGGAAATTATGCATAAGCCTCGTTGATCATTGTACTCGGTCCTTCCTTCACAAGTCACGGTGCAAATATGTGCTTAGTGAACGACACCTACAACGCACTTACACGATTGCAGAGTGAAGTGAGAACAGTTGAAGGACAAATACGAA
The DNA here is from genome assembly GCA_036785485.1 of Physcomitrellopsis africana. Taxonomy (NCBI): domain Eukaryota; kingdom Viridiplantae; phylum Streptophyta; class Bryopsida; order Funariales; family Funariaceae; genus Physcomitrellopsis; species Physcomitrellopsis africana. The sequence goes on along the minus strand of JAWRVF010000191.1, from coordinate 23,268 downwards.
AATCAATAGGATTTACTTTCAATTGTATTGTTTTAGAAGAAAAACCCAAACCCACCACACCCCATATACAACCTTAAGTATAATTAATAGTTTTACAAATTGAGACACTACGTGCATCAGGGCCTCGAAGTAAATATAGAGTTCACTTCTACATCCAAGGTCCCCGAACTCAATATTTTTCTTTCTCCCGAGTTGCATTTCCAGCGTGTGATTGAAATAATCAATTTTTTCTGCTGCGCTCTACAAATCAAGTTCAAATCTGGGTTTCGGAACCAAGCACAGAGGTTGCTTCTTGCGGACGGTGAGGCCCATTGACTCGGTCATGTCCACCGCAGTTTGACCCTCCGGCAGGGACCAGTCGAATACATAGAGCAGATTCGCCAACATCAAGGCCACCATCGTATTCGCCAGCCTGTATCCTGGACACATCCGGAGGCCTTTACCGAACGGCATGAGCTCGTAGGAATCAGTAGGGCTCATGTGATTCACGTGAGGGCGCGCAAGAAATCTATCAGGATCAAAGCTGTCCGGGTTTTCGTATGCACTTGGGTCTCGGTGGATTGCGAAGGCGTTCACTAGCAGCTCCGTTTCTGCCGGGAACTGGTACCCAAGAAGCTCTGTAGGCTCTCTTGATTCATGGGGAACTAAGAGCGGACCAGCAGGATGCAGTCGGAAAATCTCTTTCATCACGGCTTGCAGAAAAGGGAGGTGTTGGATGTCGGATTCTTCCACGAGGCGCTTGGAACCTATCACTGAATCCATCTCAGTCTGTGCTCGCTCGATCAGTTCAGGCCTCCTGATGAGTTCGGCCATAGCCCATTCTGAAGTGTTCGAACTAGTCTCCGTCCCAGCATTCAACAATTCCTGTTCCACAGACTAGCTGTTGGTTACTCTCGACGCCCTACACGTCCTACGCTAGTGACTAAGAAAGGTCATTATACAAAATAGTGCTCAAATGAGGGACACGAAATCTCTTACCTGCAGCAGCTTTAGAAGGTCCTGGTCAGGGAGATTGGTGCCGTTGTCAAGTGGCGTATTCATTAGTAAGTCTTCAAAATCTGGGACATAGCTTGGGTCGTTTTTCATTTTTTTATAATTTTTTCTGTGGGTTTCGAGGTCGAAGAGATTCACCGTGAGTTTGTCTGAAAAGTCGCGGATCTTGGCAAACTTGGATGCATGCCCTTGTAATTTAGTGATGAAACCCAAGTTGGGCACAAAGTCGCTTATGACTACAGAACCAAGAAGGTCAAAGAGACTGGAAAACATCTCCTGAAGGTCTTGTATTTGTTTCTCACCGTCGTCTCCACTAACGTCGTAGAACCTGCGCACGCGATCGCGTGTGTGACAATGTGAGTAGAAAAGAACACTAAATCACTAAATGAGGACACAATGTAGCAAGGCCCTTCTTTTTATGTAGGATGAGACTCTAATAAGTCCACACTAAGAAGAGAGGAGTGGCTTTCTTTTACTTAAGTTGCAAAACATCTCTAAAAGCAGGTTTGACAGATTGCATCAACATCAAAAATTTAGAGAACTTGAAAATACTCCAAGAGATGAATGGGGTTTCAGAGTGAAGACGAAATTGAGGTCACCCTGTGAGGAAAGGTGCAAAACTTCACAAAATCCTTGTTGAAGTTTTGATGAATTGAAAAGAAAACAGCTCCAAATATGGCTTTCCTTCAGGAATTTGAAGTCATATACCTGTTCTGGTGAGGATATCGTGTGTCTTCTAACTACCTTAACAATTGACTCCACCAAGAGAGTATCCCACTACTGTAAGAATGCAAGCAATGGCGTACCTCTTGCCGACGACCATCCGGGTCATGTTGTTGCAAGTTGTGCTATTCAACCAGGCTTTGAGATTCACTGGATTGCCCTTTTTCGAGTCCTCTAGAAGAACTTTAATCATGCTCTGGATCTCTTGTGCTCTTGTAACTTCGTGGGAGGCATGACGCCTTGGGGAGAAGAGCTCTGTGTTCAGAATCCTGCGCAGCTGACGCCAATAGGGTCCATAGTCAGCGAGGCCGGTGTTTCTGTAGTTGTCGTGATTGTTGTGCCAGACGGTCCATGACAACCTCTTCGGCCGCGAAGCAAAGCTTGCATCAATAGTTTTGTAGAACTCCTTAGCCACGGCAGCCGTGGAAATCACTATACATGGCTTGGACCCTGGCGGCACAATGCATTTCACGGCTCAGGATAGGGAGGATCAAATGAAAGACATCTACTGGCAAGGCAGCAGCAACAGCAACAGAATTGGAAGACAGTGAAGGAAACGTTGGAACCACACCTAACCGGAGATACATGAGTCCTCCATACTTGGCGGCAAGTTTCTGCAGGTTTCTGTGAGGCAGGTCTCCCAAAACTGGAAAGTTTCCCACAACTGGCCAAGGCCATGGCCCTGGTGGGCGTCGCCTTCGCTGCAGAGCCTCACCATGGAAGTAAAGCACCACGACAGAAATAAGCGCTGCAGCTACAAGAACATCACCAAGCTCCAATCCAAACGGTAGTCCACCCTCAGCCATGTTGATGATTCCTGTCGATCACGTTAGTATTACGCCCTTTAAACGTAGCAGGTGGCTAGCTTCTTGTAAGCTTTAGAATCTAGCTTGCGGCCGACGACCATCATGGGTACTCACCAAGTTGGTCACCGTGACAGTGGTAGAGTGAAGTGTGTGGGTCGTCCACGGTAGTAAGCACCTGCAAAGCCCATGGGGTTTGGTTCAACGCCGAGAATGACATGTTGTGCAACGAGGGCTGTGAAAACGCTCTACTGTTACAATTGGGTTTCAAGCAGCGATGATGCGAGTGTGTGGTCAGCTGCGGCCATGACGAGCATGGCCACACGATTCTGCACTGCGTGAGTATACGGAAAGTGCCACCAGAAACTGCACAATCGCAAGCAGCCACGCGACGCAGGTCACCAAGGCAGCACTACAGGATGCTGACCTGGACTGATCATTCCCCTTCTTCTGCCTTTGCTGTAATCAGTTTGTTTGTCTTTTTGTTTTGCTTTCTGTTTTTTTTTTTTGTTTAAATTACATAAACGAAGAAAATTTACAAGTCATACGGTACATTAAGGGGTATCAAAGTACGGGGAAAATTGTTTAGGGAAAATTGTTTAGGAAAAATTGTTTAGGGAAAATTGTTTAGGAAAAATTGTTTAGGGAAAGTGATATGGACCAATTAAGGCATGGTGAATGGAAATGGTATTGATGGTCTACAAAGAATAGAAAATTGATTTATTAGTTTATTAAAAATAATTTACTTCAACAACAAAATATGCTTATTTTTCTTACTTTTGTTTTAAGTTGTTTCTGACTTAAACTAGGAGAAATCAACTTTGGAGGGTAGTTCACATAGAATCCATGATTTTTATCTTCACCTTCTATGTCTTCAAGTGATATTTTATTAAAAGTATAGTCATTTTTCTCCCCTCCCCAACTTGAAAGTCAAATCCTCCCATAAATTTTATATTGACTTCTCTATTCTTTAAACATTTTTCTCTCATTCTTTCTTATATACTTGACATCCTTTGTTGGAAAACTTAAAATATTAAAGTATATAAAATAATTCTGTATCAAATAAACTTTCTTTTAGGTGAAACCCATAAAACTATTGTAAATAAAACTTTTAAGTATCAATAACAACTATAGAATTTAGATATCCTCCACAAAAATTTGATTTAAAATAAGTAAATAGATAAATGTGATGATCCAAATTTGTAAATGCTTTATTTGGTGTGAGAATATATATATATATATATATATATATATATATTAATCAAAAATTTAATACAAATGACTTAAAAAATATTAAATTTATGAAATATTTATTTTTTAATAATATTAATGATTCTCATATAAATTTAAGTCTCATTATTAACCTTAATCCAAATCTGTGTTGTGCAACAATTCACATTTATATATGTACCTAACTTAATTGACTTAGTTTTGGATGATGCTTAACAGATGTACTTTCTTTTTTCTCTTTTCTTTTTTTTTTTCCACACAACCAGAAGTCTAAAATGTTGAATTTATCAAAGAAAGTAAGAAACTCTTCATGATTGCAATTTGTTTACAATTTATCATCAACTATAATAAATTTAATTTATATTTGATTTATGAAATAAAAAATAATATAAAAACGGGATGGCTTCTTGAACAGTATAACTCTAAAATTGAATAGATGAAAACATTCTAGAAGTTGACTGCTCACAAACAAACAAACAAATTTTTAAAAAATTAAAAAAATGCTATAAACTTGTGAGTTTTTCCAATTATTCTATTAGGTTGTGATAATGAAATAAGGCATTCTTTTATCATTTGTGAATAAATTAGTTAGAAATGTACTTACAAATTTAGTTGTGTGATCTTACTATATGCTTACTTACTACTTTTAAGAATGTGACTTAATTTGGACATAATTTAGTTAGCACAACATAGATGCAACTAGGTTTTTGAATTTCAACCAAAAACAATTATAAGATATTGGTAACAATTCTAAACTTCATCATTACAAACATTATGTCAATGCTCATTATAATAATGTTATACTAAAAACTCATCTAAGATTTTATTCCAATAAAAGATTCCAATCAACCACAAAATGTTAATATCTAAGAAACAAACATGTATTATTGTAATATTTCAGAGAGAAAAAATATTATTGTATGATGTGTGTGTGTGTATATATATATATATATATATATACATACATACATATATTACTTGCCTTTATAATTTATTATTATTTATATTAGTAACAGTAGTTTATTATCACTACTATTGTTTAATCTCTCTCTTCCTCATACATGTACATTCATATTTTTTTCCCTCTACCTTCTTCTTTTTTTATTTGTTTTAAAGAAACCCTAAGAAATTCTTCTAAATAATATCTTATTATTTATATTTGGATATTAAGAAGCTAGGTATTGATGTTTTTTATTTTTTTATTTTAACCTCATCTTGTCTTTCCTCAAAATGTGAACTTATTTTATTTCACATTGTTTTATCTCTTTTGTCCAACTCATCTTGACTAATTTTAATCTGATACACAATGTACGGATTATTAATATTAATTCTTGACCAAAAGAATATTAATATTAATTAATTAATTAATTAATATTAATATTATCATATTTTATGTTTGTAATATTTTTTGATTATTTGATTATTTTTTAATTTGAATAAAATTTAGATTAGTATTGTAACTGGTTTCAAAAACCTAATGTCAAAGCTAAGAAAAACATGTAATAATTTATTTAGAAGAATACATAGATTGTAAATTTTTATAAACTATGATTTATTTATAATTTTTGATACTATTAAAAGTGTTTTTAGTATGGAATTTTGTATTTCTATTTATTTATATGGTGTTTAGAAGATTTTGGACATATAAGTACATATATCTTTTATTTTAATGTTTTCAAAACAACAATTTTTTCTTCTAAATCCTTTGAGTATTTTTTATTCATTATTAAAAAATTTGATAAACCATTGTAACTTGTACTTTATGGTTAATTTTTGGCATTGTGTTTTTTAAAATTGCACAAAATATATTATTATTATAAAGAAGCTACTTTTTACATATCCATTAATTTCTTTTTTTTCTTTTTTTTCATCCAATAGACATTGTTTCTTAGATAAATATTTATTTATTTTTAAAAATCTTGATTTATTTTTTCATCTTCAAGACGATTCAAAACTCAAGAAATCTGACAATGGTGATAATCATAACCTATACTAAAATTATACCAATCCTTAAAAGAATAAATTTTTTGATATTTAATTTCAAATGATTTTTGGAAGTAGCCAATAGAAAATGAAAAAAGAAAAATGAAAAACCTGAATTACTTTTTTGTGGTTCATGTCTTTCAAGTTTTCATGTTTTTTTTGTGGTTCATGTCTTATGGTTCTTATTTTATAAAAATATTTCCTTATACTATATTTCTTAAATTATAAATACTTGGTTTGCATTATTTATAATTATTTTTTTCAAGTATCATATTCAAACCATATTAGCACCACTTTTAGTTTTTCAAGCACAATATTAAGATACTCCACATAATGCTTTGATGTCTTTATGCAAATATTTTGAGTGAAAAAAAATTTAGGTATTTATATATATTCTAAAATTGATATTTTCAAAAGGTTGCGACCATTAATAAAATATTCTTTTCTCTGAATACATCACTAAAGACTCACATGGAGCATATCTTGTGTGATACAAAATCTATCTTAAATTTCTTTATGCAATGCAAATATGAATTTATTTTGATTTAAAGATTATATTTGTATAGGATGTATTATTTACCAACTTTAAAAGTAAGTGATGGATTTGAAGAGTTATGTAGCTGTTTTTTTGGATAATTCTTTGTTCAAAGGTTCATAAATTATACACATTTTACTTTTTAAAAATTTCTAGCCCCAAAGACAAACTAAATTCTATATTATGCAGTTTTTTGCCCATATATTATTTCTTGTCAAAAAACTCATTTATTTGAACCCTTATTTGTAAAGGAATCTCTTACCACAATTCAGAAGGTGCTTTAGAAAGCAAAAGTTTTATGGAATCTGTTCAACCATGTAATTACCTCTTTTCAATGTAAATGTTTTGAAATCAATTTTAATTGAGAGGTCATCCTTTTGCTCTCAAAATATACTTTATGTATATTAAATTAGAGTTATGGGTACTTTCCACCTTCTATTTATTTCCAATTGGTAAAGTTACATCACAATTAGAAACTATACCTTTTTCTAACATTATAAAATAAACTTATAATGTTTTTATTGCAATCATGATAGGCTTCCTACGGAGCTGTTCAATTGTTAGTTTTCACTTTGTTTTATTTTAATGCACCACATCTTCTATTTTTAAAATTTGAAAACAGATTAATCCAATTATAATTTGATTATTAAAGAATTTATTTAGAGAAACATTAAAATTCACACAAAACAAAACAATCATTATAACTTTTATGGTATCTTGATTGGTACAAGCAATCCTATTATACTGGTCTTGTGTTGTCTATCTTTAGAAACATATCTTTATGGCAACATTTGTCATTTAGATTGGCAAATCCATATTTTTAGTAAGTTTTAAAATACAAATGCTTCATGTATACTTGTCAATTTGTTTATTTTTATTCTTTTATTCTGACCACATTTGATTCTTTAGAAATCAATAATTGAATTCTTTAATTTTTTGTTGTTTCTAAAAATGAATTATAAATGTATGTTTTGTGTGTGTGTATATATATATATATATATATGTCGATGGCTTTAAAAAATGATAAATAATCAAATGTATTTGAATATTATAATTTTCAAAAAAAATAAAATCTCCAACTTCAACACAAACCCATTGAAATGTTCCAACGTATAATTAAAATAATAATAATAATAATAATAATAAGATCTTTATCATGAATTTGAAAAGTTCAAAAGAAAAAAGAAAACAGAAAGGAATAAGACAAAAATTTAGTCTATGAAAGGTTAGGCTATCATGAACGGTTCACATCTAATCGAACTGCATTGCACGTAGGCTTCACAGTGGAGAAGTAAGTTTGTTGCAACAAGGAAATAATGCAACTACCAGCCTTTGCCAATCAGCCAAAGCCAACCTGATAAAACACCTAACGTGAGGCCAGTGATGAGAGCAAGGATCATGAGGTTGCCAATGGCATTCTGCTCGGGGCCCTACAAAACAACCACCCACCACCACCAGAATGAAAAGGGAGAAGAACATTTGGATGAAAAGTAAAGTAAAAGGAACGAGAAATATGGGATGAAAGGAGAGGACGGACAGAGAAGCCGCGGGGGGCGCGCATGAAGCCGAGGACGGAGAGCCAGCCCCCGGTGAGGCCCAGCATGGCGCACAGCGCCATCATCCACGCCGCGACACCCCGCTTCGCCGCCACGTAGAAGCACGGCACGAACGCCACGCGCGCCGCGCTCAGAGTCAGCAGCGCCACTCGCGACGGCACCACACGCTCGCTCAGCCCTCGCCACAGCGGGAGGTACTGCCCCGCGAAGTCCCCCCCGTTGTAGATCGCCACCAGCACCAGCGCATACCTGCGCAACACCCCCCCACGCCCCCACCGCCACCGCGTCACTCCCTTGCCCTGCCTTCCTGCTGTCACGGCCTCGCTCAACATGACGGGCTTATGCTCTGCGTGACGTACCAGCTTCCGAGATCGTGGGTGCCCGTGTCTTCATACAGAAACCCCGGAAATATGCTCAACGACACCGTGTAGAGGATGATCTGGCCAACTAGATAGTCCCAGATGCGCACTCCCAGCTGCTGCACCGTCAGTCGAGTCGGTGGCTTACCGAGCTCGCCGTCCTGCGAGCCTCACCCAGTTGCGATGTCATTGGTTGGCGACTGGAGAGAGTTGCTCCAGCCTTCGTGCGACACGTATGGGTTAGGTAGAGACTGAGGGTTGTAGGAATCTTGGAGCTTACGCGATCGGCTTCCAGCTCTGCTGCGTCGAGATCGTCTCTGACGGTCAGCGCGCCCTGGTTTTTCGCCGAGATGCGGTACCCCTTGATGGCGTTGAGCTTTGGGAACACAAACGCGTACATGACGAAGCCCACCAGCTCTGCGAAGGTCGCAATGGCGAAAAACATCACTGGGTTCTCATATTGATGGTGAGGTTTCGTCAGCGTCGGCAGTGACTTGCATCAACCTGCAGCAAGATTGTAGCATGCAACGCAATCCAAAATGTTCGAGGGGTGGTGATGAGGTTGAAAAGACTTACAAGCGCCTTTTCTGAGTCCGGACTGCGAGTCTCGGAACGCCGCTTTCGTGATGAACCGCATACCAGATGTCACGAGTCCAGACATGGCAAGCCCAGCTGAGTATGCCTGCAACCATTGGCAGAATTTCCGTTCTAGACCGTTTGTATACTAACCATGTTTGCAATTCAATTGTATCTCAATGAAGATCATGCATGATGGGGAGTGGCTCACTTGAATGTAGGTTGGGTCCATGAACGAAAGGTCACCAACGAGTGCACCTTGCGCAACGCCGTCGGCAATTCCGATCCCGGCAACGAGAACGCACACACCCACGTATGGGCCAACGCCGCCTTGGCCTGAAGTTGCAACATCTACCTACGCAAGAGAATTTCCACAGCGAGATTTAAATATGTTGGGTATGTGTTGAAGGGTTTAATTGAAAAAAATAATTGTATGATGTAGCATGGTGTACCAGCTTGTGCGAATGGCGAGGAAAGAAGAGGAGGAAAACCTCACTATTATGAAGAGCAGCAACACGATGGCGTAGGTGCCATAGCCGAACAGAACTCGCAATCGGGTGCTAACGCTTGCCTCGTACCAAGCGAAGATGAGGGTAGCAATGAGCGACAGAAGCTGGTAGATCAGAGTGAACACTCGGGATGGGTGGTAGTCCTGCAAAAATTTAACCCTCGCAAATTGAGAGCTGTTTAATCGATTAATAGAAGTTAGGTCGAAGAAGACAATTGCGAGGTTCCAAGCATCAGCAGTGTCGAGACTCACAGGAAACAAGGCGTAATAGTAATCGCCAATGGTAAGTATAGAATTCCACGGGAAAAGGAAAGAGAGGCCCAGCAACCAGGTCACCACAAGTCCCTTGAAGTGATCATCCTGCTAATCATACTCACGCGCACACACACACACACACAGACATGAGCCTCTTGTAATACGACGAGTTAATCGTAACTGCAGGGGCATGCGACTCATGACGCACGCAACGACTAAACCTTGCGTGCGTTTGAGACTAGGGCACGCACGCAACGACTAAACCCTAAACTCACTCAAGGTTGACGAAATGGACGGGCTGATTTCAACTCACTTCAGTGTGCGATGATGCGGAAAATTAATCAATTTCATAGACTGAGACATACCTTCTCCTTCGCCATTATGGCCATCCTCAGGAATGCTGTCAGTGCTTCGGCGGTGCAGAATGTAACATATCTGAAAGAATTCTTCAGATATCCGAATTTTGATAAACAGTAGGGAAGAGTAGTGGGTGAGGAATCCTCCACCTCACGTTACAGCCGTAGTTGGAAAGCGACACAGCAACGTGGACAGCTAGGCAGACTCAACTGAGCGATTAGCTCCATGCAACAGGCCGCATCAACACGTTGGTAGTGCACACGAAGTGCATGTTCGCAAATCTTCAACACCTTTGCACACCTTTTAATCGACCACACGTTGTGATTCTGGTATTTTGGTTGATACCGGTGATGATCGGAGGCTGGAACCCACAGCAAACGTCAATGATTTGCTACTTTGTTGATAATGTAGGATCTGAGACTTGCCTCGGCGTGTCCTGAGATCTCAAATCATTTCCATAAAGCTCTTGAGCGGGGCCTAAACTCACTGTACCTAGGTACGGTGTGATCGGCGTTTTGTCAGTCCTCAAAGCATTTTCCACTGCGGATTGATTTGCAGGGATATGTGTAGATTTTCTGGCTACATTTAATCAGACATCATATTAGCATTCTCTTACAGTTTGTGTGTTCACATGCACAGCACTCACCCAATGTACCAGGTCGCTTTAACTAAATAGAACTTTCCCTTTGAGATTGCGGAAAGCTTCGAGGGTCGTCAGCTGCATGTGGAAGCTTGGTTTGTTCCCATTAGTCACATGAATCTTATCACCGACTTTGGTGATAATTAGTAAGAAAAGAAGGAACATGACAAAACAAAGTAATGTACTCTTCCTCAATCCTCCGAATCATCGACTTTGGACGAATGGTTTGACTGAGTGCATTAAAGAGCGTAGCGGCTGTGCCATTCACGGCAGGGTCAGCAAGTGCACACACACACATTCACACACACACACATGCTCAAGCTGAAGCAAGATTAGGCAGAATTAGGCTCCGAACTCTAGAGTTTGAGACTAGGTAATAGAACATACTCAAGCTCTGGCTCAAATCCATGCAGCATCGCCATTGACTCATTCTTCCACCCAATCTTTAACAATCCATAACAATCGTTACATCTCTCACTGGAATCTTTTCAGAAGCCTTCAATTCAGAACCAGAAAAATATATTGCTCCAAGATTCTGCAAAGGTTCTTAAGCTCTGTTCAACTATATATAAAAATAAACAAAAACAAAAAAAACATTTTCTATTGAGAAAAAACCTTTGTGATGGGCTGGAAACTTACACAAAATTACATACATACATACATACATACATACATATATCTTCGCACATATATCCACATAAATGAAAGCAAGTTGGATAAAACTTCAATCTGGATAATACACACCTTAATATAATAAACATAATTTTAATATACTCATTTTGGTATAAAATTATATGTATGTGTAGGGCCTTTTAATTTTTGTTGGCATATGCACAAATTATTGCATTTTATGTTAAAATTTTGAGATTGTGTCATAAATTAAGTTTGAAATAAATAAATAACATTTAAAAAATAATCCTAGTGTTAAATGGTTTCTAAAATATTGCTACATACTTGACATATACATGATAGATTTGATGGTGCAGGCAAATATGTCAGTTGTTTTTTTAATTTTCATTTATTTTGTATAATTTGTAATTATGTAAACACTAAAACATACATCTTGTAAGATTCTAACCCAAAAAGTTTAAGTAAAGTATGAAATTCCTACAAAAAAAAGAAAAAAGAAAAAAGAAAAAAGAAGTAGACAACAAGAATTTATTCTAAAAAAGATTCTTAACAAATATTTTGAAGGATCATTATAATCTTTTAAACAAGGATGCAACATTGCCAACATAAGTTTAACCTGTTAGCTGATAGTTTTCCTCACTCACAGTAAATCCTCAGACTCCAGTTCTGTTTCTCATGCATCCTCCTCACCATCAATGCTTATTGTATTGCCAGGATCACAAGGTATTCTTCATGCAATGACAGCAGAATGGAACTTCAAATGTGATGAGCTCCTCAGACACTCATTTGTGACTGATTGTGTGGTGATTTTTTCAGAAGTTGGTTTTGATTGTCAAAGTCTTCAAATTTCAAAAATTTATGAATTGTTTGATGTTTATAATGGATACTTGATGTTCAAAGTGTAGGTGTAAATGAATTTTTATCTTTTTTTAATAGTTTATCACCCATGTCTTTTAAGTATTGTAATGTAAACAACTAATTGTTCAAGTGCCTTTATTACAAGTGCCAAATTTGAAGGATGATATCTATCAAAGTCAATTATGTACTAATTTATCCATTATGCTTCATGAATTTAAAGTAATTTATCACCATTTCATATATGTGGATATTGCTAAATTTATTCATTTAAAATTAAATTCTTTTTATATTTTAAAATTTTAAAATATTTATATAACCACTTTACTTCAGCAAAAAAAATTTGTATATAAGAATTTTTTTCTTTTTAATATTAAGATATGTTGATTTTATCAAAAAAAATTGTAAATATTACAATTGAAATTTATTATCAAACTAAGTAAAGAAATAAAATTATATCTATTTCTTAAAGCAAGTTAGTATAATTTTTATTCTCATGTCTTTTAAAGTCCTAAGACTTAAAATTTTATTTCTAGTCTACTTTTCAACATGAAATAAAAATAAAAAATAAAAAATAAAATCAATTTAGTATCTTGATTGATTACATTGCTGCCATTGCACCTCATGGGTAGAATATTGCAATGAATACATCTTGAATTTTAGAAATTAATGTTGCCATATTTTGGATTCCACTACTTGCGTGTAGACATGCATTAACATTATTTCATTTGATTTTTAATCAGCCAATAAACTAAATTAAACACAGAATATGCATTCTTAGTAATTAATAATTTTATTAGTAATGTATGCAATGCCTAAGTCACACATTAACAAGAATATTAGTTAACTTAACTAACTGAGATGAAAGTGATTAAAAAAATCAAGTATCATAAGTATCAAGAAGCTTATATTAAGAAAATTTATTTAAAATATAATAAAATAAAAATATAATAAAAATCTTTCTATAGTTTTTTAAAAATCAACTTTATAGAAATAGCTAAAAATAATACTTCTTTTATGTAAATAGGTTATTTTTACAACTCAATACTTATATATACTTGAAAAATTTGATATTTAAAAAAAATAGAAATTTAGACTATATTATGGAATAAAAAAAAATTATAAATATTTTAAGCTTTTGAAGTATATATGTGTATAAATTATTTTTATTATCCAAATTGATCTATGATTTATTTATAAATTTTAATTTTACTATTAGAAAATAAATTTGTAACTTTTAGTTCAAGCGTTTTATTACAATTCTTTGTTTTGATGTGGTTTTATTTAAGCTTGATAAACACTTTCTAATAATTACTGATTTTTCAATAGATGCCTACTTAACAATTAAATGAGAGTATAGATTACTAATTTTTTCAATTTAACACAAAAATCATTTCTTCTGAAGAATATGCTAATTCCAATTTTTGTGGTTTTTTTTAAGGCATTGGTAACTTTTTGTACAAATCAAGTAGGAACAGTAAAAACTTTATGTATATTGTAATTTTTTTATATAATAATTTTTGTAAAAAATATAAATAAGATTTGATAAATGGTGACAACCATTTATAAAATTGAATTACCTTATATTGTTTTGGAACTACCTTATTCTATAAAATCAACATTATTTTTTTCTATCAACATTATTTTTTAACTTTGTAAACATTCTTGATTGTCTAAGCATTGCATTAAATAAAAAGCTTACTAAAACAAAAATAATCAACTACAAAAATAATCAAATTATAGCTACAACTATAATGTATGTTCCCACACTTTAAATTGTTAAAATAAATTAGAATAATACTAGTATAAAATTATGGTTTTTATTTTAAATAAATATAAATCTATTTTTTAAAATATAATTTAATTTATAATTAGTTTTATTTTCATTCAATCTAAACATTCTCAATTAAGAAGCCTTTGTCTCCTTGTGGACCAAAAATTTATTTATTTTGATTTATAAATTATTAATATGCTTATGTCAGATAAATTTGATATGTTTACTCATGACATACTATCAAATCCCTTCTAGAGCATTCTAGAAGTTTCTTAGAACTCTCTAGAATCTTCCAGAGCCTTCTAATATCTTCCTAGTTAGTAGAAGTTGCTTGAGAAGCTCCCTAGTTGGAGGAAGCTGCTTGAGAAGCTTCCTAGGTAGGAATATATATTAGAGTCGAGGCTGAAGAGTTCTTCAGTCTCAACAACACATCTCTTGGAGCTCTAGCTCACCTCTCTGGTGTTGTTTTTGTACTCATCTGATTAATCCAGTTCCTGCCAGTTCTTCTTGAACTTCTTGTTTAGACTTCAAGTCTATATTTTATGTCCGTGACAGTTTGTCGAGACTACTCTCACCTTGGATATCAAAGTTAGTTCCTTCTTGTTGGAGTGTGGATTATCCCTCTTCTTGAAGGTACACTAGTATTTTAGAGGTTGCGGATTACCCTCCTCTAAATTGATATCTTTTTTGTCATAATATTAGAGTCTTATTCTTCTTGGAGAGAGTGGATTACCCCTCTTCTTGAAGGTCTTAAGGCGTTTTAGAGGTTGCAAAGTACCCTCTTCTAAACCAATATTTCCTCCTTATAGAAACAATTACTTCCTTTCTCTTAGAATAGTTGGAGGTCAAGACATTAATATGACTGAAAGTTTGAAGTCCAAGATGGATGCCATTATGAATGCTCTTGCTACGTTGTCGTGTTGTGGTTCGGCTACTATGTGAAAAAATTGTACATATATATTTAATGTACAATTTACTACTTAATTAAATGAAAGTCATATCAGTAGATTTTATTGGTTATAGGATATGATTAGGTTGGTAGTTTAGAAAGGATCTATTAAAAGGATTATAATTAAGATTTATACAACCTTATTTTCCTTTTAGTAGTGACTTTTGAAGTTAATTTTATATTGATAGTAACTTGTATATATCTTAAGTCACCTATGTTAGACATTGGTGATCCTTAAGATCTTATTTACTTCTTTTATTTGATGCTTAAAGCACCAAGTATGCAAATCTTATAAGAAGAAGGATTAGAAAAGGGTTTTAGTGTAAAAAGGGTAGTTTGGCCATCCATGTGGATGAATAGAGGTAGATGATAAAAATCTCTATTCTAATTGGCCAAAAATCATGCCCAATGGGCTTCAAGGAGGCTGCCCGAGGGTTTATTAGGAGTTAGGGTTTGTTTTTCGAAGGAGTCGAACATCAGAGGCTTGGGTCATCAGGTTTAGGTTTTTGGGTATGGTTTAGGTGCAAATCTTGCATGATTTGGACTTTTAATGAAGAAGTTATAGGCGCTCAAAGTTAGGGTGTCGATTTTGGACATACTGTCACTCTTTTGGATATATCTCGCGCATACAGAGAGCAATCAAAGATCGGCGACTGAGGTTGGAAAGCGCACTTTCTCGGCTACACTTTTCACGTATATCTCGATAAAATCCAAGCTAGGATCAAGGAGATATTGCGAGTTGAAGTCAGTGCTTGTAAGCTAAAGGCAGTGTTTTTGGGAGCCAAGACTTTATGGAGGTGTAAAAGGTGGATGTATAGAGCCATGATATGATTTTGATATATAGATGAGTCTTTAAAAGGTTTTTAAGGATTTTCTACATATCATAGAGAAAACTTATGTACAAACCTACTTAAAAATAAGAGGTTTTAATCATACAAAACCTTTTTCTTATATTATCGTGTGTATTTGTCCTTCTTATTAAGGACAAATAACTCATTAGAATTTAGCCAATAAATATTAAGTAAAATTCTCTACAGCTAGGTACCCAGTGTATTCCTAGATAGAAGTTCACGCCACGCAACAACGTTATCACAGAGAACTACGGTGATGGAAGGAGTCTTTGCAAGACTTCATAATGATGGAACATCTGGAATAGTACAATCTAAGCTTCATCAGCCTCAAGCTTCTGCACCAAAAGAAGCAGCTTTACATGTGGTTCAACCAAAACCATTACTTCCACAACGAAAGAAACCTCGAATTAGCCTTTCAAACAAGTTTAATGGCATACGCTCCAAGTTTCGAGGTTTCATCAATCAAATCAAGTTAATAACAGCTCTACAACTCGAACGTTATCCGATGGAGGAATCACGCATTTAACTGGTTAGAACTTTGCTTACAAGACAAGTTCTATCATGGTTTGCTCTTCTATTTGAAAAAAGATCACCAATTTTGAACAACTTTGAGACTTTTTTGGAGGTATTTGCGAAAGCATTTGGCGAGCATGACAAGGCTCAATGGGCTACAACAAAAATTTGATCACTACGACAAGGGACTTGCTCTGCATCAGTCTATGCATTGGATTTCAGGCAATTGGCATGTGAAATCAGTAGGATAAAGAAGCATTGATGAGTCAATTCTATTGGGATCTAAGGAACAACATAAAGGATTTGTTGTTATCTCTTTTTGATCCACGAACGCTCGACGAAGCCATTAGCCAAGCTGTGAAGTGTAATAACCGCCTATTTCAACGTCACGAAGACCAATGCTCCAGATAATATACAAGCCATCACGGTGCAATTATATTGGCAAGTAGCCTAAATTCACAAGCGGAAACAGAAGACATGCAGATTGATGTGGTACGTATCAAATTCCTTACTCCAAAAGAAAAGAAGCAGCGTATGGAAAAAAGTTTGTGCTTTTGTTATGGTGGAGAAGGCCATAGAGCTGAAAATTGTCCTAAGAAGCAAAATAGATGCAGCATCAAGAATAGAGGTACGTTTGTTCAGGAAAACGAGGATGCCCAGCCACAATAGGAGCCGTGCGGTTGGACAAATCAAAACCAGGTTCCTCTCTTTCTACTCAACCTGCCCGTTGTTTTACAATTCCTTTGTCTTTTGGTGCTAAAAAACTAAAAATCTTAGTCTTATTAGATTCAAGAGCATCTGCTTGTTTCTTAGACCAAGAATTTGATAAGCGTCACAAAATTCCCCTAATACAAAAATTCAAACTTGTTCACGTAGAAGTAATAGATGGACAACCTTTATTATCTGGTAGTATCACCCATAAATTAGAACCTATAAAAGTGATGTTTAAAGACCACAATAGTTATATTGTTTTCAATATTATTAGCACCCTGTCAAATCCTATTATTCTTGGTCTTTCTTGGTTGGAAAAATATAATCCATCCATAGATTGGAGGTTACGGAGGATAACATTTCCCATAGAACAATCTGAGGACAAGCCTAGAAGAAGATCCAAAACCAAAAAAATCCTTGTTCATTGGAGCAAGAACATTTGTAAGATCGTGTAAAGAAGGCACACTATTGGTCATTTATGTGGCTCTAATTAGTGGAGAGCAGATTTCAACAGCAAGAATATTGGAACAATACAAGGATTTTCAAGACGTGTTCCAAAAGAAGAATGCTGACACGCTACCAGAACATCGACGATATGATTGTGCCATAGAATTGCAAGAAGAAGCACAACCGCCTTTTGGCCCAATCTACAATCTATCGCATACAGAATTGGCTAAGTTGCGGAAATACATTGACAAGAACCTAGCCAAGAACTTCATTTGTTATTCAAAATCGCCAACTAGGGCACCAATCTTATTTGTGAAGAAGAACGATGGCTCACTACGGATGTGCGTGGACTATCGAGGTTTCAACAAGGTGACAAAGAAGAATCGCTATCCATTACCTTTGATCTCTAGTCTTTTGGAACAACTTGGACATGCAAAGATCTTTACAAAGATTGATCTAAGGGGAGCTTATAACCTTAAGCGAATCAAAGAAGGAGAGCGAATGGTAGAAGTGTCGTGTATAAGGTATGGTCATTTTGAGTATAATATTATGCCATTTGGTCTTATCAATGCTCCGACGGTCTTTTAACACATGATGAATAATATTTTTTGAGAATATCTAGATGATTTTGTTGTCATCTATTTGGATGATATCTTGATATTTTTTGAGAACGAAGAAGAGCATAAGAAGCACGTTCATTTGGTACTTGAAAAATTACGCAAGCGAGGACTCTACGCCAAGTTGGAAAAGTACTTATTTCACCAAACTGAGATGGAATTTTTAGGGTTTGTTGCGACTACGGAAGGCTTGAAAATGGATCCCAAGAAAGTGGAAGCAATTGTATCCTGGGAAGTTCCAAAGACGATTAGAGACGTACAATATTTTTTTAACTTTGCTAACTTCTATCGGATCTTCATTAAGAATTATTCTCAAGTTGTTGCTCTACTCACTTGATTAATATGGAAGGATAAGCTCAAATGGGGACCTCCAGCGGAAAAAGCATTTCAAAATCTTAAAACTATATTTATTATGGCTCCAATCTTGGTACATCCAAACTTTACAAAGGCTTTCTATTTGGAAATTGATGCTTCGGATTTTGCTTTAGGAGCTGTACTTTCACAGATAGGCATTGACAATAAGCTTCATCCGGTTGCATTCTATTCACAAAAGTTTTTCTTGAAAATTTGAAGATCAACTCTGAGATTCATTCATGATAAGGAACTCCTTACTATAGTGGATTCTTTCCAAGAGTGGCATCACTTCTTCAAAGGAGCTGTGCATCCCGTGACCATATATACGGATCACAAGAATCTAGAGTACTTCATGTCGGCTCGGATTTTAAATCGTCGTCAAGCTTGATTGAATATGTCGCTATCTAGATTTAACTTTGTTATTACTTATCGGCTTGGAAAGCAGCAAGGACTATTTGATGCCTTATCAAGAAGATCATATCTTGCGCCGAAGGTTGGAGAAGCAACGCTTGATCAACAATGTACGATATTGTTAAAGCCAAAGCAATTCAGAATTTGTATTGCTGTTGTACCAAATGATGTTGACTTCCTCAACCAGGTACGTGCTGTGACTATTAAAGATTCAATAGCCCTTGATATCAAGCAGCATATCAATGATGACAAGTTCAAGGTTGAAGGAGATCTCTTATACTTTGAGGAGTGGCTATATATCCCAAAAGGGCCAGCACGACTTCGAGTCCTTTAATCTCATCATGACTTTCCAATTGCGGGATATTTTGGATTCAACAAGACCTTGGAACTCATTTCCCGAGATTTTTGGTGGCCCCAAATGTGGAAGAATGTGAAAGATTTTGTCTTCTCTTGTGACATTTGTTCAAGATCCAAGAACCCTCGACATCGCCCTTATGAACTTCTACAGCCATTGCCTATTCCATGTCATCCATGGTCTTCAGTTTCCATGGACTTTATTACAGATCTATCGCCATCAGATTCATTTGATAGCATCTTTGTTGTGGTGGATCGACTTACAAAGATGACATATTTTATCCCTTGTAAGAAGACATCGTCAAGCAAAGATACAGCAAGGCTCTTCTTTGATAATGTGTATCAATATCATGGTCTACCAGATGATATTATGTCGGATCGAGGAACCCAATTTGTATCAAAGTTTTGGAGATCTTTTTTTAAGATATTGAAGGTGGGCATTAGGCTTTCTTTGGCATTCCATCTTCAAACGAATGGCCAAACAGAATGGATGAATCAAGTTTTGGAACAGTATTTATAATGCAGCATCAACTATCAACAAGATGATTGGACTGCATATCTATCACTAGCTGAGTTTGCATATAACAACACCCTTCATGGGTCGACTCAAAAAACACCATTCTTTTCCAATTATGGGTACCATCCGAAGCTTGATCTATTGAGTCTGTCAGCGAATAACAACCCAGCAGCTGAAGGATTGGTGCAACAGCTATCGGAGCTTCAAACCACATTGAAGCTTCAATTACAAATTGCCCAAGAATCTTACAAAGCATCTGCGGATAAATTTTGGAATCAAGCACCTAATTTCAAAATTGGAGATAAAATATGGCTGCTTCGACGGAATATCAAGACCAAGTGGCCATGTGATAAGTTGGACTACCGGAGATTGGGACCATTTGTTATCTAGAAGCAGATCAATCCTGTGGCGTACCACTTAGAGTTACCAACTACCATGAAGGTACACCCTTTCTTTCATGTTCCTCTATTAGAGCATTATCGGGAATTGTCTTTTCCTGAAAGAGTGTAATGTCGACCACCTAGTATAGAAATTGAAAACAATGAAGAATATGAGGTAGAAAAGATATTAGATTCACGGCAAAGATGGAATAAATTAGAGTATTTTGTGCATTGGAGCGGCTACGATATTAATGAACGAACATGTAAATCGGCAGAAAATCTTGCCAATGCATTACAAAAGGTATGGGAATTTGATCGATGATATCCTAATAAACCAAAAATTGGCCATTAACGAAGCATGAGGATGAAGCTTTTTCTAGAGAAATGAATAGAAAAGGGATCTAGGTCTTATCAAAATATAACTTGTTGTATTTCATAGTATTAAGATATCTAATATGAAGGTGTATTTAGATATGGCTAGTGAAAATGTAGATACTGTACTAGTAGTACCATCTCAACCGAGTAGCTCATGACATCGACCTTGAGATGAAGAATTAGAAGAGCCAAGAAGACGTCGAAGAATACCAAGCAGCAGGTCACTTGTAATTGTCTTAGAAGTTAAACCAGCTCATGCAAGTAGTGGTGAAGCAATATTTTCAGGTCGTTTCCACAATGAAGATACAGAAGTTCAAGCATGGTCTCAAGTAGAAGGTGTTGGTCATTATTGGTGGCTATAAGGATCCATAAATCATCTGCCACATGAACGATAGCTGGAGTATATTACAGAGACTATGCGAAAAAATTTTGATTTCCTACGTTTGTGAGTATATATGTCAAATGGCTTCTCGGAGACCTCGAAGCTAGAGGAGGAGGTGATGTCAAGGACATACTTATCAAAACCTTCTAGAATATTCTAGAAGATTCCTAGAATTTTCTAGAATATTCTAGAAGGTTCTTAGAACTTTTTAGAATATTCTAAAAGGTTCCTAGAACTCTCTAGAATCTTTCAGAGCCTTCTAACATCTTCCTAGTTGGTAGAAGTTGCTTGAGAAGCTTCTTAGTTGGTAGAAGTTGCTTGAGAAGCTTCCTAGTTGGTGGAAGCTGCTTGAGAAACTTCCTAGGTAGGAGTATATATTGGAGTCGAGATTGAAGAGTTCTTCAGTCTCGATAACACATCTCTTAGAGCTCTAGCTCACCTCTCTAGTGTTGTTTCTGTACTCATTTGATTAATCTAATTCTTGCCAATTCTTCTTGAACTTCTTGCTTAGACTTCAAGTCTATATTTTGTGTCTGTGATAGTAAGTCTTGATTCTAATGCTTGAGCTCTAATGATATTGCTTGAACTTAAAAAAATGAATCTTTTTAGTCTTGAAATCTTGTTTGGAGGATGTTTTGAAGGCCATAATGAAGATCAGATCTTTGGATGAGATATTTCAATAGTAGAGGTACTAGCTCAAGGCCATAGGTAATTTTTTCAAGGACTAATAGAATCTATTGTTTAAGAACAGAAAACAGAACACACAGCTTCACTAATGCAATATATTTTTGATTTTTTATATATGTAATAAGATTGAGCTCCTCTTGAAACTCGTTATTAAAGAAGGAGATGATGTTAGAGACATACACTTTGGAGGTTTACAAAATCTTTTAAACAATTTAAAAGCTTTTTGAATTAGTGAAAGTTGATTGAGAAGCTTTTTAAATGATAAAAGTCAATTGAGAAGTTTCTTAGTTAATAGAAGGAGCTTAAAAAGCTTTCTATTTCATAGAAGCTGCTCAAGAAGCTTCTTAGTTTGATGAAAGTTGCTCAAGAAGCATCTTAGATAGGAGTATATATAGGGGTCAAGGCTGAAGAGTTCTTCAGTCTTAATAATGCATCTCTTAGAATTTTAGCTCACCTTTCTTTGTGTTGTTCGTATAGTCATCTGTTTAATTGAAGTTTTTATTGGTTTTTTCTTGAAACCTTATTTTGGTTCAAGCCTCTTGCTTTGTATTTTTATATTCTTGACACTTATTGCAAAGATTAGAGTTTTAATTTTTGCTATTCTTTTTTAGTTGTTATCATGGACATCCATATTTACTAGTATATTTATTTTTTTTTTTTGATAAAACATAAGCATATTAAAAATTATAGATTATTTATTTTTAAATTGATATTATATTTAAAAAAATTCTTTTTTTTTATTCTCTTCTACCTCTTGTCATAAATGATATAAGATGTATATTTTTTCTATTATATAATAATATTATAGTTTACAAAAATGAAGAGTGTATTAGCACAAATACAAGAATAAATCAAAAAATACATCAATTTACTTCATCACCATAAGCAATATTAAAATTAATTGGAAATAAAGATATAAAAATAATTGGAGCTACTTCAATATTTATACTAGTACCAATAATTTTTTTTATAATAGAGCATCCTACAAGCATCACTATTAATATCAAAGATCTAAAAATTATCTTACTTAAGAAGTTTGATAGTATAAGGTTAAATTTCAAAGGATTTTTTAACCAAGTATAATTGGTGATTGAACTTTAACCTCAAACTACCTAATTCAAGATCACAAGTCAAGTTTATTGAAATATAATTTTTAGATATTAATTTATCATGATTTTTATCATTTTTTGAACAATGTGACTGAATATTAAACAACTTGGAGGCTTTTTTAGCAAATTTTTTATCCATATATAGAAAGCATAATAAAATTTGTATTATAATCAATAAGATTTGGATCTTATATTAAAAAAATTATTTGGTATCATTATATGCTTTATAATTTTGACAATTGGCAACTGATATCAAGTAGGATGATGTTGTATTTATCAACCAATTTTTCTATGGATTGCAATATGAGGTAAAAAAATTGATGTTAAACTTACATGATCCTTAAACATTAAGTCAAGCAATTGAATTTACTGTGAAGTACTATAATTGATTTTTTGAATTTTGATCAAAGAATTATTTGAGTACACCATGACATCTTTATAATTTATTTTCTATACCAATATCTTTTCAATATATATATTTTAAATTAAAAGATATTCAAATTAATATAATATGCTTCAAATTTCTTACTAAATAAAAAAATCTCAATGACATTGTCATTTAGTGACACGACCATTAGGTAAAAGAGAGATCGAATAATTGTAATATATAGGAATTCAAATAGAAATATTTGAGAAAATTTATCTTAGAATTATAAATAATAGAGAAGAAAATAAAAAAAGGTTAAAAGGCTAATGCTGCCTTTTTATAGGAGAGGTTTCTACTTATTTTGTATGGCCATAAATAAGGCAAAATAAAGTATATTAGAAAATTAAATAATATAGGAATTATTAGAGAGGAGTTAGAAATAGATTTGAGAAAATTATACCTCAAAA